>LPNX010335269.1:11960-68172 GCA_001517045.1 Pseudotsuga menziesii | reverse complement strand
AAGACCCAGAACAGTTCTGGTTTCTCTGCGAAGCGGTATGGACCGCGAAAAAAATTACAGATCCGGATGTGCGAGCTGCGCAGCTCATTACATCTTTTCAGGACCGGGCTCCAACATGGTTCATGAAATTTTCCAGCACTCAGAGCCCTACTTTAGGCGAGATCAAGGCGGCCATAATCAAATAATTTAAGAATCCTAAATTGGAGTCGTAGAGCATCACTGAACTCAAGGAGATTCAGCAGCGGCGCGACGAATCAGTCTGGGACTTTGATTAGAGATTCAAAGTTCTACTGGACCAATTCAGCTTTACCATTAGTCCTACGCAGCACAAGGAATGGTTTATTGCAGCATTGTTACCACATATCCGAACTCCACTCATGCAACAGAAGGTTGCTGATCAGCAAGAGGCTCTGGAAATCGCAATGAAACTAGAGACTGCCCCTGTCAGAGATGACTCTGGGATTGCTCAAATCCAAGCGCAGTTAGCTGTGATGGCCCTCGAACTTCACGAGATGAAAAAGGGAAAACCTGATTGCGAAGCGGTTTGGTGTACGCAATGTCGGACCGAAAGTCATGACAAGGAATGGTGCCCTCTGATAAACAAGTACCTGCAAACCGGTGCGCCGAACCCCTTTCCACCACAGGTTCTCTATTGTGAGCTTTGTAGAATGACAGGTCAGCACCGACTTGAGAACTGTTATCTGCTACAAAGGTATGGGCAGGGACTTAAGAACTCCTACTGTAAATTTTGCAAATCTGTAGGTCATAATGAGGAGGAGTGCTGCACCTATGATGCCTACCGGGTGCACACTGAAGGCCCAAATAATGATAGTTATGGTTACCAGGGGGGTGCCTCTGGACGAGGTACCTCTGGAGGCCGTGGAGGCATGGCCGGGCGAGGCCGAAACCAAATTGTGTGTTACAATTGTAACCAAGCCGGGCATTTGGCTCGCAACTGTCGGAACCCCACTACGACGTGTCGGTATTGCCGTGCCGTAGATCATGTGATTGAGCAGTGCCCCCAGTTGATCGCTAAGATTCAGGCATGAAATACTACCCCTACTCAGAGCCTCCAGATGATTTCTGTGGAGCCCCGCCCTGCGGCAACCATTAATGTCGTTACAAGAAGTGGAGTTACGACACATATCCAAGAAACGCCAAACCGCCCTGTCGAAGCTCTAGTTCATAAGGCTCCTGAGAAAATTCCTGGATTTGATATCATCAGGGAGAAAGAGACATTCATGGCGGCCAAGAAATATTTTGCTGGCCCTAGCCCACCCATCATGCCTGCGCAGCCTCAGTCACCGCCCGGTGACGCATCGCTGGATAAAGTAATTATACTATCTACATTTTTGCAAAGTTGCCTCAAACTTTTAAGAAATCAAGCTGCTCTGAATGAGCTGCAGAACGTCATCGCTTCCTGCGAATCTTTGCAAAGTTGTGGTCAAGACAAAACTGTTCATCGAGTCAGCAGGACCGGCAGGGAAATGCGATTGAATGCTCAGATCGGGGCATATGATATGACCGATGTTATTCTGGACTTGGGGTCCGATGTCAATGTTTTAACCAAACAAACCTGGGAACAAATGGGGAAACCTACCCTTGCATGGTCTCCTATACAGTTGAGGCTAGCTAACCAGCAAAAGATTGTACCTTTAGGAAGATTCCTGGATCTCCAAATAGATATTGACGGAGTCAGTACCTTCGCGGACTTCGAAGTAATTGAGATCATTGATGACAGCAACCCTTACCCGGCCCTGTTAGGAATTGAATGGGCAATGGCAAATGCCGCAGTGATCAACCTAAAAAAGAGACAGATGGTATTCGAAGGGAAAGACTTCAGGGTCATCCTACCCCTGGATCCTTCACAAGGCGAATAGTATACTGAGCCACTCCACCATAACGATCAGGCTGATGTGGAACCTATATCTACTATCACGGCGCAGGACGAAGGTTATGCGGATCCTCCGGCTGCAGGATGGGAGTCTGGTAGCTCCTGTATGACGGACTCTGAATATGAACTAGAAATTTGGCAACACCGATTGTCTGAGCACCATAGGGGCAGCAATGCCTACCTTACCAAGTCTCTCAGATGGGTCGACTCACAAACCCGACATATACCTATGTATGATGGTTCGATAGATCCTGAATCGTTTATTGCACAATTCTTGGCTCAGATACCTGACCTACAAATAATGGAGGCCCTAGAGTCAGCATTTAGAGCCACAACAGTCAGATGGTGGACGAGCCATAAGAAGCAGATCCCTACCTGGGAAGCATGTCAGAAGCTCCTTTGCCTGCGGTTCTCGGACCAGTTGGCAACGATGCGAAGTAAGTTTGATGGAAAAACTTGCCCCCAAGACCACCTAAGCAAATGCTACAAGGCATGGAAGTATGTCCCTCAGGATGAGTGGGTACATAGATTTGTGCACACGCTAGGACCATTGGCGAAGAACTGGTACACGGAGGCTGAACTTCGCCAAGATACTGTAAGTTGGGATTGTCTTGCTCATAGCTTTGTCAATACTTTTTCTACTAATGATGTCTGTCCAGCCCTAGACGCAGCTATCAGGGTCATCAATACTAAGGTATTTAACGATCAAGAAGTGACCGAAAATCACCCTGATTGGGCCACACAAGAAGCCTTCGCAGTAGAATGTTATAACTTCACAGTCGACGAAGAAGAGGATCCGCGCCATCTTGATATCCCAGAGTCAGAAGGATATTGTGATGTGCATGGACCGACAGTCGAAGTTCCCGAAGTGACGCAGCCCTTGAAGACGCGCACAGTTAACATTGGATCCGAGGCACAGCCTAAGTTTGCTACCATTGGCGACTATTGGGACGACGAGATGGTAAGCAAGGTAACTCAACTGCTCCACGAATACCAAGATCTGTTTCCAACAAAGTTCTCTGAAATGAAAGGTATCTTGGGAGATATCGGAGTAATGAAGATCCCCCTGAAGCCTGATGCCAAGCCTGTGAAGCAGCGCCCTTATAGATTGAATCCAAAATACAAGGAAAAGGTTAAGCTAGAGTTGGAAAAGATGCTTGCTGCAGGAATAATTGAACCTGTTGAAGAATCTGAGTGGGTCAGCCCTATGGTCGTCCAGGAGAAGAAGACTAAGGGTGAAATCCAAATCTGTGTCGATCTAAGGAAACTCAATGATGCCTGTCTGCACGACCCTTTCCCCACTCCCTTTACAGATGAAGTGCTCGACAATGTCGGAGGCCAAGAAATATACTCTTTTACCGATGGTTTTTCGGGCTACCATCAGATCCGAATTGCTCCAGAGGACCGACATAAGACAACCTTTGCTACCGAAATGGGATCCTTCCAGTATGCTGTCATGCCCTTCGGGTTGAATAATTCACCTGCCATATTTTCCCGAGTAGTCATCTCCACCTTTAAGGAATACATACATAAATTTTTAGAAGTTTACTTTGATGACTGGACTATTTTTGGGCTAATAAAAGACCATATAACTAGTTTGAGACTTATGTTGGATAAATGCAGACAGCACCAAATCTCCTTGAATTTAAAAAAGTGCATCTTCTATGCGCCTTTTGGCATTCTACTTGGTCATGTGGTATGCAAGCAGGGATTGATGATGGACCCTGCGAAGATCGCTATTATTGTAAACCTGCCACCTCCAAAATCCGTCAAACAACTTCGAACAACGCTTGGTCACACCGGCTACTATAGGAAATTTATCCAAGGATATGCCAAGATTACCGCCCCAATGGAAAGGCAGCTAAAGAAAGATATTAAGTTCGAATGGACTCCAGAATGCCAAGCAAGCCTCGACATTCTGAAATAAAAAATGGTCACCGCCCCTATCCTAGTATTCCCTGACTGGAACAAGGAATTTCATGTGCATGTGGATGCATCCTCTATTGCTTTAGGTACTGTGCTCACTCAGCCAGGTGCAGGTAATATCGATCACCCTATCTCTTTTGCCAGCAGGAAGTTGTCTACAGCGAAGAAAAATTATACTACGACAGAACGCGAAGGTCTTGCTATGGTATATGCATTACAAAAATTTCGGCATTATCTTCTAGGTTCTCATTTTAAGATGTTTACTGACCATTCTGCTCTGAAGTACTTAGTCAACAAACCTGTGCTAGGAGGAAGAATATGCAGATGGTTAATTCTATTTCAAGAATATGATTTTGAGATCATTGTTAAGCCTGGACGACTTAACTTAGGACCTGACCACTTATCGAGGCTCGAGTCAGGCGAGGAACCTACCAATATGGACGAAGGCCTCCCCGATGCACAATTATTTCTTATACAGATAGTTGATGAATATTTCCAGGATATTGCTCAGTATTTGTCTACAGGTATCCCCCCTGCAGAGATGACCACACAACAGAAGAAGCAGTTGGTGGTTCGAGCCGCGGACTTCACTTTAATAGCAGGACATCTGTATAAGATGGGACCAGATGAGATATTGCGCAGATGTGTTTTGGAACACGAAAAACCTCTAATATTGGCAAAAGCACACTCTGGCGCAGCAGGCGATCACTATGCAGGTAAAGCAACAGCGCAGAAGATCTTGACAGCTGGCTTATGGTGGCCCACACTTCACAAAGATGCAAGAGAGTACTGCCATAGCTGCGAGATCCGTCAGAGGATAGGTAAACCATCTAGGAGGGATGAAATTCCCCTAGCTCTGCAAATAACATTACAGGCCTTTGAAAAATGGTCCATTGACTTTGTTGGTCCTATCAACCCCCCTGCGAAAAAGTCAGGAGCCCGATACATCATTACAGCAACTGATTATCTTACCCGTTGGGCCGAAGCTCAACCCATCAAGACCTGTAGTGCTGCTACTGTGGCGAAGTTCATCTTCGACAACATCTTATCCAGATTTGGGTGTCCCAAAGTTCTTATGAGTGATCAAGGGTCACATTTCCTAAACAGGACTATTGAAGTATTGACCGAAGAATTTCAGGTCTATCATCAAAAGAGTACCGTATATCACCCACAAGCAAATGGGACTGTCGAAGCCTTTAAAAAAATCCTTGAGCATGCCTTGAAAAAGGTTTGTAACGCTAACAGGAATGATTAGGATCTTCGAATTCCAGCGGTACTATGGGCTTACAGAACTACTTGCAAGAAGTTGACAGGCCATACACCCTTTCGACTAGTTTACGGACAAGAAGTTGTCATGCCCATGGAATACATTGTTCCCAGCCTCCGGATCTCTGCTTTCACCGAGATGGATGATCCAGCCATAATCACAGAAAGATTGAAACAGATATTAGAACTTGAGGAGGATAGATTTGTCGCAGGCTTCCAGCAATAGGTGCAGAAAGCTCGAGAAAAAGCGTGGCATGATAGACACATCAAGATGAAACATTTTAAGCAGGGTGATCTTGTGCTCCTTTATGACAGCAAATTCATGAAGTTCCCTGGAAAGTTTAAGACACATTGGAAAGGACCGTATGTAGTACAGAAAGTTACTGACGGGGGCGCAGTTCAGCTAGCCAAGTTAAATGGTGATCTTTTCCCCTTTATGATAAATGGGAGCCGTTTAAAAAAGTACATAGACAGGCCAGGATGCGAAGTAACAAGCTGTTCGCAGGTCGTAGGGTCAGGTTGTGTTGAAGTCGGAAATTGTCAAGGTGTGTCGCAACCCAAAATGTGACGGATGGGACATACTACATTCGGTGGCGCTAGCACGAGCGTTGCTCTCATTACTGGTCATAATGAGATTTTGGGAAAATCCAGCGCTGTGTGGAGCTGATTCCCGGAACTTCGTCAGATTTGGTATCATGTCTGCACCATGATGCCAAATTCAGCATCGAGATTTTATAAGGAGCTATCTCGACCTGTATTTTCTACCTAAAGCACATCTGTGACATATTCAGCCCGAAATATGTCGAACGACTGTAATGTTTAGGCGTTAGTACGGGAAGTAAGGGACAGAGGTCTGCAGCACCTTCTAAGTACCCCGCTAACACAGTTCTACTTGGCTAAGTACATCGACAGGCAGGAGTTTGCTCTAAATTTGCAAAGACGGCCAGGAGTTTGCTCTAACGTAGAGAAACCAAGGGCGTGCGGCCTCGCAGAACGGATCTGGGAAATCCCACCAAGCAGTCTTTCGGTGTAACAGAACCACGCCAGCTATACTCCTCCCGCAGTGGGACACGCAATCCCAGGGGACCCCAAAGTCGTGGATGGTTAGGTATCGACCATCACAGTAAAGGATGGTGTTGCAGGTGGTCGTGACGGCTTTCATCAGTAAAACTACTGCAAAGGACAGAAGTATGCAGTTGGCAGCAGCATGGAGAGCTTCACCAAGCAGTACATTATGTCTCATCAGCGAAATTCTACCACCAGAGAAGCTGAAGAGTGTCCCAGGACGGGCCACTAGTGAGTCTTAGGGGCCTGTTGGGGTGCATACTCCATGTTTGGGTAACTCCGCGGTTAATTATAAAATTTGTAAGCGGAGTTATGGGTCAAAATAGTCTTAGGGGTGTCAGGGTAAGTCAAAACCCTCTGTTTTGTAATAAACCCGTGGTTTAAATCCAGGGTTTAGGGTTTTTGGGTGCCCATGGTTTAAGACCATGGTTTTGTAAAAATGCGCAGTATAAATAAGCGCTTGTGTAAAGAAGAAAGGTTAGGTTTTATGATGAAAGAAAGATTAAGGCGAAGCTAAGATTAGTTTTTGTAAGAAAAGGTTAAGTCCCAGCTGTGTGCGTGGACGACCTCTGCAGCTGAGTGCGCAGAGGTTTTGTGTAAGGAACATTAAGGAACGACCTGCAGCTGTGTGCGCAGGGGCCGGCTGCTGTGTGCGCGGCTTTTTGAGGACTGAAAGGATCTACAGCTGAGTGCACAGATCAAACTGTGGTTTTGTAGCAAGTTGAATAGAACACAGTTTGTGGACGTAGCCCCTACACTGGGGGTGAACCACATTATATCTGGTGTTGTGGTTTCTTGTGATGTTTCTGTTCTGCTATATTTTATGCATTAATACTATATACATCTGATAAATTAGATCGCTGTTATTATTTTGCTTCGCTGTGAATTCCCTGTAGTGGGTTGAGCAAGTAACGACTGTTTATTAATCCGCGAAGTTGTATGTAAATGAATGGTAAAGCTTTTATAGTATTGTTTAATAATATTATTAAGGCTAAGGTATAGTAATCTCCCTCTCGGCTTGCAGAAACCTGATTCTGCGGCACCCCATAGCTGTTTCGGGTGAGACTGCAACCTGTGCGCAGGTTGTTGCCGAAAGTGCCAACACTGTGGGTATTTTGTTGGTGCAACACAAAAGGTTTAAACCTGGGTCTTCCCTATTTCCCAACAGAAGAATGGAACAAACTACATGTACATGCCAAAAACTACCTCATTATTGCAGATACCTTATATTGTAGGTGTAATTTCCTCATCTGATTATGCATTGAGAACCAAAACTACTAACCTATGTGATTCCATTGGGTTCGAGCAGTTACTAACAATTAGGGAATCATCTAAATACTGATGCCATCTGTAGAAAATCTAGGGCATCATCATGTTATTACCATTAGGTAAATAAGGGCCACCAGGGCCAAAGGCCACCATCATGCATGCCATCTAAGCATTATTTAATGATGCATGCACTTGTTTAAGTCTCCATATGCATGCATGCAAGTCAACTGTAAATTAGAAAATAAAGTGACCTAATTAGGTCAAATATTAGGTTTTTCACAGTTGAAAGTTATAAAAGGAAGATAAAGTGAAAGGAGAATCACTTTTGGATTATTATTGATTTTCGATCTTTTGAGTAGTAGCACAGTGTGCGGCCACAGTTGTTGGGGTTGGAGATGGCATCTTCAGCTAATAGGATTTTGGCAGTGTGATATCTTCCCTAGTCTTCTTCAGGATAAACCATCCAGGTTTGTCACCGTGTCTATTGCATTCATCATTATCCAGTGTTCCAGTATATGTCTGGAGGTTATTTGCAGGTTCATCCGTATAGCTAGGGCATTTAGCTGGGAAACCCTAGTCATTCACCAAGACTCTGGATCACTATATTTACTCCGCATGTAGACTACATCCTCACTAATAGGGTCACTCTACTGCATTGGGTGATTGTCACTATTATATTGTCCATCCAAGGCAGCTAGCAGCAGTCTATAGGGTTGTGGGGGTGTGAGCAACAAACTAGGAGATCAATTCGCTAGGGCATCTAGAGAGGTGAAAAATCTTGCATGCTCTATCCATCCTCTCTGGCACAGACACACCTTCCTTTCGAATTATTTCTAGCTGAAACTGACCATCCCTTCAGCAAAAACATCACACTTGTTTGATTCAGCCATCCAGGGTATTGCAGCAGAAAACAAGGTCATTTCTTCATCAGCTCAGCTCATCTTGCATGCGTATTCTCTCTGGAGCATATTTAGCCAGCTTATTAGTGGTAAGTGTTCATTCTAACCTGCAAACAATAACCCTAATTTCAGCTATAAAATAGGGAAATTTTGCAAGGCAGTTTGCATGCCCGATTGTTTCAGTAAATTTGCATAGAAATAGAAAATATCAGAATTTGGGATATTACAGTGGTATCATAGCTATCTTCTTGGCTAGATGTGGGCTTAATAAATGAGACATAGATGAATACAGAAGGAGACCCTTTTGTAACCTATAGGAGAAGAAAGAGTAGATACATAGGGGAATTTTAGGATATCCAACTAGAGGATATCAGCTCAAACATGGAACAAACAAGTATACACTCTGATAAGGGAAAAGGAACAGTAGAAGAGGAGGACATGATGGAGCTTTGGAACTTAGTATCTACATTGAAATACTTAGCCAAATGGAAAAAATATGTACTCAATTCAATCAACAGATTATCTGTGAAACCAAAAATAGGTATCAACAGTACACCTCCCTCACCGATAGACCAAGGATCTACAAGAAATAGTGGAAAGGTTGTGTACACTAATATACAAAATACATTGCACATATATAGCAGACCTTCCAACAGGCCTACCATGGCTCACGTTTTGGTAGATACAATAGGTGGTCCAGTCATGCAAGTAGAACCTAGCGAACCTTTTGGGGATTATTTCCAAGAATATATATACTCAGGGGATGAGTTTCATGCCGCCATGTCTTTTTCATATTTCAGAAACATGAAGAGTAGGAATAGGCCCAAGAATTTCAACAAGGGATTCAATCACAACTATGAGTTGCACAAGACCTTGGGCAGGTTAACCATCCCAAACTTTGATGGGACTCACAGAGGTTTAGTGAGGATATGGGTTCAAAAGTTGGATAACTATTTCCAAATCAATCCCATGACAGAGACAAATTCCATTAAATTGGCTACACTCCACCTGGATGGATAATCTCACGAGTAGTGGTACCACAGATTGGTGACATTGGGTCACAACACCATACACTTTTACAGTGAGTGCACTCAGAAGCTCATGGAGCGGTTTGATAGGAAGGATCCAGAGATGCATTTCAGGGAGTTGTCTCAACTCAAACAGATAGGTAGTGCAGAAGCCTTCATCTCAGAATTCCAAAGGATAGCGTTCATGGTAACAGATGTGTCAGAGAGCAGGTTGACTATGTTATTCACTAAGGTGTTAACAGAGCCACTATGGGGATGGGTGAAATCCAAAAAACCCCTCACTCTGTACAATTCCATTAGTAGAGCTAGAGATCTATAGGATTCAGTCCCCAAGAATAGGTTCCCACTCAAAACCAACTTCCTTGTTAGGGACAAGGACAAGAAACCTTTCCAGCAGGATGTTCCCAAGAAAATATGGTTAGACGAGGACACTAGGAAAGACTTGAGGAGGAAGAAACTATGTTTCACTTTTCAGGAACCATGGGTACCAAGACACAGGTGTGCAGGGAAGTCGAAGGCTCACTACATCGAGCTATATTCGGACAGTGATGAGGATGACTATGAGCAGGAAGCCACAGAAGAACTACGGGCAGTTGAAGAAGAATCACACCAGGGTGATACACCAGAGAGAGTCATTGCTACATTATCTGGAGTACCAATATTCCATACTCTCAGGGTCAGAGGAGTAGTACAGGGTCATAGAGTAGGAGTATTGATTGATGGGGGAGCAACCCACAATTTCATTGACTCCACTTGGGTATTCAAGAGAGGTATTCATATTGAGAAGTTGGAAGGATTCACTGTAGCAGTAGCCAGGAACTCCAGCATGGAGTGCAACTACTAGATTCCAAAATTGAATGTCACCTTAGGTAACTATCAGATGATAGATTCCTTCTATGTAGTAGATGTATCGGATACTCATGTAGTATTGGGTATTCAATGGCTTTATTCCTTAAGGAAATACACTAGAGACTACAGGGAAATGGAAATGGAGTTCCAGGGGCCACATGACAAACAGGTAGTTTTGAGGGGCATGAACACTTATCCCCCAAAACCGGTCTCATCACAGAAAATGGAGGCACTCCTCTGACAGGATGATATAGAATGGGCTACAAAATGTTTGGTCACCTTTAGGAAACCCCTAGAAACTAGCACACGACACCCAAGTGACATTTAGACCTTGCTATAGAAGCATGAAAAGGTTTTTTGAGACCTTCTATCAGGTAGACCACCAGACTGAGGCTTTGAACACATTATTGAGCTAGAGGAAGGGACACAAGCAGTCATCACCACTCCTTACCAGCATCCCAAAAGATACAAGGATGAGATCGAGAAAACAATTAAATAATTACTAGAGCTTGGATATATTCAGCCCAGTTCTATCCACTTTGCATCCTCAGTAGTATTGGTCAAGAAGAAGGATGGTACACTCCGAATGTGCATCGAATATTGAGTACTCAACAAAAAGACCATTAAGAATAGGTATCCCATCCCTATAATTTATAAACTCATGGATGAACTTCAGGGATCCAAATACTTCTCCAAGATTGATCTCCACTTGGGGTACCATCAGATCAGAGTAAGGGACCAAGACATCTCCAAAACAACTTTTCATTGTCACTATGGTCGCTATGAGTTTTTGCTCATGCCCTTCGGACTTACCAATGCTCTAGCTACTTTCTAGTCATGCATGAACCATACCTTTAGAGTTCGGCTATGTAAGTTTTTGCTAGTATTCTTTGATGATATCCTGATTTACAGCAAAACATGGGAAGAGCATCTCAAACACCTAGACAAAGTACTGAGCATTCTAGAAGAACATTTGCTTTACGTGAAGATGTCCAAGTGTGAATTTGGCATGAATCAAATGTTGTACTTAGGGCACATAATCAATGAGGAAGAAGGAAAGGTTGACATGGAGAAAATTTGAGCTATCGAAGATTGTCCTGTGCAAAAAAAATCACAGAATTGAGAGGTTTCTTAGGACTATGCACCTATTACCTATGGTACGTTAAGGGATTCTCCCAATTTGTAGCACCCCTCAGAGATCTTACAAAGAAGGGAGCATTCACCTAGACAGACTTAGCACAGAAAAATTTCAAGGAGATGAAGGTTATTATGAGTTCCTATCCCATTTTGGCATTACCAGACTTCTCACAACCCTTTATAGTAGAATTTGATGCCTCAGGGGAAGGGTTAGGAGCCATATTGATGCAAAATCATCACCTGATTGCATTTGAGAGCCATAAATTGAAGAACAATGAGCACCACTACTCCATATATGACAAAGAGATGCTATCCATCTTACAGGCTCTCACAAAATTCAGATAGTACCTAGTGGGCACTAAGTTCAAAATCAAAACAGATCATAATAGCCTCAAGTATTTCTTGGAGCAGAAGGAACTGAATGAGCACCAGTAGAAATGGGTCAGCAAACTACAAGCCTACAATTTTGAGATTGAGTATGTAAAAGATAAGAATAATGTAGTAGTTGATGCATTATCTAGGCGTCTCGCCTCACTATCTCTCAAGAGTATGTCCACATATTGGAGGGCACTTCTCTTAGTAGAATACTCAAAAAATAGATTCAATTTCGATTTATTGGATGGATAAATTTAGGATGATAGGTACAGGATTATTGATGACATCATCTATTACAAGAATAGGATATACCTCATCCCAGAATCTAGGTTGGGGAAAAATATCATTCAAAAAGCACATGACTCTCCATTATCAGGACATCAGGGTTTCTTGAAGACCTACAGATAGATTCGAGAGAGGTTCTAATGGAAGGGCCTCAAGGGGGAAGTTATGCAGCACATATGGGAATGTAGCATCTATCAATAGAACAATATTGAGAACATCCATCCAACAGTGTTGCTTCAGCCACTACCAACTCCAGAATAGAAGTGGGAAAGCGTCTCTATGGAATTCATTACAGGGTTGCCAAAGGTCCAAGGGAGAGACTGTTTATATGTAGTAGTTGACAGAATGACAAAATTTGCACATTTCTTTTCTATATCATCAGATTACTCTGTAGCTCAAGTAGCTGAGTTATTATTCAAGGAGGTCTTCAAGCTGCATGGGTTACCTAAGACCATTGTGAGTGATCGGGATAGAAGATAGAAGATTCATAGGTGCCTTCTGGTAGGAACTATTCAGATTAGTGGGGACTGAACTCGCTACCAGCATGAGTTATCATCCTTAGAGCAATGGACAAACTGAAATAGTCAACAAGTGGATTGAACGATATATGAGGAACTACAAAAGAAGATAGCAGCAAACCTGAATGGCTACACTTAGGAGAGTATTGCTACAATACTACCTATCACATGTCTATTAGGATGAATCCTTTTTAAGGAATTATATGGCTACGAGGCCTTGGACTATGCATATTTGGAATTTGGAGATAGTATGGATCCTAAGGAAAAGGATTGGATATAGGACAGTCAAGATATTCTTAAAATATTGAAGGAAAACTTACAGACAACCCAGAATTAGCAGAAGTTATATGCAGACAAACACAATATTGAGTGGAGCTTTGAGGTAGGGGATTTTGTATACTTAAGGCTCCAACCTTACAGACGGCCTTTGCTTAAGAAGAAAGGAGCAAAAAATTTAAAACCTCACTTCTATGGACCCTACAGAATAATCAGGAAGGTGGGAGAGGTGGCATATGAGCTAGAACTACCACAGGAAAGTAAAATTCACAATGTGTTCCATGTGTCCAAGCTGAAAAAGACCCTTGGGAAACACATTGCTCCATCCACATAATTACCTCCTTTATATGATGAAGGACTGCTAATACTGATTCCTGAACGGATCATACCGACTAGAGAAATGAAACTCAGGAATAGGGTAATTAGGGAATACTTAGTTCAGTGGAAGGAACTACTGCCAGAGGATGCCACATGGGAAAGGGAACAGGTATTGCAGCATCCTAGTTTGCAGTTTCTTGAGGACAAGCAATCTCAAGCGGGGATGACTGCAATTTCCTCATCTGATTAGGCATTGAGGACCAAAATCGTTAACCTATGTGATTCCTATGGGTTCGAGTGGTTACTGACAGTTAGGGAATCATCTAAAGACTGATGCCATCTATAGAAAATCTAGGGCATCATCATGTTATCACCATCAGGTCAAGAAGGGCCACCAGGGCTAAAGTCCACCATCATGCATGCCATCTAAGCATTATTTAGTGATGTATGCACTTGAATATTAGAAAATCATGCAAATTAGAAAATAAAGTGACTTAATTAGGTCAAAGATTAGGTTTTTTGCAGTTGAAAGTTATAAAAGGAAGATAAAGTGAAAGGAGGCTCACTTTTGGATTATTATTGATTTTGGAGCTCTTGAGTAGCACCACAGTGTGCAGCCACAGCAGCTGGGGTTGGAGACGGTGTCTTCAGCTAATGAGATTTTAGCAGTGAGATATCTGACCTAGTCTCCTTCAGGATAAACCATCCAGGTTTGTCACCATGTCAATTAAATTCATCATTATCTAGTGTTCCAGTATATGTCCAAAGGCTATTTGCAAGTTCATCTGTATAGCTGGGGCATTTTGCTGGGAAACCATAGTCATTCACCAGGACTCTGGATCACCATATTTCTTCTGCATGTAGCCTGCATCCTCACTAATAGGTTCACTCTACTGCATTGGGTGATTATCAGCTATCATATTTTCCATCTGGGGTAGCTAGCAGCAGTTTAAAAGGTTGTGGGGGCATGAACAGCAAACTGGGGGATCAATTCACTAGGGCATATGGAGAGGTTAAAATTCTTGCATGATTCGGCCATCCTCTCCAGTATGGGCACACCTTCCTTTCAACTTATTTCCAGCTGAAACTGACCATCCCTTCAGCCAAAATGTCACACTTGTTTGATTCATCCATCCGGGGTATTGCAATAGAAAACAAGGTCATTTCTTCATCAAATCGGCTCATCTTGCATGCAATTCTCTCTGGAGCATATTTATCCCACTTATCAGTGGTAAGTGTTCATTCTATCTTGCAAACCTTAACCCTAGAAATTGATACCACCAATAGATGCACCCTAGTGAGGCAAGTTAGTCTATCCCTCCTTACTTGATGATCTGTGGGGAGAACACCTTCAACTAAGAATCCCTAGTTATTGTAGCTACACAGTTCCTTATTTCAAAGAGGCTTTGATACCATGTTAAATTTTCTTAAGATATGATTATATTATCTATGATATTTATTTTAAAAAATAACAAGTACAACAAAATGCATAATATATAAAACATACAAAAGATACAAATATTTTCATCGAGGAAACCATAAAGGAGAAAACCCCGCAAACTTGTTCAAAATAGTAAGATGATCAAAAGGAGAAATAAGAAATGTTCAGAAGGTATATTTCTCTCCTCCTCTAATTGTTTCTCACTCTCATGCACCTTGGAGAGTGTGATGTGTGTATAAATTAGGAAGAGAACCTCCCTATTTATGCCCTTTCAAGACACTAACCAAATATAAGACTTGAGCCTACCTGTCATTTCACATGGGGCTTACTTCTCCTAGAGAGACCACAATTACATATTAGATGATGCTACACTGGGGACTCTTTCCCCAACATACAATGGAGGTTGTACCTCAAGTTCTAAACACAATTTATACATCCCGTAAAGGGGTAACACATCCCCAATGGGGGTACAACAACATACAATGATAATATACATCAGAATATCTTCTGAAGTTACAAATACATCAACATGAGACTAATATGAAACATGGTGGTAATATATGGAATACAAATGTATTCCTCAACACCATAAAACTAAAAGGAGAACCCTCCCACAAATATGATACAATACTCCTTCAAGATTGAATCCAAAGTCATGGAAACTAGTGATTCAATGGCATGTGAATGCAAGCTTTTCACACATGAGTTTCTTGGATTTTGACCCATAGAGGATATGGAATTTAAATTATAGAGTAATACATCATATATGGATTTATAAACATCATCCAAATGATACAATATCCCTCATACAAATATGGTACAAAACTACTTCAAGATTGAAGCCATATCCATGAAGACTAGTGATACAAGGGCATGAATATGCATGCTTTTCATACATGTATCTCTAATATTTAGAATTAAAAAGAATTTGGACATAATATTATAGATCCATAAATCATATATTGATTCTCGTTCATCATAAAACTCATATAAAGTTTCTCATAAAATACGAATATAAATCTACTTCAATATTGAAGCCAAACCCATGAAAACTAGTTATTTAAGAGCAAGGGGAATGCGAGCCTTTCATACATGTATTTATGAAATTTCAACTTACATAGAATATGGATATGATATTATAGATACATTCATCATCAACCAAATCTTTGCCATCAACTATCCTCAGCAAGGCACAAGAACCACTCCAACAAGTGCGCGATCAAATGAGAGTGTGGGGGAATGCAGAATAAGGAATGAGAGAATGGGGAGACATATGATAATTCTATTGTATGGACCTTCAACCTGAAAATAAAATTCCTTAATTGATCTCCTATTATAGGTCTGAATTTCCTCTCCATGAACCAACTTGGAAAGGAAGCCAACTCCCTCGAAATTGGTTCACAAGCAGGGAGAGTGAACACTTGCTGTGTAATGGACAAGTAAAAGCTCCCCAAAATTACAAAGGACAATTAAACAATGATAAAAATATATTATCCTTCTTGGTGACATTATTTTATTAAATTCATGATGCCTCCTAGCTTCTAAGGTCGAATTTCCCTCCATCATCTTCCTCCATCTCATCTTAGTGGTTTAGTAACTCTCATGACACTTGTCTTCCTCTTCATGCTCTAATTCTTTCCCCCATTCGAATGGCTGCCTCTAACTCCTAAATTTTACCTATTTGTGACTATTTTTATCCCTAACATTCTCACATGTCATATTTTTCATATTTCAGCAATCAGGTCTAAATTTGTCATACTTGTCATAGAATATTCCATCATTTGTTGTCATAGAGTGCATAGAATGTCCTTCCAAGTGGGGCACCTTGTCTTCCAGTCTCTTCCACTTCCATGGGAGTTACCCTCCAATAATGTTACATTACCCATGTTTTCTAATTTGGATGAAAACCATGCCGCGTTTGCGAGAAATCTCATCGCCCAAAGTCTTCACAAGATTCCAAGTGTCTTCATTAACACATGCCACATTATTTTATTAGAATTTATCATATATGTGACCCATTTAAATGTGAATATGGTAAACTAATTTCCTTTTGGGTCCCATGTCCCCTTATTACAAAATTTATGTCTCCATTTCAACCTATGAAACTAGTAGGCTAGCGAAACATTATTTGCAAATAGTCTTATTTGGAAATTATTTAATTAGGGACATGACACATAAGATATAAAAATGAATCAAGGGGAATGGTTCGACCCATTTGGAGGATTTAGAAGACCAAGCAAAACAAAGAGAAGTAGAAGAGTAGAACAAAGAGTAAGGGAGAAGAGAAGTAGAGAACTTTGGAAGGTCATTAGAAGTTAATGCCTAGAAATTTTTGGCGCATTTTCATGGAGGGTATCTATGGTTTGGGACAAATGTCCATGCCACTGTTGATCTGATTTATCACACCACTAGCCTCCCCAATATAGGGGTTGATACATCCCAATATTTCTATGAGAAATACAATGACAAGAAATTGGTAGCGAGAGTATGGAATAAATATTATGTGGTGAATGGAAAATGGGCATACGTGATCAACACTATTAATGAAAAGGTCATTCGTGTCACATAAATGTTGTTGGTAGTGAATATCATATGGAAGGATCTCCCAAATTAGTGTACATTAGCAGAGCAGTGTGCAACAGGAGTACAGATGAACTGGTCGTTTTTGTTAAATGATTTGATAGAAGATGTTGTATTAGTGCGAGAGGTAGGGAAGTCATTCACCTACTCTTGTATTCTTATACTCATCACACTAGTTGGTTGGATGGAAGCAACTCATTACCAAGGGATGGAAGTTGACACAGTCAACATCTCTAGGTGCAAGTTATAAGAAATTATGGGCACTCAAAGATAAACATTGGTATATTGACAACAATGTATAGTTCTACCTATACTTATATGCATTAAGGGATGAAGTAGGGAGGGTACCATGACTCATAGATGCAGCCACAAAGAAACACCACAATATAGCAAGGTTGGTGATGGGAATGCATGGGATACACATCCAAGCCTAGCGAGACCCAGAAAAATAGTTGGTTACGACCCAATATAAGATCACTAATGAGGAATTTTATTCTATCATAGAATATTGGCCAGTGGAGTGGCAATTTGCAGCGAATGATGAGGACCTATCGGATCTAGGAGATGGACCACCGACGGATTTCCCGAAAGAAACTGAAGTGCCAAACAAGTCTAAAGAAGAAGAAAATTCGTAGGATGAATCTTCATCCACAAATCCAATAGAATCGGAGTTGGAGAAGCACCATGAAGAACCCATAATTAAGCATCTCTTAGAGCAATGGGAATCAAGTAATATGGCAGGGATTTATGAGAAACATATGAAAAAGGTACTAATTGTTATCATTACGGCGACGAGCCAGGTTCAAGCAAAGATAAAATGACATGCTACATGGTACTTTCATCAATTTACAAACTTGTTTCAATAATGTAACGTCCCTAAATCTGATATGCATACCTAAACACTAAATACTGTTGCAAATTGAATAAAATTTCTGATATAAATTTACAAACACAATAAAATTTCAAACTAGGTAATTGAACGAGTTGTGCTGGGAAATTTCCAGGAAGGGGAGCAGGATAAGGGAGGAAATCAAGTGTAAGTTACAGAAAATTTATTTCATTCCCATGAACACATTTATATCAGGGACAATCCATGTTTTAGAGTCCTCTATGTGGAAACCTACTCCCATGTTTCTAGGTCACCCAACCGTGAAACTAAGGAAATTTATTCAGTCTAGCCGACTAGGGGATTTGGGAAAATCATAGAGGTTTTATCATTCCTTCATATATCATAAAATATTATTTGGTATGGTTTGTAACATATATGGAGAGTTATGAAGAGTCTTGGAAAGAATTGAGGTTTTTAGGCAATTTGGGCCTAGGGAAGTCCTGCATAATTGAGGCTCCCAAGACATAGTATGGCCTAAAATAATTTATGATATGGAAGTATGTATTGGTATTTGGGTATTTAAGTGACACATATCAACTTACATAATAAAAAATGAATGCATATAACTCTCTGAATTGAAACAACAACCAGACTAGTCAAATTTAACTAGTAATCTAGCTAGGGTGTGTAAGTAAGATTGGAATTTGTAACAAAACTATATTAGACCTGATAAATTAATTTGAAATCAACTAATACATACAATTACATAATATTAAACCATCCAAACTCATTCCCATGAATAAGGATCACTTGTTACTGCATTAGAATGCTCAAATCCTTCATTTTAATGACTAGTTAAGCTTATACATGGAAATATGAGTATGAAAACTTAATGAACAGAGTTATTGCAACATGATGGAAATAAATAATAGTATTTATAATATTTTACATGTATTAAATAAATGTATTCACTATCCATTACACCATAGGACTCAAAATGATGGGTAGGAGTCTAAAAATTGGACATGAGAGAGACTGAGAGCATAGGTGAAGCTTTGGATTCACTAGAGCTCAAATTGAATGAGATGGAGGCTGAAAAATATGACTGATAAGACTTCAATTTCTGAACATTATGTGCTCCATACCTACAAACATAAGGGAATGGAAATGAAGGAGTGGGGATACGAAGGTTTGGGGCTCATCTCCCAGAGCTCTAAGGTGCATCACTTAGAATACTATGCTCACATAGAATCGAAAAATAAATTCATCAGCTAAAATATGTGAAAGAGATCAAACTGTTCTTTGATAGAACTCATGGTGACATGTTTATCGAGTAGAGGAAAATGGTGACTTGTGAGAGAAAGTCAACCACCTAGAAGACCTAATCCTAGCCACATATGCGACCTCCTTGAGAAAATTGGAATGTATGACCATGTGGAGATGTTTCCATGTCAAATTCAACCTTTTGACTTATCAATTGCACCCTTCTTAGTCAAATAGTTGTTTCTTATATTCCTAGAAGCTTTATGTTTTTCCCTACTTTTGAGACTGAGTCTCCAAAAGGAATCTGCACCCTCCTTTGCCAAAACTTTCTTACTTTTGTTTTGACATCTTTTCCAAGTCTCCAAAAGGAAATTGCGCCCCCCTTTTCCAAAAATTTCCTTCTTTTGTTATGACACCTTTTGTCATAGATTTTGGGAACTTTTCTTAATCTCTATGACTTCTTTTGTCATAGAGTTTCCACTTTCTTAATCTCTTCCCTTGGAAAGTTGGCTTGCCAATTGTGCCTAACATGGAAAGCTCAATTCTACATGTTATTTGCACAATAATTAATTAATGGAAATAATTAAAATAAAGTGCATGCCTTAATAAAAATTATTTGGAAAAAATTCCCTAGGATAATTAATTAATGGCTCATAAATATTACATGGACAAAATTCTCGGGGTGAGCTGATTAATGCATATTTAACCCCCCACAATGTGTTGGGCATGGTCAACATTTTTATGTCCAGAAATATGGGGACATGACATTCCTCCCCTTCCAAATATGTTTGTCGTCAAGCAACGGCACTCCAGAGTGCCGCAAATTTGTCCACCATGTAGGACAACTGGAGTATGAACTCATGTGCAAAAAAAACCTTGTCTTGCTCTAGCAAGCCAGCATGTAAAGTTTCTCCAAAAGAAATGTCAGGGTCCCATTCCTTGTATTGCACCACCTTTAGTGATTATGCCTTCCAATGCAACATACCAGACAAAAATTTGCCTAGATCCCGTTTCCTCAACTGAAGTCTCCAAACATTAGTATCCACCATAAAAATTTATCATCACAAGAAATGAGATTCATGATGTGGAAATCCTAACATTGCATTGAAAATTGGAAATATGTGATATTTTCCCACCCAACATTAATTGATGCACATCAGCATTGAATCTCAAAATGATGTTGCTGCAATGACATAGGTGTGAGTTCCATGTCAATACCCAATGAGTATAAGCATCATCCAACCATCAAGTATGCCCAAACTGCTCATAAAACTTTTATGTTGTGTCTGATGTATCTCCATTGATGCAAGAAAAATATTTACCCTCCAAAATCCACATCTCCATCATGTGTCTAGTCACCCAATAAATGGACAAATAGAATTGCATGCTGAATAATTCAACTACCAATGATGCACTTGTCAAACCACATGGATTCACCATCAATCCCTCCACTAGATGTGGCTGAAATGGAGGTGTGGGGTTAAGAATTGTGACCTAACTCCTTGCAACAATCATCCATCAATATAATGGATGTACAACTTACTCCACTGGTTGGCTCAATGATAGTGAGATTATGTGCCTCCTCCAAACCTGTACAACACTTCCCTAGAAGCAACTCATAATCTTGTAGGAAACATGCAAGTGCTTACTCTTCACCTTGTTTGACTTAAATCTCCTCAAGCACATGCAAATCATAATGCACCTCATGTGCAGGTCTATGGGTGGTACCTAAGGGCTGCAAGATATATATTTGTGGCTTCCCACTTGTTAGGACAAAGAATTCATTAAGGAAATTGAACTCTTTACCTCCCATAGTCTACATTCCCAAGTTGTCTCTATCCACCCAATTAATGGATGAATAAGGAAATTTGTTTACTGTTCCATATGGAAAGTGATCAGCCATATTTCTGATAGAGAATAATACTTCATCCTTCTCCTCAATCTTATTGATGTAATTGTAACTTCATAATGTATTCACTTGTATTTCTTATGTATTGTACCCCGATGTTTATTCTGGGATGTGTCTGTAATGTAATTGAGTCATGTCATGCACCGATGTTCTGATCGGGAGTTTCTATAATGTAAACAAGTCATGTCAATTCAATGTGGGTAACCCTCCTATTATTCAAGGGTTAAAGTCCCCGCAGTTCTGGGGCAATAGGGTTGTTAGACTCACCTAGTGAAGTCGGACCTAGTGGGGTTTAGTCAAGTCAAGAATTAGTATAAATAGAGAGCTAGCATGTGTATTTATCACACACTCACTCACACTAAGTTGTAGTGCATAGTTGAGGAAGAAGAAGACACTGGGGCTAGGAAGAAAGAAGGTTACTGCTTTTAGGAGATCATCTTACTATTTTGGGTTTTACTTTTGGTGCTGATTCTATCTCTTAGGAAGTTGTGGGTTTTTTTCCATTTATGGTTTCCCTAAGGAAAAACACTTTGTTCATTGTCTCTTTTATTTGATTGTTGTGCTTGTTATTCTCTCAGTTAAAGATCCTAATATAATCCTAGCTTAATGTTAACATACTAAAATGGTATCAGAGCTAACCTAAGAAGAAGACACTATGCAGCTGCGAGAACTAGGGTTTCCTACTTTGTGGATATCTGTCCACATATTTTTAGCAAAAGAAGGTTGGAATAACTCTCCTCCCTAGGGTGCATCTTTCTGTCGAAGCAGAATCCAATTCTGAGGTTTTTCAGTTTTGCACCCGACACTACTGTCAAAAATTAGGGCTTTCCATAGAAGTGGAAATTTTCAGTGACCATAGGCCTGGATTTTTCTCCTCCCCAAAATCAAAGTTTAGAGATCAATATAAAATCATTTATTTGGATAGGACTCTGGAAAAGAAAAATCCTAATCTGCTCCTAAACCAACACTACAGAATTTCAGCTCCAAATCCATATCTGATATCTTGACCTGGTAAGATATAAATATTTTGTATTTCCATTTGATTTTCTCAGTTAAGATGTCTCATCATACCAAGGTTGATGAAAAGCTTTAGGGATATGATAACTTCCAATCCTAGAAGTATAGGATCTCCCTGATTCTGGAAGAAAATGAGTTGGACTCCTACATCCATGAGGAGGTTCCAGTTCCAAACGGAGATGAGGCCAAGGCCTTACATAAGAATAATTTGGTTATGGAAAAGACAATTATTGGTAATTCAATCAAGGATCACCTCATACCATAGGTGTCCTCCCTCAAGACACCTAAATCTATGTTTGATTCCCTAACCAAATTGTTTTAAGGGAAGAACATAAACCTGAAGATGACTCTAAGGAACTAGTTGAAGAATGCAAAGATCTAGAATGAGGAGAGCATCCAGTCATACTTCACAAGGGTCTCCTATATCAAAGAAAAAATTGAAGCAGTTACAGATGAAGAAGTGGAGAATACAGAAATTGTGATGACAACCTTGAATGGTCTCCCTAGGTCATGGGATTCTTTCATCCAAGGAATCTGCGCTAGGATGAAGTTAGTCAAGTTCAGTAGACTGTGGGAAGAATGTTCACAAGAAGAAGCTCGAATAGCAGCTTGGGAAGAAAATATGGGAAGTGAAGATCAAGATTTCACAGTACACTCCAAGAAAGGAAGAAGGGAAAATCATCATCACCAAGGTAATCATTCTCATCATAAAAGAAGGGATCCATGCAAACTTAGATGGTATACATGTGATGAAATAGGACACTTTGCTAGAAGTTGTTCCATGAATAAGAATGGATCCAAGAAGAAGAATTCCAAAATAATAAATCATGCTCACACTACTGAGGATGATGATCCTCCTAGGAAGAAAGTAAAACAAGAAATTGAAGATTCTTCAAGTGATGAAGAATATGTTTTGATCTCCACTCTCACAAGAAATGTCACTCATGGAAGAAAAGATTGGCTTATTGATAGTGGGGCTTCCAAACACATGATAGGATTCAAGGAATCTTTTGAGAAACTATACGAACATAATTCACCCCATACAGTGAATCTTGGGGATGACTACCTATATCCCATAAAAGGTAGTGGTGAATCCTCCTATAAGCTAGACTCTAGAAAATATATGAAAATGAAGGATGTCTTGTTTGTACCAGGACTAAAGAAGAATGTTCTCTCCATGTTACTACTAGATGCAAAGGGCTTGAGGTTTTCATTTGTAGATGGCCAAGTCCTCATGTGGCCAAGAGGAAAGACTACTGATGATGCAATAGTAATTGGAGAACAAGAAGGAGGATTATACAAATTAAAGGGCCATCCAAAAAAATCTTTGGTCCATGACATAGTAGAACCAAATGAACTTTGGCATAGAATGCTTGCACATGTGCACTACAGAGGACTACCACTTGCAAGAAATGATGTTGAAGGTCTTCCATAAATTCAAGCAAAACATGAAGGAGTCTGCAAAGGATGCACAAAAGGAAAGAATACAAAGAAGACATTTCCAAGTAGAGAGAGCAAGGCAAAAGGAATCTTGGAAATCATCCACTCCGATGTATGCGGACGAATGTCATCAAGTTTACTAAGCGGGTATGTATACTATGTTTCTTTCATTGATGATTATTCTAGGAAGACATGGATTTACTTCATGAATAACAAAGCTGAAGTTTTCTGCAAGTTCAAGGAATTCAAAGCCTTGATTGAGAACCACACAGAAAAGAAGATCAAGACCTTTCGATCAGATAGTGGTGGAGAATTCACATCAAATGAATTCAAAGACTTATGCAAAGATTCAGGGATTAAGAGGGAGTTATCCACTCCATATAATACACAATAGAATGGGGTTGTAGAAAGGAAGAATAGAACTATCATGGAAGTTGCAAGAGCAATGCTTCATGATCAGGTCTTCCCATGCATCTATGGGCAGAAGTTGCTAGAATAGTGGTGTATGTACAGAACCGTACTCCACATAGAGTACTCAAGAACAAGACACCTGAAGAAGTCTTTTCCAATAAGAAACCAGAAATCAGCCATCTCAGAATATTTGGCTGTCCAGTGTACATACACATTCTGCAAGAAAATAGGACAAAGTTAGATCCTTCAGGAAATAAAGGTATATGTGTGGGATACTCTGAAAGATTAAAGGCTTACAGAATATACTTCCTATGATTCAAGAAGATTGACATCAGTAGGGATGTGACATTTGATGAAGACTTAGCTTACAACAAATCCAGAAAAAGACCTACTGACGATCCTGAAGAATCAGAAGCACCTAGAACTCATGACACAACCATAAATGAAGAAACTCAAGAAGAAGATCAAGAATTTGAAGAACCACAAGAACCTGTAGATCCACCTTAGGAGAAGAATCCTCACAATGGAAAACCTTATTTGGTACAGGAAGCTATCCAAGGTGTGAAAAGATATGGGGCTTTAGAAGAGAATTATAGAGAAAGGAAAAGGACCAGATCCTGCTACGGGTATGTAGCTTTATTGTGTGACTTTATCAATAAATAACCTTCCAACTATGAAGAAGCGGCATAACAGAAAGAATGGAAGGATGCTATTATTGAAGAGTATCAATCGATCATGAAGAATGATGTTTGGGATGTTGTCCCAAGACCAGAAGGGAATTTGATTGTAACTCCCAAATGGATTTACAAGATCAAGCATGTTGCAGATGGCAGCATAGAGAAATATAAAGCAAGATTTGGGGCTCGTGGCTTCTCACAGAAAGAAGGAATAGATTATGAAGAAAACATTGCATCTGTATCCAGATACACTTCCATCAGATCAGTACTTTCTATAGCCACAATAATGAAATGGAAGATACACCAAATGGATGTCAAGATTGATTTCTTGAATGGTGTAGTGGAAGAGGAAGTGTATGCAGAGCAACCACTTGGTTTTGACACACATGACAGGGAGTCTCATGGGTGTAGATTGAAGAAAGCCCTGTATAGTTTGAAACATGCACCTAAGACATGGTACGAAAGAATTGATGGCTTTCTATCCAGTTTGGGATTTACCAAAAGTAAAGCAGATTCCAACCTTTACTACAAGGTTGAATATGGAAACCTAGTGATGCTCCTACTGTATGTAGATGATCTGTTTGTAATAGGTATGGATGCGTCGATTGTTGATATGAAGAGGAATCTTGCTACGGAGTTCAAAATGAAGGACTTGGGTATGATGCACTATTTTCTAGGCATGGAGGTGTGGTAGAATGCGGTTGGAATCTCCCTCAGACAAGGGAAGTATGTAGTAGAGATCCTGAAGAGGTTCAATATGATGGACTACAAGGCCATGACCACACCAATGGAATTGAACCTGAAGCTATTGAGTGATGCTTCATCATAAGCTGTTGATGCTACGATGTATCATCAGATGATTGGTTCCTTGATGTACCTGGTGAACATGAGACAAGATATTTGTTTTGCTGTGAACACCTTGAGACAGTTTTTTACAGATCCGAGACACTTGATTGTTGCAAAGCATATTCTGAGGTACCTGAGGGGCAGAATTGATTGTGGACTCAAGTATGAGGAAAATTAGAAAAATAACCTGGAGGGTTATGTTGATTCAGATTGGGCAGGTAGTGCCATAGATAGAAAGAGCACTTCAAGGTGCTGCTTCAGTATGGGATTAGGTGTGATCTCTTGGTTTGGCAGGAAGCAATCCTGTGTGGCACTGAGTACAGCTAAAGCAGAGTATGTCATAGCTTGTTCAGATAGTTGTGAGGAAATATGGCTGAGGAAGCTACGGTTAGATTTATTTGATCTCCATATGGATGCTACTTATATACATTGTGACAACCAGATTCTGTGAAGTTGCCGGAGAACCCAGTGTTCCATGACAAGTCGAAGCATATCGATATCAAGTATCACTATATCAGGGATATGGTGTAGAGGGGAGTAGTGAAGCTCCGGTATGTTGTGATGGATGAAGAGATAGCTGATGTGTTGAAAAATCCATTGGCTAGGGTGAAGTTTGATTACTTTAGGGAGAAGCTTGGTGTTCTCCAGATCGAGGTTCCCTCCAAGGGGAAATGACAAGACCTAGAGCCATTCTGATATGGTAAGAGGATTGGTTCCTTCCATGGTCGGATGTAAGGGCTGAACCATTATATAATGGTGAGAGGATTGGTTCCTTCCATGTCATATGTGAGTGCTAAGACATTATGATGTGAATATAGGATTGGTTCCTACATGATCAGATATAAGCATTGAATTCCATTCTTGGAATGGAGGCACCTGGTTAGTTAACAGGAAAGCTCAGTCTAGGACTGAGGGCCATTCTGATGTGACTATAGGATTGGTTCCTACATGATCGGATGTGAGTGCAGATCCCTTTTGACATTGGTTGTCAGATGTAAGTGCAGAATCCTTTCAGCATGAAGGATTGGTTCCTTGCATGGTCGAATATAAGTGCTGAGGCTTTCTAACATTGGTTGTCAAATGCAAGTGTAGAGCCTTTCGGCATGGAGGATTGGTTCCTCACATGGTCGACTATAAATGGTGAGCCTTTCTGACATTGGTTGTTAAATGTGAGTGCTGGACCCTTTTGATAGGGTTGTGGGATTTGTTCCCACATGGTCATACGTGAATTCTAGGCGTGCCTTTCTAATATGATTATAGGATTGGTTCCTACATGATCAGATATAAGTGTTGGGTGGGTCATTTTGACTTAGGGTTAGATATAAGTGGTGGAAGAATACCTACATGGAGGCTAGGCCTACAACCAACATGAAAAAGGGTTGGTTTTGTAGAACTTCCTGTGATGAGAAGAATCATGAGATAGCACTCGTGATGATGATCCAGAAGTGATGATCCAGATCAACTGATGATGATCTAGATCGAGTGATGATATAGATCTAGTGATGATGATTCAGATCCAGATGAAGATGACTTAAAGATGAAGATGACAAGTATTCTATGATGATCCAGATGATACAGAGAAGAAGAATTGTGCTGATAAATTGTGTCGAGAGAATACCTTCCTAGTTAAGAGGGAGTCTTGATGTAATTGTAACATTGGAATGTATTCACCTGTATTTCTTACGTATTGTACCCCGAATTTTATTTCGGGGTGTGTCTGTAATGTAATTGAGTCATGTCATGCCTTGATGTTTCGATCGGTAGTTTCTATAATGTAAAAAAGTCATGTCATGTCAATGTGGGTAACCAACCTATTGTTCAAGGGTTAAAGTCCCTGTAGTTTCATGGTGCTAGGGTTTTTAGACTCACCTAGTAAATCCATCCCTAGTAGGGTTTAGTTAAGTCAAGAATTAGTATAAATAGAGAACTAGCCTCTCTATTTATCATGCACTCCCTCACACTCAGTTGTAGCGCATAGCTGGGGAAGAAGAAGACACTAGGGCTAGGTAGAAAGAAGGTTACTGTTGTCGGGAGATCATCTTACTATTTTGGGTATTACTTTTGGTGTTGATTCTATCTTTGAGGAAGCTACGGGTTTTTCTCCATTTATGGTTTCCCAAAGGAAAAACACCGTGTTCAGTGTCTCTTGTGTTTGATTGCTATGCTTATTATTCTCTCAGTTAAAGATCCTAATATAATGCTATATTAATGTTAAAATTCTAACAAATCTCAATGGGTACATATTTTCTACCTCATATCTTTTTGCAAGAATCTGTAAATATTCTCTTTTCTCATGTCCTTCCTCCACATGATATTTTGCCATTATACTTGAAACAATCCCTTCCATGCAACATGAAAGGTGTGACAATATTAAGTCCTTTTGAAGTTGATAGGTTTACAACTTCAACTCTTGCAAGGATATTTGTGTGGTGTTCAATGAGTTACCAGTGATCTCCAACTCATGAGTTAGCCTATCAGATTCTTCCTCCTTCTTGAATGCGCTATGGTACATCTCAGCCACCATGAGGAGATGATCTCTGTTAGATAGTAAGTTTGCATATCTCTCCTTCATCTTGGCCATGCCTTCTTTCAGTGCTAGTCACTTCTCTAGAAATTATTCTCCTTCCATATATCCTCCAAAATATTTCCAACATCTTGCCGCTAAGGCATTGATGTCAGCAAGGTTGTTCATGGCTTCCATAAGCGTTTCTCTATCCTCCTTAAGTTGTCCACTCAAATGATGTGGCTCACAAAGAAGGTCCTCCATGAAGGTTTATTCCTATAACAACTAGCATATAATACTACTTTTCTTGTGACATGGATCCACAACGCAAAGCTCATTCTCATCATACAAGCCATCCTTTGAATTTTCTGCAAAATCACTTCTATGGTGTGAAGTGGAGGGTATCTCTGAAGGCTGGAATGACATGTGATCTATACAAAAATCAGAAATAATTTCATGCCTTGGAATTTTAGCTTCATCACGCTGAAGAGAGTCCAAAATTATGAACTATGTCCATCCCTTTGCGTTATATTTTTCCCCTTCAGTTTTCCTAGTTTACATCCATTTGGTGGGGGATTATCTTCCACTTCCTAAGGGACTTGAGATGATGACTTCAGATCCGATATTTTTTCTTATTTTGGATACAATCCAAAATATCTCTTATCACCATTGACAACATCACATTTCTTTGAACCAATGTTTTGTTCACCATTTAGTCCAGTTGAATGTTTTTTTCCTGTTTAAATGACCCAATTGCGGTTTTTAACCTATCTCTTGAGACCTATTTGTTTCTAAGTTGATTTCTGCAATTTACAGTTCTATATTTTCATTTTAGAAAAGTTGGAAATTAACCCACTTATTTGGCCCCTCCTCCTCTACTCGGTCATCACCCTCTGGGGTCTTCTAAGAGATGATGGGGGGTTAAGTAAGTTTAGTAATAGGAATCCACTTTACTATTATTATTTTCAGTTGAAAACAAGTAACTTTGGAGGCTATGGGGAGTGGTAGACCATTGGGGGTCTCACAGCATTTGCATCCTCCTTGTTGAGAACCGGGAACTTGGGTTTTAACCTGTGGATGTATGGGTGGACTTGTTTCTACTTTATTGAGAGCCCAACAATCCCTCTTTGATTTGAAGGATACAAAGTTGGGGTAGTCACACTGCTGGTTTGCAAACATTCAGTCATGTATTTTCAGACCCTTGTCTGTCTTGCATTGTGTTCCAATTTTCTTTTACCTTTCAGACCTGCTTTGGTTTATCCCTTTGCTTGTTTATTGTAGGAAACCCATTGTATATTTATCTAAAAGTAAAAGTAAAAGATTCATACACAAGTGCACACATAATCACACTACTAATCAAACAAACCCAGTTCATGGCCCCAAGAAAAAACTTAAAAGTAATCAAATTTACTTAAAAACATATTGGTTTGGGACATAAGTCTCATCTACAACAACTATGGGAAGTATTTTGGATTTTCCCTAAAACTCATTCTGAGGAGTACCACAGGAACCCCAAAGTAGCTGGCCAATGAGAGGACCTGCCAAGCGAAACAGGAAACAACCCCCACCATATTGACTAGATACCACCTGTGAGGAAAAAACCAAAGCATTGTCTTTAGGAATTTTTGGTGGCCAAGTGACTTCTTTTGAGCCAATAGAAAGATGATCTAAACCGAGGTCCAAAATTCATTACCAATTACTATAATAAAGCCACCATTTCTCCACCACGATATTATTCTTGACTTAGGGGAAAATCCCCTCATTTTGGTTCTCTAGATTGCCACTATCGAGGCCCTCTTTGATAGCCTTCCTCACCTTTAGAAGGCCACACTGCCTCTAATTCAGATTCAAATTCCTACCAATTCAAGCCTAATCCTTTTAATGCCCCATCTAGCCCCATGTTTGGCATACCTCTTATCCCTTTCAAGGATGGATAATCAACAAAGGACTCACATCCTTACCACCCATTGTTACTGTTATCCCTGTTAGTGGTCCGAGAACCACTGTGCATGTTTTTGTAGGTGTGCTACCCAATAGTAGTGGCCCCGCACCAGCCATCACAGTTCCTACTATACCACCTTACATACCTGGGGGCAGTGGCCCTTCCACGATCATTCTGACTATCCCTGCTATGGCAAGTAAACCACATATACCCTCAGTCATGCATGTGATAATTCATACTCCTGCAAACTTCGATGCCATTCCTGGTCCATCTCGATCCAACCTCGGGTCGAACTTACCATTTATGGCTCGTCTTAACTTGCCAGGATTTTCTAGATTAACTAATGACCCCATTAGTCACCAACCACATTGGCCTCCCATGCCAACCAAAATCCTGTCAGAAATCCCAAAGCTTGAGGGAAAGGAGGGCGATGATCCCCAAGACCACATCATGTCATTCCATTTATGGTGCTCCTAAAACAACATAGTGGATGACTCCATCAAACTGAGGCTACTATAATGCACACTTAATGGTGCTTCTACAAAATGGTACATCGAGCTGCCACCTGCCTCTTACACTAATTTATTCTTCCTTGCCTCCATTTTCCTCTAGTACATTCATATACCCATACACTATGATGAGGGAGTGGATATCCTCCTATCTTGCCACCAAAATGTGGCTACTCACATTACCAACCATATCGATGATTGGCGATGGCACCATATCCTGTGCAAAATCCACTGTGGATGACATGATCTTCCTCAACTAGTTTCTAAAAACCTTGCTCCCACATATAGCCAAGGACGTCACCTCTGAGTGGCTCCAAACCATGGAGGAGGCCATCTTAAAGGACCCATAGTTTGATCTTATCTATGCCCAGTATGGGTATCTATACACCGTCATACCAGATTCTCTGCATTTCGGCACCTCCCGTCGCGATACACCAGGGGAGTCCCATGCTGCTGATGGTATCATCAGCTCAATCTTGTAGCACCCTCAGTACTATGCGGCACCCCCTATGATGCCACCACATCTAGGAAACAATCATAATTTTGTGCACCCAAACCCTACACCTGATTACTTATGGATGATGGCTCCGTCTTGAGCCACATATTCCTATACACATCACGTGCCAAGCCATCCCACCAATGGGATGACTTAGCTGGCACAATCGTAATCAATCCAAGCAACTAGATGTGTAGACCCTCCTACTCCTCCCATTTATTACATACCACAAGTTTAACAACCTTTGAATCCAGCCTCGTCCCCTCCGATCTCCATGGGACAGGTTTTTCCTAACCACAACCTTCACAACTGGCCCGCCCGCAATAACCAACAAGGGTAGGGAAGGACAAACTGAGGAAGGAACCGAGGTAATAACCAGGAACAAGGAGATGACTAACACCCTAATCCCTCGCAACAACAATGGTGTGAACCATAGTAGAAAAAATCCACATCGGAAAAAAATATGCGAGGGTCCAGAAAACATCTTCTTGGCAACATCGGCGAAAAAATCGGAAAAAATCGGCAAACCACAGCAAGCATTAAAAATGCAAATTTTGTACTTCAATAGGGTCAAAATTTCCTTACCGATTTTTTCCCCTATTTGCTGATTTTTCCCGATTTTTTCTAGTTTTTTTTCTGATTTTTTCTCGATTTTTCCCGATGTTTGCCGTTTTTTGCTGATTTTTCGCGATGTCCAATTTTTTGAAAAAATCACGATTTTTCGAGACATCGCCGAAAAATCGGTGATTTTTTCCACTATGGTGTGAACCTTCAAGCACAGAACCCTCAAAATCCTGACTGATCGAGAAATGATCCTCTATTATGGACTAATCATCAATGTGTGCTATGTGAAACCTACTGTCATTGTACGCACCAGTTCCCTCATATGGCTCGCAACCAAAAAACTCTTCAATTTAATCTCAACATGACACCACTATGATGGCATAGAATTAGCCAACATAGCACCACCAGGTCCTCCATCGATGGTGCTCCAAAACCCTCTCTCACACCAGGGACTGGTGTCAACAACACCCTTGTCCCCGCGTGCCCCTGCAACCCCACCTATCGAAATTGGAGTCCATCACCTGATGACATTGTCGACCAAGGAAGTCAACCTACAAAATAAACATATACAGTATGGCTCCACTATAGCCACCGATGACCCATCCACGTCATCCACCACCAACACTTCCAACATTCCCCTTCACTTACCTATGCCCACCATTGATAGGGTGGCCAAAGGTCCACTGTTTCCAATACAACATATCGCCAACAATGTAACTACATGAGCTGCCTTAAATTATAGCATCGTTGATTACTTCGCCCAATCACCTACAACCATGTCCTCTCTAGAAGTGTTCAAAACCTTCCTTCCATAGTAGGAAGCATTGTTATCTACTCTCGGTGTCATGGATCCCTCCAACTCCATATTGATCATGTTCATTTTGGATCAAGGTGAACCTACAATGCCTTCCACAATATCCATACCCTCCAACCATCCTATACCGCACTTCGTTCTTATGATGGGAGCTCTATAAAGGCCAAGGGAATTCTTTTGAATGTTCCTATTTATGTAGTCAGTAAAACTATTTTGATTGATATCGAGGTTATTAACACCCAACTTGATTATAACCTCCTCCTCGGATGTAGTTACATGTATGTTATGAGATTCGTGGCCTCCAACGTCTTTTGACTGATGATGTTTCCCCCTAATGGAAATATTGTGACAGTAGACCAATTGAATTACTACGATCCACAGGGGCTAGCCACACTGGAACATGTCATTCCTACCCTTGATATGACCATTGATATCATGTCCATCCCTTCCTTATCTACTTTGGGCCCGGGATTGTTCGCCAAGACACCACTAATGGCCACCTTCTCGTCTTTACTGCTCTATCCACAGCAACTGAAACAACAAATTTGTGCACTCTCTCATCCAACATCGTCCCAACCACACAACAAAACCAACTGCAACCCCAACTATTGTCACCTGGGATTTATTGGGGTTCACTTCCCATCCATATAATTCCCTTCCTCTTTCCACCATCCGACATCGTGAGAAATCTTGTAATGGCTACTCTAACCTTACCTAACTTTACATTGGGGATTCCTGTGTGGTACCTTGAACCACCTACCCCACTTCCGATGCCTTAGGTTGTGCTGAATCTCATCCAACCTAATGCGGTTGAGTCATGCCCTTCATCGGGCCCTTCAAACATGTCATCCATTCCCAAGCTTGTCCCTTCTCTCCGAAAGAAGACTGGGGGAAAGTCCATGAAAATTACAGCCGGACCTCGTCCAACTCCGCCTTGCGCCTTGTGCGATGTCCATGGTTGTGCAACTCAAAACTTCCTAGAGATACCTATCCTGCACATGCACATAGGCATTATGGATACATCTGTCGACCCTCCATTCATCATTATCTCAAGTCCTCCCATGTCAAAGAACAAGCCTTTGAGTACAAACCATGCATGTGCAATTTGCTGATTGTATGGTCATTATTCTCACCATTGCCCAGACTTTTCCGAGTATCAGTCATCCCTTTGCAACCTTCAGAAACACTCTCATGAGTCTGAAACCACCATCCTTGAGTAAATTCACCCTCTGGTTTCTTCATCAGACACAACCTATTCGATTTTTATCATTCAAGCTAGCATTGTGATCTTAGGATCTTTAACTGAGAGAATAACATGCACAGTAATAAAACACAAGAGACAAGAGAACCAAATAATTTTCCTTTGGGAAACCATAAAGGAGAAAACTCCACAACATCCTCAGATATAGAATTAGCACCAAAAGTAAAACCAAAAAACATAAAGATGATGTCCCAACAGCAGCAGTCTCTCTCTTGTCCCAAAAGCTTCTCCTCTCACTCAGGCACCCCAATGAGTGAGTGTGTGTGTGATAAATAGAGAGAATCACTCTCTATTTATATTCTTTCATTCACTTGAAACCCACTCCAACATGTCGGCCTCACTTAACAATTACTTACTAGAGCCGACATCTCTAGGAGTGTCTAATAATCCTAGTGCCCCATAACTTGTGGGGACTTTTCCTCCTCCAACCAACAAGGAGGTTTATCCTTAACACAATGGTGGGGACTATTTCCATGACTTACAATGAGTCACCTAGGGTTGACTTCTCTAGGATAGTCTAATAACCTTAGGGCCCCATAACTGTGGGGATTTTAACCCTTGACCAATAGGAGGGTTACCCACAATGACTTGACATGACTTGTTTGCATTATAGAAACTTCTCAGAATAAACATTGGGGTATGAAATGACTCAATTAGATTATAGACACATCTCAGAATAAACATCGGGGTACAATACATAAGATATACAGATGAATACATTATGAAGTTACAATTACATTAACACTCTCTCTTAACTAGGAAGGTATTCTCTCAACACAATTTATCAACACAAGTCTTCTTCTCAGTATCATATGGATCATCATCAAGTCTTCATCATATTCACCTTCAAGTCATCTCTATCTTCAAGTTACCTTCATCTTCAAGTCATCTTCATCGTCAAGTCATCTTCACCTAGATCTGGATCATCCCTCGATCTGGTTCATCTCTACTAGATCATCATCATTGGATCATCACAGGTGCTATCTCATGATTCTTCTCCTCACATGAAATCCTATAGATCCATCCCTGTTTCATGCTAGTTGTAGTCCTAGCCTCCATGTAGGTCTTATTTAGCGCTTATATTTGACCCTAAGTCAGAATGGCCCACGCAACACTTAGATATGATCATGTAGGAACCAATCCTATAATCATATCAGAAAGGCACACCCAACACTCACATCTGACCATGTCGGAACCAATCCCACAACCTTGTCAGAAAGGCCCAGCACTCAAATTTGACACATGTGAGGAACCAATACAACATGCATGTTCAAAAAGGCTCAGCACTTATATTTGACACATGCGAGGAACCGATCCAACATACATGTTCAAAAAGGATCTGCACTTACATCCGACACATGTGAGGAACCAATCCAACATGCATGTTCAAAAGGGCTCTGCACTTACATCCAACACATGCAAGGAACCAATCCCTCAATCACATCAAAATGGCCATGCACTCCAATCTGATCATGTAAGACTACATCTTACAATCGTATCAGAAAGGCCCTCAGTCCTAGACCGAGTATTCCTGGTAACTGACCAGGCATCTCCATTCGAAGAATGGCATTTAGTGCTTACTTCTAATCATGTAGGAACCAATCCTACAGTCACATCAGAATGGCTCAACACTCATATCTGACATGGAAGGAACCAATCCTCTCACCATGATAGAATGGCTCTAGGTCTCATCATTTCCCTTTGGAGGAAACCTTGATCTAGAGAACACCAAGCTTCAACTAGAAGTACTCAAACTTCACCCTAGCCAATGGCTTTGTCAACACATCAGCTATTTGATCAAAGTGAATATAAACATTCTATCATGCATAATACATCAACTGAATATAAACAAATTGCATAACAAAAACATGAAATGACAATTGAATACTTATCTTTATTTATTTCGTGGGTAGATTCCTTCTTGAGCCTTCAACTTCATCATTTTATTCATTCATAATAACATCATTTCTTATCCAAATGCTAAGATGGATAAGAGGTTCTTCAAGAGTTGAGTTATTCATATTCCTCATCGCTTGAGGGATCTTCTTTAGATTGTGAGAGCTTGATCTTCAGATGCTCTCACCTCTTCTCTTATCATGAGTCAAGCTTCTTCTTCTTGTGTGTGCTCTTCCCAGAGTCTGCTGAAAGTAATCACTTCCTTTTGGCACACATTCCTCACATGAATGAATCCCATGATCCTGGGAGTCCATTCAAGATGGCTATCACTACTTTTGCATTCTCCATTTCTTCTTCTACCGCTTCAAGTTGTTCTGCATTCTGTATCTTCACATTCTTCAACTGTTTTCTCAAAGCCATTTTCTAATTTATTTTCTTCCTTTCAAATAGCTTGATTAAGGAAGCAAACATCTCTTTCTATGTCTTTATGGAAGACACTTGTGGTACAAGTTGATCCGTGATTGAATCAACAATGATCTTCTTGGCCTTGACCAAGCTCTTCTTGTGTAAGGATTTGAGCCTCATCTCCGTCTGCAATTGGAACCTCTCTACTCATGTAGGTGTCCAATTCATTTAATTCAGAGATATCATATACTTCCACGCTGGAATTTGTCAACTTAACCAATCTTATCATCAAGCTGATGTGATAGATCACTTTGAAATGAGAACCTCAAATGAAAATATCAAAAGATTAGATCTTACCGATTTGAGGTGTCCGTTCTGGTTCCGGAGCTAGCTGATCTAGGGTTTGTCAGGGGAAACCTAATTTTCAAAGCTTGGAATATTTCAGATCTAATTGTATAGAAATATATATCTCCTCATGTTTATTTTTCCGATGTACTCATTTTCTGAAAACAGTGGAGGGAAGCTTTCGGAACATGAAGCCCTAGTTTTCCAATTTCTTCTACAGAAATTCCTGTTACTATTTTTATGGTATCTCTGAAATTACTACTCCTTTATGTTTGAAACTATGCACTGAGGTATCCTGGCATGTCCCTATTCCAAAACCACAGGTTTCATCAGAATTGGTTTCACCAATTGCAACTTATGATCATTTTACTAAGGTGGCTTGTTACAGGACTATTCAGAATAGAAAAGTTGTATGGACTTCCACGTGTCACTCGTTCATCTTCTCAGTCTAAAACTTGGACCACATAAATTAAAGTATGTTCCCTTTTTGTAAAATATTCATAAATTTCATTTGGACCTTTGTATCCCAAGATATAGCAATTCTGCCCACGTATCCTGTTTAGGAATGAATTCTGGAAGAGGTTGGAACCCTAACTTAGAGGGCTCATATCTCCCAGAATATAGCGAATATGAGGCTAAATGTTGGACAAAGTGTAAATAAGGATTTTATCTTTGGCCTCTATAATTTTTAGATCCGTATCCTTCGCCAATACCAAGATATAGTGAATGTACCAAAACTTATCAGTTTTAGTATTTTAGGGTTTTTCCAACTCGGGGTAAAACTAGGGTTTGACTTTCCTGAAGTTTCACCACACCAAAAATCTTGATCCAGGTCTCTAAAATTCAATTTTTATGAGGAGATAAATCCTATGCTGGGCTCACTAAAAAATTCCTCTTCTATAAGAAGCCCTAATTTCCGGCACCAAAAACTGAAAATGCTCGAAATCAGATTCCTCTTCGACAGAAAGATGCACCCTTCAATGAAGAGTCATCCTAGCATACTTTTGCTTATGGATTGAGGAGAGAGACCAAAAAAGTAAGAATCCCGAGCTTCTGCAGCTGCACAATTTCTTCTTCTTAGGTTATCTCTCATACCATGTTAGATTTTTACCATTCAAGCTATCATTATGATCTTAGGATCTTTAACTGAGAGAATAACATGCAAAGCAACAAAACACAAGATACAAGAGACCCAAAGAATTTTCCTCGGGGAAACCATAAAGGAGAAAACCCCACAACTTCCTCAAAGATAGAATCAGCACCAAAAGTAAAACCTAAAAACATAAAGATGATCTTCCGACAGCAGCAATCTCTCTCTTGTCCCAGCAACTTCTCCTCTCACTCATGCGCCCCAATGAGTGAGTGTGTGTGTGATAAATAGAGAGACTCACTCTATATTTATATTCTTTCATTCACTTGAAACCCACTCCAACATGTCAGCCTCACTTAACAATTACTTACTAGACTCGACATCTCTAGGAGTGTCTAATAACCCTAGTGCCCCACAACTTGTGGGGACTTTGCCTCCTCCGACCAACAAGGAGGTTTATCCTTAACACAATGGTGGGGACTATTGCCCCGAATTACAATGAATCACCTAGGGTTGAATTTTCTAGGATAGTATAATAACCCTAGGGCTCCATAACTGGTGGGACTTTAACCCTTGACCAATAGGTGGGTTACCCACAATGACTTGACATGACTTGTTTACATTATAGAAAATTCCCAGAATAAACACCGGGGTATGACATGACACAATTACATTATAGACACATCCCAAAATAAACATTGCGGTACAAGACATAAGATATATGGATGAATACATTCTGAAGTTACAATTACATTAACAAAACCAACACCATCTACATGATATCTAGTTCTAGTACTACTTATGTCTCCCTAGTCGTGGAAGATCCACCTAATCTATCCCAACACCACTTTTGCAATGACAAAGAGATCTCTAAAATCACCACCGTTTTTATCCCATTTCACTTATCGCATGGTGTGGAGTCAGTTCTTCCCATTGAATTCCATATTCCTCCCCCATGTACTTTGCACCAACTACAGAGTCTCCAAGGCAAGGCCAATTACCTTCACTAGAGGTGCTATTCCTGAGTCGCTCACCATGCAACACTTAGGGCATATTTTTTTCTTTCTTGATTTACATTGTTTCTATCATGATTTGGTGACCCCCTCCAATAGTTTCTCCCAGTATAGTCACAGTGAGTCTATTGTAGAAATTTGTTGCATCATTTTCATGTGATAAGGTGGATATAATCCCTACTCCTGCGTCGCTAGTAGCCTACTTGAGGGTTCGGTCCCATGCCTGCACATGCACATAGTATGTTGGATGTATGGTCTAGATACAACTATGCTAGCATACTATTAAGTTCCAAAGACCTACCCTAGAGTTCAAAGCCTCTACATATCTCCCAAATATTCCATGCCCACATACGGATCATCCTCTACAAATATAGGAGGCTGCCATCATTTTGCAAAAATATCTTGGGTTGAGAAACGATCTTCCAAACTGCCTCCCTTCCTACTAATTCATTGGGCCATTTCACGGAGTCACGTCAATTTCCATGCCATCAAATGAATCCCACCTTGTACATTGACCTAGCTTCGTACCCATAGGCCTCCATATGCTCTAGCTTTTACTCGTGCACCACTGCACTAGGGGCAGCATCACTAGCTGCTATTAAGGCTTATCTGGAGTTCGTTTCAGACGTCGTTCGCACCACTGGGTTAAGCTTGCCATCCTCTGTATTTTGATGAGACCCTTGTCTCATGCTCTCAGTATGATTTTCTGGACAATTTCTTGGAAGTCACCTTGATTTCCATGCCATCATGTGAACCTCCCTTTTATGTATTGGCATGTTCATGAGCCATATGCTTCATCCATATTGCATAGTTGGCCATATTTTACCACCATTTGTCATCCCACAAGGGGCCCCCATTAGTGTTCTGGATTATATTCCCATCAGCCATGTTCACAACATAACCTCTTTCCATATATCAAACACTTCCCCCTTGCTTGATTGACCATTATGGATTTTTTGTTAAGCTCTTTTTTGACTCTCATAAGAATAAAAAGATCATCAAGCATGCTTGCTTCCTTTCACTCTCATTAAAGTATTTGAAAGGGTTTTTATTTCCTTTTTCAAATTATATAGACTATCATAAGAAAATGATCACCTTGGCACACTCAATCCATGAACGTTTCCTTCTGCATCATTTTATTCTTTCTTGGGCATTGGGAACGAACTTTATGAAAAAGCTCATCATGGGTTGTCTTTCAGCTCTTTTCCAGCCTTCTCATCAAGAAAATATTTCCAAGCAAACTTGGTTTTGTTCATGCTCATAAAAGTATTTGAATGATCGTCCCATTAGTGTAAGTTTAACCTTTTTCGGCCTGATTGGACTACAAACTGTAAAGAATTATCCCTTCCCCAAAGGTTAGGAGAGCTCTCCTGCACATACGTTAATCCTTTTTCAGACTTAGGAGACCACATACAAAAAAGAGACCACACTGGATTCTTCTTCCTATTTTCAAACTCTCTAAAAATTAAGACACCATCGAGCATTTAATTTCTCAGGCTCGCTAAAAAACCATGAGATCGTGTCACAATGGTGTCTTTCAATGCCACCCTATATTACAGTTTGGAAGCTTCCCCCAATTGGGTCTCTTTTTTTCAGAGTATTCCGTTATGAGTCTTCCTTGGATCCCCTGAGTATTCATATTTCGATGACCTTCCTCAGTATTTCCCATTTGCAGTTACATTCTCAGTATTAAATCTATGATCCCTATCCCATGAGTCAGTTTTGTTTTCTCCCAAGTTTGCCTTTCCATCTTACTATGAATAAAGGAAGTTTGAATCCCTTGTGCTCCCCTGCCCCTATTCCCCCAATCAGTGTGTTAGTCTTGAGGTTGTCCACATCTTTGGTTATCCCCCTCATACTTCTAGTCAAGGACACATCATTTCCTTGATCAATTGTAGGTCTCCCTCTATTGATGATAACACATCTATTCCAAAGGATAGACCCATAGGTCCCTATATCTTGGTTTCATCGACCTCATTGATGAGTTCCTTGGACCACTTGAGAGGATTCATTAGTGCCACTCGAGATGGTTGTATCTCATATGCTTGAATTCATCTACATCATTGCATTGATGAGATTCATACAGGGTATTGGTCCATGTATTACTTGATTGAAGACCTCGGTTATCGCCTGACTCTAGCACATTGGTGAGTCTACTATGGGACCCAAACAAGTTCATGTCCCTTCTGATTTTTGGGTTGTGCTGGAAATAGTGTTTAGCCCCATACCAGTGATTCTATATAGCTCCATTATTGATGCAACATATTGTACCTCAAAGATTCTTACTCCCTGTCATGGAATCCCTCTAGCTATGTACACTTATAGGTTAACCATAGCATCAGTTATGAAGATATTGTATTCCAAGATAATTCCATCATTCCTATGTATCATTTCTTCAGATCAATAGGTTATTCATCCTCTCATTGAGGCCACCATCATGTAACATCAATTGTATATGTATTGATCCGCTCCCGTATTTTTTAGCCTTGATCCCATTATTTATTCTTTTGACATTGTTACGAGCATGGGTATGACCATCTCGTCCATATGCATGTCACATATTCTTTGTATCTTAGCCATTATCGGGAACCAATATTAATACAAAAACCAAAATCCACTGTGGTTCAAACGATGAAGCGTTTCTTCTTTCCAGGTCTCTCCACTCTCCCCGTGATCTTATGACATATGTCAACCATACGATGAGCTCCTTCACTCACACATCAAGGGGAAAGTTTTTCACGCAAAAAATTCCCCACCTGGCTCTATATGGTTGAAACCACATACATACATCATTTCCCTACCATTTTCCTTACCTTTGACCTCCACAACTATAGTTTACCTTCATTCTCTCTTAAAAAGGAAAAAAACCCATTAAAAGGTTAAAAAGCTCATAAAAGGGCTTAAAACCCCACAAAAGAGCTAAAAATCTCACAAAAGGGGCTAAACACACCCAAAAGAGATAAAAGCACAAAAAGGCTTAAAACCCTAAATAGAGCTTAAAACCCTAAATAGGGTTCAAAACCCTAAAAGAGTGAAAAGGACAAGAAAAACTATAAAATAGTGTGAAGGTTTCATCACAAGATTGACTTATTCCTTGTTCCAACTTTTTATTCATGAGTACGGTGAGAAGCCATTATTCTCATAGTACTCACCTCATTTTTCTAATCATTCCATAGCCCCACCATCTCCAATCTGATACGTAAAGGAATCCTCCATACTAACCAGCCTATGGAGAGGCACCCCATTTCCAAGCTTTGGCCACAGTGGTCCATTTTAAAGAAATTGAGAAGGTATAATTGTCATATAGTTTGTTTATTTATTTTAATAGTAGTTGTTTCTATATTTTGTGTTACTAATATTCTTGTTTGTTGTAGCTCTTCTAGTACGAACTCTACCTTTATGCCCCATAGACAAAAGGGAGGCACTTTGGAACGTAGAAAGGGTGAAAACCATGCTATAGGTACTATGATAATTACTTATGCAGAATATTCTTGAAGAAAAAACAAAGAATTTCAGAATGCTTGAACATGCTGATGGATTTGATGACTCTTCACTTTTGGTTCCTTCTTCCTCCTCATTGCTCAGAGAAGTGGAACAACTTGGTTCCTCTATGGATGATTTGATGCTCTTGTAAGGAGTAATCATCTACATTCTTGGGCTTAAATCCAAATATGAAATAATACAAATACTCTTTGAAAGGAATGGATTTACAAATATGCTTCCCCATGGCAAGATACTCTTCGTAGTGGTGTGGCAAATTTTCAATTGCATCTTTGATCTTTGCTAAATCCTTCCTAAGATTAGCCATGGGCAGTTCAACATTTTTTATTCATAATCCATATAGTCACAAAAGTAACCATACTTGTATCTTGACATTTTCAAGCCATCATTAACATATATCACCTTTTCTTCTTCAACAAACTAATCAAAGTCACCATCTTCAACTACTTGTACAATCCTCATGGTTGCAACTTGAATTGTTGATCTGCAAAAAAATTTCACTGAGAGCTTACTTTCTACAGGGGTTGAGGAAAGTGATCTGATACCAATGTAATGTAGCTAAGTTTTATATGAAGAAATGAACACTAACTATTGCTGCAAATTGAATTAAATTTCTGATATAAATTTACAATCACTCAATGAAATTTTAGACTAGGTAATTCAAGGAGATGTGCTGGGAAATTTGCAGGAAGTGGAACAGAATGAGGGAGGAAACCAAGAATAATTTACAGAATAGTGAATTCATTTCCCCTAACATATTTATATCAGGGACTATACAGGTTTCATATTTCTCTATGCGGAAACCTATTCCCACGCTTCTGGTTCACACAACTGTGAAACTAGGGAAATTTATTTAGTAACGCCGACTAGGGTATTTGTGAAAATATTATAGGTGTTATCAGTCCTTCATATATCATAAAATATTTTTTTTGATGGTTCGTAACAGATATGGAGATTTCTGGAGAGTTTAGGAAATAATTGAGGTTTTTAGGAAATTTTGGCCTAGGGAAGTCCTATGTAATGGAGGCTCCCAAAGCAGAGTACAGAATCAATGAATTTATGATAGGAAAGTATGTATGGGTAGGTGGTTCTTTCAGTGACACTTATCAACTTACATAATAAAAAATAACTATATATAACTCTTTGAATTGAAAGAACAACTAGAACAGTCAAATTTAACAAGTAATCTAGCTAGGGTGTGTAAGTAAGCTTGAAATCTTTAACAGAACTGTATTTAAAATAATAAATTCATTTGAAAGAGACTAATACATCTTATTACAGCATATTAAACCATCCAAATGCATTCCCATGAACAAGGATCACTTATTACTGCACTAGAATGCTCAAATCCTTCATTTTGATGACTAATTAAGCTTATATATGGAAATATGAGTATGAAAAATTAATGAACAGAGTTATTGCAACCTAAAAGAGATAAATAACAATATTTATCATCTGTTACACATCAAAAATAAATATATTCATTGACCATTACATCAAAGGACCCAAAATGATGGGTAGGAGGTACAAAATTGGACATGAGAGAGACTGGGAGCGTAGGTGAAGCTTGGGATTCACTGGATATCGACTTTATTGAGATGAAGGATGAAAAATATGGCTGATAAGAATTCAATGGATGAACATTAACTGCTCCATACCTACAAATATAAGGGAATGGGAATGAGGGAGTGGGAAAAGGAAGGTTTGGGGCTCATCTCCCAAAGCTCTGAGGTGCACCACTTAGAAGACTATGGGCATAGAGCATCAAATAATAAATCCATCAACCAAACTATGTGAATGATCTTGAATTGTTATTTAATATAACTTTGGGTGACCTGTTTAGCAAGTAGAGGCCAATGGTGACCCGTGAAAGAAAGTCAACCAGCTAGAAGCCCTAACCCTAGCCACATATACGCCTTCCTTGAGCCAATGGGAATGTAGGACCATGTGGAGATGTTTCCATATCCAATTCATCCCTTTGACTTAGAAACTATGCCCTACTTAGTCAAATAGTTTTTTCTTTTAATCCTGACAACTTTATGCTTTTCCCTGCTTTAGAAACTAAGTCTCCAAAAGGAAACTGTGCCCTCATTTGCCAAAAAATTCCTACTTTTTTTTTTGACAGTTTTTCTGAGTATATAAAAGGAAACTGCACTCTCCTTTTCCAAAACTTTTCTTCTTTTGTTATTACATATTTTCTCATAGCTTTTGGGCACTTTCCCTTTTCTCTCTAACTACTTTTGTCATAGAGTTTCCAATCTCTTAATATCCTCCCTTGGAAATGTTCTTAACATGGAAAGCTCAATTCCACATGTTATTTGCACAATAATTAATTAACAGAAATAATTAAAATGAGTACATGCTTTAATAATAACTATTTAGAAAAATTTCCCTAGGCTAATTAATTAATGCCTCGTAAATAATATTTGGACAAAATTCCCTAGGAAAGGTAATTAATGCATCTTTGAGCCCCCCAATGTGTTCCACATGGTCAACACTTTTATGTCCAAAAATATGGGGACATGACAAGTCATTAACCAATGTGATATTGGAGATTAAGGTACAACACGATGGAGTGATGCAAAGAGTAGTCGAGGTAGATATTGGAAAGAAAGTATGGCTAGTACAGATACATATGAGATCAATTACAACCGGGAATGAAGATGTAGATGCAAAACTGAGAAGATTCGACTCGGTTGGTGTCAAACTCAATGAAATTTCGATGCATATAGTGCAACAGATCGAGCGCGAAGCAAGTCAGGAGATTAGTGACTGGGATGCGACATTGCATGATGAGTTGGTGTGTTTGAGGCAAGATACAGAGAGTAATGCAGAAGAACTACAATGAATAAAGGCAGAAGAAGAGGTCATGATAGAATAAAGAATGAAGGATGCAACTAGCAGAGTGAAGGAGTACAATAGAAGACGTGGCAGCAGAGATAGAAGAGTTGGAGAAAGTTCCCGAGTCAATTGTTGAGGAACCGACACAATATTGGATGAGCGTGGTTTAGCAAAAAACGACTGTAACAATTGGGTGAGAAACTTAGCGAGGTGGAAGTGTAACTGACAGCACTGAGGGGATACGTGAAGATAATGCCCCCAATTGTGTAGGTGACTAAGGTTGCTGAGCGAAAAGAGCTACAACAATGTGTCAAGAAGGCATGAGAATGACACAAATGGAGGACTTCCCATTTGGATGAGTTCCAAGATACCATAGAGTAGCTAATGCTCAAAGCTATGGACTGACTTACAAACACAAAGGAAGCATGATCTAAAATGGTGTAGCTATCTGAAAAGCACCCGATATAGCAAGAGGTGGAGGAGTGCACAACACTCAGTGCAAAGGTCAAGGAAGCTGTTGAACAATTATACATGGAGCATGATAATTTCAAGGCCAATTTGAATACACCATCTGTGTCCAATAGAGGTGGCTCGAGGGCGAGCCACAATTTTTTGTTGGGGGCCTATTCGTAAGGGTTTCAAATGCACAAAGTATAGGCATCGTCAAAGGGAGAGGTAATCATGAATGGAGAAGTGAAGGAAAACTCAAATGCGAATAAAGAAGACACTGACAAGTTTGGTCATTTTGGTCGAGTTAGTTAGGAAGTCGGTTATGTGGACCATTTTGTAACGGCTTAGCAAGCCTAAAAATAGAATTAGAATTGTAAAGAGAATTATTATGGGGGAGGATATACATGGTAGATCATTAGATCGTCTCTCTTGTAAATAAATTGATTTGTCGATGGATATATTTATGGTTTGAGGCTAATCGAACAAGGAATGTTTGTCTTTTGCGATGTGTTTTTCGGAATAAGAAAAAGATGATGTTGAAGATGCAATTTTGTTTTGTTCTTGTGCTTATGTGAATCTTGTGAATTGTATGAAAATGTGATCTATGACTTTATATGCTTGAATCTCAATGATGCAAAGCCTTGCATGGTTCATTGGGTTAATACGTGTTGATTTCTTTGTTCACACATTTCTAAGTTGATTTGAACGGTGTTATCACAATGTTTGTGTCGACCTAAATATGAATAAGTATGATTGTGAAAGTTGATAATAAGTAGAGTTGATTAAAGTCGAACCATATGTTGAGACAGTGGATCTCATAGTGATGTTGTGATAAGAGATAGTGTGAAATCCCTCTTCTTTGTCTATGGAAACTTGGACCCTGGAGCCTTCCTCAAACATATTGGGTGAGAGTGTACCTACTTTGTAGGTGTTGCTGGATAGGGTAAAACCTGTTGGGGCCAATTTTTAGAGATTCTATGGTGATGAGTGTTGATGGATATGCAGACTAAACCCTTTTCAACAAGGTGTGTGTCAATAATAATTAAGGTATGTTTCTCAGGTAAGTTCTCCATCCTTTGACTTTCTCATGCATTTGCCATCACTTCTTTTTCTGAAAAAACCCTTGCTAGAAGTAAGAAAAATCACCGGTTCAATTTGCATAGGGAATCTGCAAATTCAGTGATATGGGTTTTGTCTTGTATCCATCAAAACCTGTTCTCCCTCCTTTGAGTCAGCATTGGATTTCATTACCGATATCCAAGAACTAATCCCTTAGTAAGTTAGCGCCCCTTTTTTTGGAAGCCATATTCTTTGTGTCTGTTTTTTTGGTTTAACATGGATGTTCTCTAATTCTTAAATCTTTCATCCAATTCAGTGTGTCGAAAGATTAACTTCTCTGTATCATATTTGTCCTGGTAATTTCTCTTTTTTTCTTAAATCCCCCCCAGGTTCTCGAGTTTCATCATTTGATCAAGCACACTAATCCTAGATCTGATCTTGATTTCTATAAGTTATTGTGCTGGCTTACTTGAGTAACATTTCCAATATCTCTAACCACCCCTACTCAAGTTCTTTCTTAAATTTGTGTCTTATCCCCCGAATCTAGGGTTTCAAGCACTCACCTTACGTATTCTTTCTCTGGAATTTGATTTGGTGATTTTCTTTAGGTCTGTCCTTTTAGGATAGGTCTAGGTCTCCGCCAATGTCGCTTGTGCTTCTCTAGTGGCATAAAGTGAAGGAAGTCCTAACCAACATGACAACTATCCATCCTTTGGGGGTTATGATTTATTTAGGTCATAGATCTAGTTTTTTGTCCCCTCTATCATCCTACATAGGATTAATCAATCAGGAAAATTGCAAGATCCATGATAATAGTAAATTTGAAATATACAAAGCCAGATTGGTCGCAAAAGGGTACTCTCAGATGGAAGGTGTTGGCTATCATGATTTTTTTTAATGAGTTGTCAAGCTCATATCTATTTGCATTGTGTTAGCACTAGTTGCATTGCTTTATTTGGAGTTAGAACAACTTGCTTACATAGATATTTACAATAAAATATTTATATGGAACAACCATAAGGTTTTGTGCAGCATCCTAAGGTAGATTGGTTTGAAGCTCAAGAAATAATGGACATCCTAAAGCAGTCACCCAAGAAAGGGTACAAGAAGTTTGATTTTTTCAGGGTGAGGCAAGGTTATACTAGATGTGAATATAATCATTGTTTATGCTTCAAAATCTTGAATGACATATTCATTATCTTAGTGTTGTATGTTGAAAATGTGCTTATTGTGAGCAAAAGCATGGAAAAGATTAACAAGTTGAAGGTTCATATGGCTAGGAATTTTGATATGAAGGATCTTGGAGCTAAAAGAAAAATCTTGGGTATTGAAATACACAAACAAAAAAGAAATGGTAAGCTTATCTTTCCACAGGAGAAGTATGTTGAGAAAATACTTGGAAGATTCGAAATGAATAAGGCAAAACCTGTGAATGTTACTTTGGTTTCCCATTTTAAACTTTCTTCAAGTTTATGTCCTAGTAGTGTTGATGAAAATGATTATATGTCTCATGTATCATATGCAAATACAGTAGGATGTTTAATCAGTACATTGGTGTGTACTATACCTCATATTTCACAGGCACTAGGTGTTGTTACTAAGTATATGGAAAATACTTGAAAAGAACATTGGAATGCAATGAAATGGGCACTTCGGTACCTAAGAGGCACATGTGACTATTGTATCACCTTTACTAATAATATTGATTTTGTATGCAGTTTTGTTGATTTAGATTTCATAGGTAATTTGAAAAAGAGAAGGTCTAATTCAGGTTATGCATTTGCTCTTGCAGATGGAGCTATAAGTTGGATGTAAAAGCTTCAGGAAACAATTCCTTTATCTGTTGATTTTTATGAGCAACATCAAGAGCCATTCTCTTAGGAGAATGGGGCCACTCGGTCTGGGACCATGGTGAAGACTCAACCCAGTGTCAAGTGACCATTCTATTGAATGGTAGATATCTTATATGGGACCATGATATAGACCTAGCTCTACCTTGGGTAGACTCAACCTAATGTTGAGTGACCATTCTGTTGAATGGTAGACATTTGTTATGGGACCACGATGTTGACCAGTCTAGTACTGGTAGACTCAGCTTAGTTCTGAGTATCCATTCTCTTGGCGAATGGAGGCACTTGGTTTGTTACCAAGTATTGGAGAATGGAGATGCTTGGTCAAATTATGCAGCCTATGGCTGAGGCACATCGTCTGTTACTAGGAAGACACTATAATCCCTAGACTTGGTCTAGGGAAGTGTGACACTCTTGTCCTTGACCTATGGGCTTTGTGTACCTCTCCAATTCTTAGCTACCCTTGGTTAAGTTACCCTAGTACCATATCTAGGTGTCACACAGAGTGTGAGATAAAAGCATTAAGTAACTCTCTTGGTTTATGATGATGTACTTTTGGAATCAAAAGGACCATAAGGGCACTTGGATAAAGGATAAAGTCAAAAGTAAAAAATACATAAGGAATTTTGGACCATAGGAAAAGGACCATAGGTGAAAGTCAAAGATAAATAAGGATTTTTCGTAAAAGTAAAAAATACATAAAAGACCTTTTTGTTAAGAAGGTAAAAGTGCAATTCGGAAAAGAATAAAATATTCTTATTTATATTTTCTAATTTTCATCTACTTACAAGTGACTAAATGCTATAAAAGACTTATAGACGATCAAGTATGTTCATTATTACACACACTTGCTCTCACACTTGCTCTCACATGTACAAATACTCAAGGTTGAAGAAGAAAGCTTTGTGATTTTTCCCTAGCATGGATGAGTCTAGCTAAGGAATCATCATCCTCCATTGAATACAAACCCTAATATAAGGTTTCTTAGCTTTTGTGTATTAAGGGTTTTACCAAACCCTCATCTTCAAACATGGGCAACCAAGTTTAGTTCTAGGGAAGCGAGCTTCATATATTTAGATCTAGGCAGCCAAGTTTAGTTCTAGGGAAGCGAGCTTCATATCTTTAGATCTAGGTAGCCAAGTCCAGATCTTGGGCAACCACCTTTAGATATTTAGATCTCGAAAACCATGTTCACATCTAGGGAAGCCACCTTCACATCTTCAGATCTAGGAAGCCAAGTTCAGATCTAGGGAAACTACCTTTAGATCTTCAGATCTGGGAAGCCACCTTCACATCTTCAGATCTCGACAACCAAGTTCAGATCTTGACATCCAAGTTCGGATCTAGGACATCCACATCTTCAGATTTGGGAAACCATTCTCCAAATCTATGAAACCACCTTATCTACGAGCAGTCTTCCTTCCATTTTTGGTAGATCTATGATTTTTAGCAAGAATCTGAGTTTCGAGCAGATCTTTGATTTTTGGAAAAATCTGTGGTTCTTGGGTAGCTCTAATATTTTCGGGCACATCTGATATTTTTGGGCAGATTTGATATGTTTTAGGAGACTGTTGTTTTGGACATTACAAATGTTTTCTAACCTCAGTTATTAGGGTTTTAAACCCTTCCTTTGATTTTTAATGAGAAAATATTACTGTAAATGGTAGTTTAACCCAGATTGGGGTTTGAGGAAATTTTTGAAGAATTTCCTAAGTCATCTCATTTACGTGAAGAGATACTACTGTTTTGGGGGGTTTTGTCCTTTGAAGGTTTCCCGAGTGAAAAACTCTTGTGTCTATTGTGTTGATGTGATGAATGTGTTTTTACTGCACTTGTCAATTGTTATTTAAGTTGATCTACAAATTTTTCAAGTATTTCTGCTAATGCTAAAATTCGAAACTATCCACTACAGAGGATAAATACAATGTTGCCTCACATGCTTGCAAAGAGATGATTTGGCTAAGAAGTCTTCTTAGAGAAATTGGAAGGGTGCAAAATAGTGTTCTTGTCTTCTGTGACACTCAAAGTGCTATGCATTTGAGTAAAAATCATTTGTTTATCATAGTAAGACTAAACATATTGATGTAAAATATCATTTTGGAAGACAAGCCATTAGTGAAAGTAAAGTAGATCTGAAAAAGGTTAATACTTAAGAAAATTGTGCAGAAATGTTCACAAAAATAGTATTGTTAGAGAATTTGTGATGGTGTGTAACTTCTTTGGATTGAAAAAAGGTAATAACAATTGTCACGTCCCCATCGCTCAGACCAATGAAGAGGATGCGACCAACACCAAGCATACGGGCAAACAACCCCATGAACATAAACAAAAGAGATCAATGCTGAAATTAAAAGCTTAACATGATGCATAACAGGATGCACAATCCATCATTTTACATGCACAGTTACTCAATGTATAATTCTTTAATCATACAGTGGAAGCAAACATACATTCCAGCATTAATCATGTTCATCATTTCTCACGAAATAGTATATAAATTGCAGAGATGAAGTAACTAGCATCACTTATCTTTCAATGAAGAACTCTCCTGCAACCAGCTACGTCGCTGCAACGCTCCACCCAACCATAGGCCAGCGTGCTCATCAATCTCTCAGCAACACTGCCACCCCCGAGCTCGGCATGATTCCTCCAAGGATAAGGGTCAATGCAGGCTTACACATAGCCGAGGGACACAATTAGCCAAACCAACATAGCTGGGTTTACCAGGCCATCCACAGATCGGCCAAGCCAGCATAGTCCGAAGACCAACCCCTGCATACCAGCAGCCAAAACAATCCCTTCACAGCCCCATGAAGAAGGCAAGTCAACCGATGATATTCCCAAATGAAAGGTGACTCACAGCTCAAGCCCACAAGGCAAATCAGAGTTGTTCTTGGCCCTAATGTGGCCAAAAAAACTCAACTGCAACCCAAAACCAGGGGAACAACAGCAGCCCAAACACCCAATGGATGATGGCAACAATTCACAGCCCATAGTGAATAGTAAACAACACTCCCAACATAACCATGGGAGACTCAGCCATCGACTGTGGCAATCAACAGCCACAACTCACAGTGCAAATGATGACAGCTATACATAGTCCCAAACAATAGGGAAACTCAGCCAACGAAACGCGGGGAAGATGACAGCTCCCGTCCCACAATGAAATAGCAGAAAACTACAGAGTCCGATAATGGAGAGAAACATACTCTCGGCATGGAAAAGAGGAGAACACAACCGCAGACCATAGTTGACAGCATACACACCCACAATCGACATGGGGAACATATACTTACCACCGAAATGGTGTGAAACACACAGGCACACAACCCAGAGCATGAACGGCCCCTGCACCCGAAATCCTGAGTGACAGCCATGATTTGACCCGCTCCCTCCGTGAGGAAAACTAATGCAGAACTCTTGTGCGTGAGGATAAAGGACACAGCCAGCAAAATATGGGAACAACAGACCACGAACAACAAAGAGAGCCCCCGACTGGTGCGTGAGGAGAACAGAACCGACCTCCTCCTGAGAGTGAACACGCCAGGGAAAAATGGTGTCGTGGAGAGATGGAGGAATTGAATGCAGTCGTGGGTGGAGTGGGCGTGTGGGCAAGGGACTGACAGTACTGCCACCCCACTCCCAAAGACAATAACTGCCTCAACCACCAGCCATAACTGCCCCCAACAACAAAACCAAGTTATTGAAGAGGTTGGTGAAACAAGAAAGGTGGCAAAACAAACAAGGTGGCAACACATGGGTTTTTCCCCCATAAACCAAGCTTTGACATCCCCCACCCCTTATCCCTTGGAACCATGCCCTTTTCATTCAACGTTGCACTGCCGTAGCTGGTTATAGTTTTAGTTTTATCTGATGTGCGTATTTACTTGATGCCGAATTATAATGTGCCAAATGGCACGATAAACCATCGGCAACTATCCCCATTGCCGAAACACACACACAACCAAATCGATGGTGAGGCTTTTTCCTTGAGCTCCTTACCACTATTAATTATAACATATACATCATGCAAACGGGGTCAAAACCGGGGACATTACAACAATAGCAACTAAACTAATGCCACTAATGTTTTTATGGGAATTTTCTCATAACCTGCATAACCCACAATGGTTTTACTCATGTAACTTCTTTCATGAAGTATATAGTGCATGGTTGTGATACCTAATGTAATAAGTAGTCTAAGAGGCTGAGGCCTGTCATGTAATCTCTAGTTCTTTAATAGTGAGCTTCAATACTTTGCTTGGTTGGAAGTTTCCCTTTATTGAGCTTTACCACATTAATAACAAGTGTTTTGTATTGTGTTTCTTCATGTAATTTGTCTCTGAGAATCTAATAAACTCAAAGAGAAGGTATACAAAGTGAGAACAAAAACCAGATATTACATCACATTTAATGAACACAAAGTTCAAGGAAGTGGCTGAGCATGAGGTTGGTGCTGCTTGGCTCTAAATTTAAGGTCATTTACTGCTGCAATAATTTATTGTTTGACTCATAGAGGGATGAGTTTCCAGACTGTTGGAGGAAACGATTTTCCTTAGTAAATGGGCACATTTTCCATGCAAATCTTTGCTATTGCTGAGAGAAAAAAGACCAATGTAGAAGACAACTTCAATGTGCATAGTTTTAGAGACAATTATTATGTATTATGACTAACTGTATAGCCTGTGTTTGGCACCGATTCCAATGTTGTGTATTTTCAAAGTGTGAGGAGAATTGTCTCCTAGAATTTCCAGAACTGGTGAGTCTTCACATGGTTGAGATAAGTGGTTTCTCTCTCTATTACTTGCTGTACATTTTTTTAAAAGAGAAATAAATACTCACTCTCAAAAAGGTTTTCCTTTATGGGGTTTTGTTTAGGTAGTTTAACAAAGTTTAACAATTTTTTCCATGGTATATTTGTTTTTAATTTCTACCTTAAATATGTGATGTTCCATTTATGTTTTCCAGCCCTGTCAAAGAAATGAAAAACACAAAATCGCAGCATTAAACTTTGGCACTGAATTGGCAAATTTCATAAAAAAAACTTACAAAATAATATAGGAATAAAGTGCAATAATTCTTTTTTTGAATTGGAAAATTTCATCAAAAAATACTTACAAAATAATATAAGAATAAATATTACCTGAATTTCAGCGATCAAGTGCAATAAATCTTTGCTCTACACCCGGCACCTCTATTGCGTTCTCAGCTAATGAATCGACCCTTTCTTTTTGAAACCAACATTTCATCCACCATCTACCACCTTTACAGTTTACGTTTTGTTAAAGTTTCAAGGATGTCGATCTTATGCAAGCAATGGCCCCTGTGAATTCAAGGAAAAATGGAATGCACTGCAGGGAAATGGGAAAATAATTTTTGCAAAAGTCATATTAAGAAATGGGCTTCTAGGTGTTAGAAACAAGAATGTCCTTCGAAAATGACTTTTTCCATCCCACCGTCTTTCTATCAGTTTTTTCACTGCAACGTAAATGATCATCCCATTTTTTCTTAACACTGCCTCGTTTATGTCCTTTCCTTTTGGTAACACAAACTCCTTGTTTTCTTTAATTGTCTTACTATGGGTTCTCCTTGTGTTGTCACTCAAGATGCCAAGCTTGTCATAACCATTAAGTCCCAAGAATATTCTAAAGAAACAAATTAAATAAAATATCCCAAAAAACAAAATAAAATATCTCAAGAATATCCCATTCCTTACCATGACAAATCTAGATTTACCAAGGCCAAAAAAATTGAAGATGCCTTGACAAGCTTTTAACCATCTAGTCTTTTTCTTCTTCATCATCGATCATCATCATACATGGTGACTTGAAAATGTTATAACAAACAAAAACATAGATCTCCATGACTTAATCCTTGAAGTAATTTAACCCACTTTCTTATTAAATAATATATCAACTAAATTTCAGCAAATGCCAAAAAGATAATGATCAACTTAAAACTAAAACTAAGTGTAATTTATCTTGGTGCTTGCTAAAACCATTTGATACCTTCAAATACTAGAATCCAGCCATGTTTGCTTATCTCTATTTGACATAGTACATTCTTTGATCAGTCTCATTATCATTTAAATACTAGAATCGAACCATGTTTGCTTATTTTTGTTTGACATGTTTTCTTATCTTTATTTGGCATAGTATATTGTTTGATAAGCCTCATTATCTCTTATGTATGAAGAACAATCAAATCTAATTATTATAATTTAAATGAGTATTAATGAGAAATAATGATAATGATAACAATAAAAAGTATTTTTATATAAATTGGTTTATATTTCAACCATATTTACTCTTTTCCCATTAGAGTTTATAGAAGGGAACATCAACAATTCAGTGTTGAGATATATAAAGAAAAAAAAAATGCAAACCAAGCTAATGAAATTGAGATAACAAAAAAGGTTGGATAAAATATTTCTTATGAGTTGACACCATAAATTCAGAAGTGCATGATATTAGAGACACTATGCTCTATAGTCATATTTCCAACTATATGCAAAACCATGCAAAACTTGGAAAATATAACAATTGAAGCATTTAGTACAGTTGTGCAGCCAAAAATTCAAATCTTTATATATGAACCAACAAAACATGTTTTGAACCAATAGACATATATAATCTAACTTGTTCATTTGGCTCTTATAGAAATAACCTTGTGCGCCCACAACACTTTGTGGAATGCATACATGGAGTTGTTTATTAAGTTTGTGAAATTTCATGTTTAGAGAGGCTGCACTAAATGGCCTAGCTACAAAAGAGTAGGTCTCGAGGTAGTATAATGAGCTGAGTCTAGTGTCAATAAAATCATGGGGAATTTAGTTTAGCATTAAATAGTTATAAAAAATATTACTATTACAAATTTTTATAGTCCATGTGACTATCTTACCATCTACATAATGGTGGAGATAAATAAACTCTTACAGAAAATATCTTTATAGTAATAGAGAGTCACTACTCACAAGAATACAAAGGAATCTTACACAAGAGAAAAATCAAAATCATATTTAAAAATCATATTTAAAGAAGAAAAAAATGGCAATTAATATATAAATAAAACAAAACACTTGATTATGTGTCATGTCTCTCTCTATATCTAAAATGACACAAAATCAAAGCCCATAAATAAAAATAAACATTTGCTAAAGCCAATGTAATGATAACAATAAAACCAATGTAACATTGACAGTAGAGACAATGTAATGATATATGTAATCAGGCAATTTTCGAGGGGAAAAGAAGGAATATCTTTAGTATTGTTCAGCATATTTCTTCATCAGCCCAAGCACTTTCTTCTCTCACTCTCATTGGCCTAAAAAAACTAGAGTGCTAGGGAAGCCCCCTTGTAAGATTTTTCCCTGTGGATTTATTGACGGTGCCTCTAACTGTAAGATTGCAGGAGTTGGATATTGCATATATTTCAATGAGTCTCACCACTATGAGTTCACTGGGGTTTGATATGGCACTAACACTAAAGCTAAATTGTTCAGTTTATGGGCTCTTCTTCTCTCCCCTCCTAATCTCTTTCATTGGTGCAGGGAGACAAAAAAGCTAATCCTTAGCTTCCAGGACTTGTCGTTCACTCACATTTACCAAGAGCACAATCGGATTGCTGACCGTCTCTCTAAAACTACTCTCTCATATCCCCAAGGTAAAGGCAGTTTCATGGAATATTTCGAGAACCATTTGGTCTCTCATGATAATTTTCAGCTCTTTTGAGCTTGGTTAGGGGATTATTCTTGTCCTCATTTTTATATTTGTCTTGATATTCAAGGAGTGATCACTTTTAAAATGTTGATGAGAGCCTTTTGGCACTGAGTAGATGTGGCTGAAGAGACAGTCCTCTCTTTATGACGAGACAGTTTTCTGATGGGAATCCTCATTTTTACTATTATGCATTTCCCCTTGGCATTGCTCTTGTGGTGTCGCTTGAATATGCTTCTCCAACTTCTGTAACCCACTTATGGGAAGATTGCCTTTGATTCTTTCTAAGAATAACAAGAACAAGCTTTTTTCTTTCTGAAATTTTTTTTTTCATTTCCTCATTCTTTCTAGATTTAGTTCCAAACCTCAATCATCCCATTGGAATTAATAAAAAGGATTATTAACAGTTCACATTTTACTAAAATCAATATAATGATAAC
>LPNX010335264.1:6612-103803 GCA_001517045.1 Pseudotsuga menziesii | reverse complement strand
GGAGTGAATTCCCCATAATTATAATCCTGACCTCCCCCCTCGAATTTGTATCCATTATTGAGTTCACCACTATTGCCACCATTATTTTCGATTGATCCCACCTATGAATTGGGAGTGAGCTAGCTATGGAGCAATCCTCCCTCCATCGGACGGAGGAGGAGCAAAGTCAACGTTAACTTTGCTCCTCCTCCGTCCGATGAGGGAGGATTGCTCCATAGCTAGCTTACTCCTATGAATTGTCCAAGTCCCCGTCTTATCACTTAAAACCTTCCTACAACGTGTACATCTCGTCAGGAAATCTTCCCTCGTGATGTACACCCCACAAGCATATATGATGCCACCTCGCATAATAATACCCATGCTACTCAAAAACGTGTCCACCAGCATTCGCCACACGACCCTCCCTCCTTGCCATTCCTTTATGCATTGGCACCCGCATCCGAGGGTATCTTACAACCTCTAGTTGCCTCTCAAGTAATCTCTATTTATTTTGAATCCAACCCATGGATCCATTCCAACACTTACATACTCTTCATTACTAGTCTTCCATGCTAACCACTTTCTTATTACTAGAAAATATTGAACAAAATCTTTCCTTTGACTACTTATCTAGTTAATGATAGGACCTAGGCTAATATATTTATGCATTATTATCTCCTTCCACAATCTCTCATCAGAAATAATTAGCCATAAGCTCTTGGTTTCTAGGGATATTCCAAATAAATGAATGTTTTTCAAATGATGTCCACCTTCATCTTTTGGTTGAGAGATAAACTTCCACTTGACTAGTGTGATTGCTTTATTTTGTTTTTTTGTTGTCCAAAGGAACCTCAAAACCTTTCTCATTATGTGCTCTAGAACACCTTTGGGTATGCTAAACATACTAGAAAATTGGAATGGCCTCCAAAATTTATTTGACCAACATCAAATGACCCCCATTTAATAAACCATTTGTTGCACCAGTTATTGATTCTTCCCTCAATTTTTTCCACCAGTCACTCCCATTCTTTTTTCCCTTCCATTTGGTTTTAGAGGAAACCCTAGATATTTGAAACCATTGTTAAAAACCAATACATTTAAAGGGGAAAATGTTTGGAAACTATGTCTCTTCCTCATCTTGAAAACAAGTAAAAGATATAGTAGATTTTAGTATATTTACCTCCTTGCCTCTTGTTGCACTATAAAGTTCCATAATTTCTTTTAATTTTCTAGCTTCTCTTACTCATCCTTAAAACAATAGGGCATTATAGCTACCCACTTTTATCTTGGGTTTTACTCACGGTCTTTTGGCCTCCATATATGATTTGCTAAAGCTTCAACTATTATGAGGAAGAAAAAACGCGCGGGGGGGGACCCTTTCTTAAACCTCCATGAAGAGTGAAAAACTCAAAGTTGATTGATTAATTAATTAAAACAAAAAAAGAAACTAAAGTTAAACACCCCCTTATCCATATTACAACAAGTAGGATGAAAACACAGGGGAGGCAAGTGTGGGGGGGATAATCTACGACCAAGGAGGAAAATTTGTTGAATATTTTGCATGGGGATTTGGAACAAAAGCAAACAATGAATCGGAGTGGCTAGCCCTCATGTCTAAAATTAAAATAAAATATGCATTCATCATTGGAGACTCTAGACAATTCATACAGAAGATACTGAAAGGATATCGGAATGGGAACACAAGATGTAAAAGAATTGCGTAAAGAATTTCTTATTCCATGGTTGGATTGGAACTAAACTTCATGCCCATCCTTAGGGGAAACAATCGAAAGGCAGATGCTCTTTCAAATAAGGGATTCAAATTAGAAATTGGGTGTGTGGTGCTCCACACCAAAGGTCCTAAGCATTATCGTATCCCATGATGAACCTCGTGATACAAGGAAGCGTGTTGAGGGGAAAAGGAAGAGGTATACATGGTGTGCTGCATGCTTTTTCCCACGTGAAGTATGGTAAGTGCCATCAAATCTCCATTGAAATCATATCAACTCAGTTTAATATGGCAGGAGAAAATGCATTGGTGCTATCATCTCAGTATAATGTGGCAGGCGAAATCATAGTGGTGCTATCATCTTAATGTAATGCGGAAAATGCAATGGAAAAATAGCGGTGTGGTATAGAAGGCTGGGGATGGAATTTTCAACAAGTCGAGCTAGAGAAGATGCAGCAGAGGAGAACATTGAGATGGGGTACGTTGAGGTTATCAGGAGCCTTCCCACGTGCACGGTCAAGGAATTAGCGATAATGGAGATGGAAAGGAACGAATGGAAAGGATAGCATGAGGGTTTGAATAGCGTCAAGGGAAGTATTGTTGATTTCAAAATCCATATACGGAAGGTGTTTGAAGTGGTTTGCAGCGAGGAAAGTCAAAACCAGGAGCTCTCTATTGACATAGGGTATGTGTTAAGCAAATTATCATGCCAAGAATCAAGGATTGATGATATGGATAGGGATATCAAATAAATGTTGGGAAATATTGATAGAATGGTTGAAGATGTTAAGAAAATTATCAACATGAATCAATGCATCCATTTCCAAGAAATTGAAGCTAATGGAGTGCAACCAATTGAAGAAATCTATGTTTCAAAACCTATTCCAGGAAAGGATGTAAAGAACAAGTAGTAGTGTCAAAACCCCAGGTTTAAGTTGATGTTTTTTTGTATTTTGTTAAACTTCCAGTTTATCAGGGTCTACCCCTTTGTTAATATGGTGAAAAGTAGTAAGAAGTGTAAGGTATTTAGTAAAGTTGAGTTAGTTTCAGACATGGTTTTTTTTGCTGATGAATTTTCAGAACTCAAACTGAACTTGTTTATGTTATGGATAGTTATGCACAACTTTTTTATCTAATAAAAAAAAAATCAATTCTTGTTAAAAAAAACAGGTAAGATGAAAACAATATAATAAAAATAATTCTTAAATATAACCAATTAACTCGACCTGTCACTTTAATTACCACTGCAAATTTGTTTGTCAATATTTCATATATATAATGACACAAAAAAATTAGCTTAAATTCATTAAAACTTAAACATTGTCCTTCATAGGTATTAATTCCAACAACAACAACAACAACAAGAAAATAGCATTAAATACTCCTAAAACTTTTCCTAGATGTTTACTTCCTCTATAACCCTAATAAGGTCATCCTCCAATGATTCATAAAAGCATAAATAAAACTCCAGTGAAAACCCACCATTCATAAAAACATAAATGAAATTCTGAGTCGGAACTTGGGGTTTTGTTGGACTTCAAAGACTATAAGACCACTTTTAACTCTTCTTTAAAAACTTCATCCATGGGCATAAACAAACTTCACAAAATAGGAGAATTTTTTCCTATATCTGCCATATTGAGTCTCTATTAAGGATTGTATATAATGATTGATCTCACAATTATACTTTGTGAAATGAGTTTAGGTGTTTTTAAACATCACTAAGTTCATGTCAAACTCAAAGGGATGAGTGCAAAATTATATGAGACATGCACATAATATTTTATCGTGTGAGTTTACTCTAAACTAATGAGCCCTTGGTGAAAACTTTAGGGATGGTGTGTGTCTGTATTATTTATGTTGTGGAGATTTTCTCTTACATTACATTACAACAATGTTTTGTTATTAGTGTCTCGTTTAGCTTTGTTTTTCAAATTCTTTTTAGAGATTTTTTTTAAGTTTTTGAGAAAAGTCGATGTTATTTCATAGAATGGCACTAAAGTTGACATTATTTTTTGCACCAATTTTAGCATTAGGTTTTGTCCCAAATTTAGTGTCAAATTTTGATCCAGATTTATCATCAAGATTAGCTTAGCCTAATTTAGCTCTAGACTTAGAGCTTGATTTAGTGCTAGGTTTCTTGAGTGACTAAATAAAAGCGAGGAAAAAATTTCCAAAAATAAAACTAAGTAATATCAAAGATTAAAAATAAGGCACTTTTCTCCATCTTTATGAGTTGGAGAGAATTTCAATTATTTTAATTGGAATCCCTAATTTCCCTCAATAAAAAAAACCCTCAAAACCTATTATTTTATTCTTTTCTCTTTTCCTCTTTTTCTCATATCCACCCTTCTCCTTTATTCCTTGAGGTTTCCTCTCCTACGCTTTCATCCAAGAACATGTAGAGATATGGTGTAAAGACATGTGATCCAAGGTATTTCAGTGTATTATGCATGCATATCATGGTGGTTATTCTCCAACGTAGATTAATATAATATATACTTGGTGGGTTTGCTTCATTTAAGTGGTGTTATATTAATATTATAAATAATAACTTTTGTTTTTTCTCTTATTATGTCTTCAACGAAGGATATATATATGGATAGTTTGATAACATTAATCCGTTCGATTCTTTCCTATGGTTTAATCTTACTCAAAATTTAATTTATTTATTTTAAATTTTGAAAAAATGTATTTAACTATCATCTAATTGATATGTAGAGATGATGTTGCCATGTTTTGTTATGTCGAAGAGGCAATGACGGATTGTGTCAACATTTGGTCTAGCACTACTATCTCATAACTTACATTCTTGTTTGATAGGAGGTTCTAGGGTTGTCTCGTAACTTGCATTATTGTTTTATAGAAGGGGAATAGTCTAACTGATGGACGATCATTGTCTCTAGGCTAAGTCGTCCTCTTGTCAGTACTATCTCTCGTCCATGGGAAGAACTATTGGAATTTGAGGACGTTTTTCTCATCACAGGGCATTTTTCCCGACAAATACTTTTAAATATTATGGAGAACGTCATACCAAACGGTTAAACAATTTTCCAAAACATATTGTTTACATTTAGCCATTTCTATAAGCCCTCATTAAATCTTTTTTGTTAGTTTTTCGAGAGGCTGAACTTTGAAACAGTTTCCCAAACCCAAATTTTAACTGCAGGTAATATGGATGTTGGTGAGTGTATATTGCATAATGTTGGTGGGTGTCAATTTTTTCTCAAGGATTAAACCTTTGTCGGACATGCAATAGCAAGGCACTGGTGAGTAAGATGATCTCCCTCACATAGCTTACAAGGGAACTTAAGTTTGCACTTCAAACGACCAGTTTTCTCAACTGTGTCAACATGACTAGCAGTGGATGACTATTTGTTCTCAGCATGACCTACAGAGGCAGATATTTTTCCCCCAGCATGACCACCAAAGGCCGGGTGACTAGGTCCAACCTGACTAAGAGAGGTTGGTTGTTGAAAAACTTCAGAAAGTTAAAAAATGAGATGACCATGAAACCAAAATCTTCGCACATCCGCGATAGAGGGGCATTTATAAGTAAGGTGGTATCCCTCACAAATCTTACAAGGAAACTTGGGCTTGTGTTTTGAACGGGCAGTCTTTTCAATAGTGCCAACATGACTTGCAGTGGCTCATAGATTTTATTCAGCATGAACCACAGAGGATGAAAGACTGCCCCTAGCATGACCTGCAAAGGCTGAGAGACTGGGTCCAACACGACCTGCAAAGGTTGGATGGGCACCACCAGCATGAACAACAGAGGCTGAATGGTTAGGATCAACATGCTTTGTAGCAGTTGAGTGTGTGCCCCCAGCATGAACTTCAGAGGCTGGGTGGATGGATCCAACATGACTTGCAGAAGTTGGATGGGGAGGTTCAACTTGAACATCAGAGGTTGAACGGGTTCCCTCAGCATGAAATGCAGAGGCTGAGTAATTGGATCCAACGTGACTTGGAAAGGTTGGAAGGATCCCACCAGCATGATCAACAAAGGCTGGATGGTGAAGATCAACTTGACTTGCAGAGGTTGAGTGCTTAGATCCAACCTAACCTGTAGAGGTTGGATAGGTTCCCCCAACATTAACTACAAAGTTTGGGTGGTGAGGTTCAACTTGACTTGCACAGGTTGAACAGGTGCCCCCTTTCTTATGTGTCTTCTTCCTATTCCTCCTTCTTTTACTCCTTTTAGATTGTCGGTTACTAGTATCAATACTTTCACCGCATGAGGTAGAAGGAGTAGGAGAATCAACTACAGGTGAATGGTAAGCAATGTTTTGATGCCCTTGATATAAGGAGCTTACTTGAGAAGCATTAGGAGCATTCAGGACAGTTGGAATGGAAAACAACCACACTAGTAGCCCTAGGGTGAATCCAGGTAGATTCAGGGTGGCCATCAAGGGAACACCAACATTCCTCGTGAGAGGAATAGTACAAGGAGTTCCCAGCATGGGGATCTCTTGGTTGGTGTTCAAAGGGGTGTTAGCCATAGTTTCAAACAATAAGACAGATTCTAAGGTTGATAAGAAACCAAAATTACAAAGCACACACCTGAAGGCAAACTAAGTATAGACAAACCACACAGCACTCACTAAACAATTCCTAAAGCCAAACAGACAAACAGGCATAAGATACACTTTCCAAAAGAAATCTAAGAGACAGTTACTTGGCGTCCCTGTAGATGTTCTTAGGCACAAGCGGAGGAATCACCCACCACCCTCCCACACCTTCTACCGGGGTTACCTTCCAAGCCCGTCCAAGGTCAACCAGAAATAGCCTTGCAGTGTACCTGCATATGAACCCTAGATGTCAAAGAGGCTAAAGGCTACCTTAACTATATTGATAGTCTGGGAGGACAGTCGCAAGCCTGGTTCGTACACATGGGTAGGGTAGCAAAGCCCAAAACCATGTCTAAGACAGAATCCCCAGATGCGCAAAAACCTTAGTCTACACTTTGACAAGGAATCAGAGGGTTATCTCCTCAGTCCAAGCCTCCACGTGGCCTTGTGCTTAACTCTCGTTTGAGAGGAGCTTCCTAGATACAATCAAAATAGAAAAGGGTTTACCTAGTGATTGGCCAACTATGCCTAAAATTTTATACTTGTGGAGAGTTAAAACTCCCTAATCCACAAGTCTAGCCTGAGCTAGTTGGTGTATGACCCTATAAAATAAAACTTACTAATAATTTTTAAATTATATCGTTTATTTTAATAGGTTGTTTTTAGTCAGAGGGTAAATGGCGCGAAACTTATGTGGTGTTTTAACTCAAAGTTGAAACAAAATGACTAAGCAAAGAGAAATGAAATGCAAAGAGCAAAAACTATTCTCTTTATTTTTCAAATAGAAACTTGAAAGCCACAAAAGATCAAATTCTTTTTATTTTTTCAAAAATAATGATATGCAGTGTATTAAAGACAAAGCCCTAATCTACATGCATATTAAAACACTATATGTTCTTTTTATTTTTATTTTATAAATGCAAAAGAAAAACTATCTACAAACAAAAGCATGCAGATGACAAGAACAAAGCAAAAGGAACTCTGCTATACAACCACCAAACAAACTCTAGAATTCCCTAAATTCAGTATAAACCCTACCTAGAAGGAAGGCTTGCATAAAAGACATGTCAACTATTTTGGCAGGGTGAAGTTAACCAACAAAAGAAGAAGGAAACAAACACCAACATGCTTCTAAACTCAAACAAAAATCGCTAACAGAGGTTGACCAGAAACATAAGCCAAAAATCATGCCAAGCAAAGGGGGTGGGGGGAAAGAGCAAAGAGAAAACCCTAATGCTATAAAAAGGCTTACCACATAGATAAAGAACAACCAAAATAGATGACACTAACTCCTTGGATTCATGCACCTGCAGAGGACACCAAAAGACCTACCACACAACCCACAACAGTAGAAAAAACCACAAAAATGAGGGAAAAATAATGTTTTAGGGGCACACGCGGGTTGTACTACTGACAGGTCGCGTGTCATACATGGGTTGACAGTACAGCAAGTTGCGTGTACAAGCATACACGGGTTGTACCACTGACAATTCATGTATCACATGCGGGTTGACAGTATAGAAAGTCGCGTGTACCAGACACACGACTATTCAGTCTACAACTCGCGTATGGGTGGGAAAAATCCCAAAATAGGTCAAAAACTGCCTTAGGAAGGCAGGGGAGATGTTATGTCAGACTGATAAAGTGTTCCTAAGTGGCAAGAAATACCGAAAAACTTGCAAAAGACTGAAATAAAGACAGAGAAACCCCAAACAGACAAGGCTCTCCCCAGCGGAGTCACCAGTTCTATTGTAAAGGAAAGTTTCCTATGGCTAGGGTTTAAGAAGCCATCAACGTACTGGGGCTGCAAGGTAGATGTATAATGTTAAGCAAGCATATATAAGCAAGTTTCAAATATTAGAATGGTTCATACTTTATCCAAGAGAAGGTTGATCCAAGCATCCCTTCAATCCTCTTCTTGCTCCTCTTGCTCCAAGAGACCTGCAAAACGAATCATACCTTCCTCAAACCATTATGACCACATATAAAACAACGATAATCAAATAAAAATGAAATAATGATCTGACTAAAATCATCATATGATCATAAACAAAGATTCAATCACACATTGAACAATGATTTGGGAAGAAGAAGGACATCACATCTTTATTAATCTTGAAAACAAGTACAAGTATACCTTCTCTTCAAGTTCGGCACCTCATGAAACCTTGATCTGGTTCTGTTGATTCTCTTCTCTGAGGAACTCAACCTCCAACCTCTGCAACACAAGGATAATGCTTCTAGGGCAAAGGTGTGGGCAAAGAGAGCTCCAAATCCTCCAGCATAACAATGCAAAGATTCAAGTCCCCTCTCATGGACCTCCCTACCTCTATTTATATGTTGAATGAAGAGTTAGGGTCGAAGACAAAGTAGTTACAACTAAAGGAATCAATTGCATAACTACCCAAACTAGCCAAATTTCAAAATGCATATTTTTTTGACATTTTTTGGAGGCGTACGCAGGTATTATATAAATAAATTCGCCTACGTGCACGGGTTTCCTTAAGGAAACTCACGTACACATCAAAAAACTAATTTTTAGGGTATTTTTGGGAATTTTTAGACTTTGGTGTCTCCAGGAAAGTTTTATCTAACTAAAATATCTTTCCAACGATGTAGAGATGAGGTCAAACAAACTTACAGAACTCAAGATATGGGTCCTCCAAGTTAGGTGTTTTTTCAGTGACTTTCATGAAATGTCATCATGGAAGTGTCGACATGCAACGGAATCATGGGAAAGTGGTCACAAGAAGAGATGTGTCATTTTGAGCTATAACAAGGTTGTGGCTGAAATGTGACATGAACAGCAGGTTCATCAACTCTGCTTGGTCGACACCCTTCCCATTGCATTGGCTTCAGTACCTGAGGCCCAGTCGGGCCGGTTTGAGCCGTGACCATACAGTCCGCTCTTTTTCAGACCTTCCTACTGTCGAGTGTCAAAGTCCTTAAAGTTTATCTTGGCAAGCTTCAGCATTATTTCCATTAGCAGAGGGGCATTCTTAGGGATCTGACATGATAGTAAGACTGTGGTGGCTTTCTTTGGGAGCACCACTTCCTCCGCATCAGCTCTCCTTGGTCAAACATAATGTGGGAAGTTTTCATCTTCCTTCTCATCACCCTGGCCTCTATGTGGTCGAGAGGCCTCCTCCATGGCTTCTTCCTCCAGCGTGTCTTCCTCCATCGGCGCTTTGTCAATATTTTCTGGAACGGACTTATCCTTCTGTTTCCTTGTCATCTCATGCCGGGATGACTCTCCAAGTGCTCTCTCTCCAGCCTGTCTTGCCTCTCTAAGTGGTTGCGTAGCTGCAGCTGGCGGTCTCTGAGTTGGGTTCGGCATAGGGTGCAAACCAGGGGTTGGAATATTGGCAAGGGCGGCCCTAGGAGTAGGTTGCTTTCTAGTTCTTTCCATCGGGTCAAGTTTTGGTTGCTACTCTGGTTGTTCTACCTCAAGCGATTCAATCTATTCATCGATTGGGAAACCTGAGATAATGGTTGCATCGGATAGCTCGCTCTCACTAGGGATCTCTATTACCATGGGTGTCGACTTAGTCTGGACAGGCTTCAGCCATGTAAGCACTCAGCTCTAGTTCTCTCTGCGTTCGTAAAAAGATGCTTGATGGTGAATCCTGGTATTTATACGCTCCCAGACGATCTGTAGTCGTCATGCACTGGGAGGTCAATGTCCAATCGATCACATGGGATTCTCGGTAGATGAATTTTTCATTAACTTAGCAGCTCGATCTGTAGGTTGTACCTGTCAACAAAGTTATGGTAGTTATGTCAAGGACGGCTGATGGGACCAAAAAGCACGTCGTCATTCTCCTCATATTTCATTGAATTAATGACATTTAGTTGTCACAACTGCCTCAATCCTTATCGGATATTTGCACTTTAATGTCAGTCAGCCTGTCATTTCTGCTTTCTCTTGCACTTTCCACTTTTTCCTGCACTTCTTGTTTTTTCGTGCACTTGGCGCTTTTTCCTGTGCTTTGCACTGGTTCTGTCGTAGACATGCGACAGAACAATTTACGTCTTTTGGCCCTTTTTTTATCTTATGTAGTGTGATTCTAGCTAGGGATGTTATGACCATCATAGTATGGTTTCAAGCGACTGCCATTCACCATACCTGCAACATACGTTCCATCTAGTCTATGTATTTTTACTGCACCAGCATCAATGATGTGCACAATATTATATGGCCCTAACTAATGTGTCTTTAGCTTTCTCGGGTGTTTGAAAAATGTGTTGTCATATAGCAACACAAGTCCTTCGACTTCGAATGGCTTCACTCGAATATGGCGATCATGACATGATTTTTTTCTTTGCTTCTCCATAGTCTGGTGAAATCCTGCAACTAAGTGTTCTTCTTTCATCTGAACGAGTTGTGTCAATATTTGTTCGACAGCATCCCCGTCAGTCATCTCTGTCAGTGCAGCAATCTGCAGGCTCAGCACAATGTACTCCATTAGAATGACAGCTTCCTGTCCATACACCAATCTAAATGGGGTGTGTCTTGTTAGTCACTTACAAGTTACGCGATACGCCCATAACACAGCTGAGACTTTTTTATTCCAGTCATCTCGGTGCACATTGCATACCTTGGTTAATGCATTCTCCAGAATCTTGTTGAAAGCTTCGACCGTTCCATTCGCCTAAGGATGATAGGGTGTCATCTTCTTATGTTGGATCTAGAACTATGCAGTAAGCTTAGCAATTACATTGTTAACTAAATTCATACCTTGGTCACTTAGTAGAATTTTTGGGCAACCAAATATGGTGACTACATTTTCAAACAAAAACTTTGTCATAGTCGCAACGCTGCAATATTTAACAGGTGCAGCTTAAACCCATTTGGTCAAATACTCTGTCGTAGTGATAATGTAGAACTCGCCAGTTTTCTTTCCTGGTGGACTAATCGGTACAACAAAATCAACTTCCCATTTGTTGAATGCTTGAAGGGTTATCTGCGGCGCAAGCTGCATCTCGTCGCGGTGCGATGGTTTTCCTGTTCTCTAGCAGATATCACAGCGCCTGCCGAAGCTCTTAGTATCCATATGTATGGTTGGCCACCATAATCCTGCTTGCAATATCTTGCGCGCTGTTGCTTTTCCATCATAGTGCCCTCCTGCGACACCAGCATGTGATTCGCTCATTACCTAAGGTCGTTCATACTCAAAAACACAACGGCGCAGTATTTCATCCGCACCCAGCTTGTAAAGATATCCCACGATCAATTTATAGTCAGCATCTTTGACAAACAAATGTTTCTTCTGATTAGTTGACATTCCTTCAGGTGCATATCCTATGCTCAAAAAGTGAATGATTGCATTAAACTCATGGTTCTGATTGTCTATCATGTGTATCGCAAATAGTTGTGCGTCAGGAAAATTATCTTCCAAGCTAGTTGGCTCTTCACCACTTTCTATCCATGACAGGTGGTCTGGCCCAACATTCAGTTGACCAGGTTTAACTATGACCTCAAAGTCAAATTCTTCAAATAGGAGAATCCATCTACAAATCTTCCCCCCCAACACTGGCTTATTGACTATGTATTTCAGCGCTGAATGGTCAGTGTACATATGAAAATGCCCACCCAACAAATAATGTCTGAACTTTTGAAGCGCATAGACCATAGTGAGGCCTTCTATTTCCGTCGTCGTGTAGTTCTTTTCTGTTGTTGATAGCTTTTGTTGGAAAAGGAAATAGAATGGACTAGCACACCCTCTCCTGGCTGTGTCAAGACTATGTCGAGCGCAACAGAGGACGCGTCGACATGCACATTGAACTCCTTCTTCCAATCTAGGAACACAAGTGTTGGCGGAGTGGCCATTGCATTCTTCAATTTATCCAAGCTTTCCTAGCAAGTTGTTGTCCATTGAAACTTTGTGTCTTTCTTCAATAGTTTCTCCATCGGTACATTGATCGTTGCATATCCTCTGATGAACTTCCTGTAGTAGCATGTATGTCCCATCACTGATTTGAGTTGCGTGACTGATGTAGGTGGTGGTAACTCAAGAATAATCGCAATCTTTGTTGGGTCGAACAAAATACCATCGTGACACACAACGTGACCCAACATCACACTAAACGGTGCGCAGAATATACATTTCTTGGAATTAAGTGCAATCTTATACTAGCGACAATGGGACGACATCATGCGCAAACTCTCAATATGGTCTCTTACTAAACCTAACACAGTCCAATCATCAAAGTAGACCTCAAGAAATTTATGAATAAAATATTTAAAAGCAGAGACTACTATTCTAGAAAAAATAGCATGTGCATTCTTGAATCCAAAGGGCATTACCGTATACTGGTAGCATCCCCATTCTGTGACAAAGGTCGTTTTGTGGTGATCCTCCTTCGCGATTCTGACTTGATGATAGCCATAGAAGCCATTAGTAAATGAATACATTTATTGTCCTCCAACACTTTCAAGCACTTCATCTATAAATGGTGTTGGGAATAGATCATGTAAGCATGCATCCTTCAACTTGAGTCAAGTCGACACAGATCCTTACTTTGCCAGTTTTTTTCTTATCTTGGATCACTATTGGGTTGATCCATTCTGATTCCTCAACATGTTCAATGATTCATGCGTCGAGCATGCGATCCAATTTTTCTTTTACCTTCTCTTTATATCTGGGGTTCAACCTATAAGGTCGCTGCTTACTGGGTTTAGCATCTGGTCATGGTGGTATTGTCATCTCCCCTATATCTCCCATTATCCCCTTCATCTCCGAAAATTTGGTAGGGAATAGGTCCTGGTATTCATGCAGTAAGTCTGTGATCTTCACGACTATCTCTTCATCCCAATAATCTCTTATATTGGCGAACTTTGGGTTCTTCGGCGACCCAATGTTTACTTTCTTGATCTTCAACGGCTCAAGGAACTAGTCACTTGAAATATCGGTTCCTTCTACTCCGCGCGTACCTTCGGATTTCGATATGTTTATGTTAGTCAGATCATCATCTGGGTCTCCAGCTAAATTGTAGCAAGCCATCCATTGCTAAATGGTCGCACTGCATTGGTGAGCGTTAGCCTCCTCGACAAGTATTTCAGCAAATATCTTCTCCTTTATCGTTTGAAGCGCAACATCAACTGTAGGTTGCTCATTTGAAAATTCAAATGTGTGCATAAACTGCTTAGTGATCCCTTCCCAATCTTGGGTTCCTTGTTGAAATTCCATAGATGCATACCATATCCTAGTAGTCATTTCCAATGTAATGTATGAAATGATGAACCCATTCATGTCATGGGTATGTTGCAAATACAGTGGAACATTGATTTATGTGCACAGTGGGGCTCGACAACCCTGTGTACTTATGGATGAAGGTGGTGAATTCTTCACCGAACCTAACTTCCATAAACCTTCTACATTGTGGCCATTCTATTATAAACTACTTGTGTGTACCCCACCATCTGGCAGGCGTAGCCTTCAGCGCATGATCCAATGCAGACAAGTGTTGCGACTTGATGATGAGTTCTTCAAATTCACTTAGGAAGGCTGCAAGGTTATGTAAACCTTCATAGGTGGGTAGCTCTCTTAACTCATTTTCCACTCGTCGCACAGATCTCATAATCCTTGTGCATCTCCTCATAGAGACTTCATGTAACCAGTTTTTCCAGTTTTCCAAAGCCTCCCTTGAGTCAGACATGCAGGAACTAGCACTCTTCCAGCTCAGGTTTCCATCCGTTGTTGGATTGATGTAATCTTATTACATGGTAGTGACATTGTATATCTGGTCAAGGTAGTCATCCCTCATTGTAGACAATCTCAATGTATCTTTGTCCTTCCAAAGGATCAATGGGCGACACTACCCTCATCTCATTATCCTCAAATGAGAGTATCATTTTCTTGAATTTGATAATGGTTTGATTTTCTATGGCCCAATATATTCCCAATAGCGTGGGATATGGGTTTGTGTCATCAACAATGTTAATGACTTCAAAATCTACAAATGTGCGCAACCCTTCGATGTCGACAGGGACTTGACTCAACCTGCCAATTGGGAGGACCTTCGCCTGTTTGGTAAGTCGCAACTGGATAGGAGACCAGTCCAGATGCAGGTTTCCCATACTTTCCCAAGTTTTTTGCGTTATTGACGTCGGAACCCAAGTCTAAGATGATTTAATCCATGTCATAATCCTGTATTTACGCAGTCATTCTTAACTCGCGTCCTGTTTTGAATTTCTTTCCAACCTGGTTAACTTTCTTTTTCGGTTTCTCTCTATTGGTGTTTCTTCTACCATTGCATGTAGCTCTGCAATAGCATCTTTGTCTTGTATTAGCGTTAATCAACTTGACATGAAGGACTTGAGCTTACGAACCTTTTGCGGAGTCCTTTTCTGAAATATTTGTTGAAATCGTTCAGGCATCTCCCTGACTTCCTCTGATGTCGTTGGTTCTTCTGGATCCACAAACTCACGTCACACGTCCATGAATACTTTCTTCTATTTTTGGACGTCGAATGGAACCTTCTCCTACGACTGTGGTTTACCTTGATCAGCTCCAGTCGCAACACCTCCTCATGTTATGACAGTGACATTCGAATCTCTTGGCTCAGCAGCAATCATCTGAAAGTTCAAGTCCAAAATCGGGTTTGGGTTTGGATTCTGAGCAGGGTTAGGACCTGTGATGGTTATAGCTTGCCACTTCGCGATGAACTGGGGACATTTCTCGACATTATGGTCCTGTCCCTTACAATATGAACATGTCTTCATAAGTTCCAGGCAATCTCTGGCGTAGTGACCTGGTTTTCCACAGTTATAGCATGTAACTTTACCTCTTCTTCTACCAAATCCTCCTCCTCCTCCTCGGCCTCTAAAGTTTCCACCACCCCTTCCTTGTGGGTGTGGTTGTTGTGGGGGGTACTGGTTTTGCTGATATTGCGGATGATAGTGATTATGTTGCGCATATGGTTGTTGCGAAGCATACTGAGGCTAATACTGGTTCTAATATTGACTAGGTGGGAACTGCACAGGCTAATACGATGGTTGTGTTGGTTTAGCCTGAGCCTACCCCTCATTCTTCATCAAGTAAGTGTCAACCATCTTTTCCTTTAGGAGCTGGTATGCTCTGCAATCCTTCTCTTCATGGCCTACTGACTTGCAAAATTTGCAAAATAGGTTTGTTGGGGTACTTACAACTTTTTGCAAGTATAAATATTCCTCGTGGTGATGCCCTCTAGATTGACATATGCGACACCAAGGTAGTCCATGGCCATTTAATTGGTTTGGCGCACTGAATGAGACATAATTCATGAAGGTCGTACAGTTATCCTTAGTGTGCCCGTCCGGTCTTCATTTTGTGCACCATAAGTTTTTGTGGGATTCTTTTCCCTTCTTGATTTCCTAAAGTTGTATCGTTAGATTAGCCAACTATGACTGAATCTGTACCATGCATGCGTCACCATCACCAATGGGCGACGCTTCCAACTTCATTGCCAATTCTAACGCTTATGTCTGCGACTCGATCTTTTGTTGCATCAATGGACCTCAGATATGTAGTAACAACATAGCAATGAACCACTCTTTATGCTGAACATCCAACATCTAGAAACTTACTTTTGCCATCAAAGTTTTAAATCTTTGGTCAAAGTCCCATACTGTCTTTGTTAATGCTTGGTTTATCTCCTTGATATCGATGATACACTACAACTCAGATTTAGGTTTCTTGAACTCGGAGACCATCGTGGCTCGAATCTCTTCAAGGGTCTTCTGCGGTGATCCTAATGGTACTATGCAATACTTCATAAACCAGTCCAGCGCATGACCCCTTAGAGTCATGATCATTCGTGCTTTCTTTAAGTCTACATTCTGAACTAAACGAACCATCCATACATATTCATAGATGAACCAATGTTTCTCTCGATCTTTTGACCCATTGCCATTGAAGGTGGGTAACCGAATATCTACCCCTACCATTGAGTTGGCGTCGGGGTTATCTGATGAAGTATTTAATGGAGGTTTTCCCTCTTACGCGCTAGTCACAGTACTAGCACTATCAGTATTAATAACTCTTTCAGGATATGAGGCTCTAGACCTTACCTCTGCGATACTCCTGGTGTGGTGTAGTTGCATCCTGACCTCGATGTCTCAGCAGACTCTTTAGAGTCTTCTGGTCCTTCTGAAATCGGGATATAGTCCTCCTTTTCGTCACAAGATCCTTCATCTACCTACGACTAAAGTTCGTGTTCACTTTCCTCGAAAAACTAGGAGTTCGTCGATCTTCCTCTATCTTTCTCCTCTTCCCAAATCTAAATATCCTTCCACTCCTTAGGAATCCAGCCTCTAGTTCAGGTTCTATACTTCCTGGGAACATCTCAACTCACCATTTCCCATTTTCTTGACAGGTCGTCTGTGACATAGCCTTCCTTTGTGCGACTCAACTACTCAACTGCATGATACCCTTATCATACACGATCATATTGATCCATGTACTGATAGATAACAGATATCTTCTTCAGGGTCCTTGGAAAAAAATTCTTCTAGCCTCACTATATAAGGTTATAGCCTCTACTGCAAACTCAGTAATATATCCTTGCAAAATACTGTCAAACCAAAAATCAACATCTCTAGAGATGGTGTTACTTACACTGGCTACTTCGCGAACCAACTGATCAGTCCATTCGACGGCTTCTCTTCTTTGGAAGTTTGTATTCCTTCTTTCCAATCTTGAAAACCACTCGTGCAGTACAATGGGAAACTCTACAAAGAATATCTCGTGAATACCAATGTATATGTACTGGTCTACCCAGTTTTCCGCTCTCAACTGAAATCCTACTCTCTCTTCTTGCCTAAATTCTAGCATCTTGGACTCCAGCCAGTCATATATATCGGTCTTTTTCGGATGCCACAACATTTCCCTAGACTCAAATGGTTAATGGTCCCAGCAATGGAACCATTTCTTGGCCTCTTTCTACTTCCTGTCTCAACCCGCGGTTCAACAACGACACAATACCAACATGACACCAAAAGACATCAGCCCGACAGAGCAAGCTCAGTTGGCAACGCCTGCGAAGCAGAAGCAGTCTCACCCGAGATATCTTAATGGGTAACTTCCAGAACCATGTTTCCGCAGTTGGCGAGGGATTATAGTCCCTTGGCGCGTGGCCAAGGCGCTTAACAAAGGCGATAGGATGGAGTTTTACTACTGCGCGACAACAACACTGTGAGGCATCGCGACTTTCGCGCGACACACCCTTGTAATTATGACCCTAAAGTTGGTGCGACGATGCGACGCGACTGATTCCTTGTACTCAATAGACAGTGCATGACTGCACTTTACTTAACAGTTTAACCATGAACTCATATATACCATTCCAACCAACCTTAAGTATTCATTCTTGTACTGATAAACCAGATTTCGACATACATTCAACAGTAACTGTAATAATGCAAAGTAAGCAAGTATTCATATAAACATTCATCATTCAACAACATTCATTCATATAATATGAGAAATAACGTGGAAACCCATCTGGGAAAAACCACCAAGGTGTTCTTCATCTGGCATGAGAAATAGATATAGCACCTTGTAGTCTACAACTTGCAGACTGTTCTTAAGATATGTCTTTCTAACTCAATCTTCTTGCTCTCATGCTCTCTGTTTTATTCTTCTATCTACTCCTATTGATCAGCACATAGCTTGGATCGACTCTTCTACTTTACTATCTACGCACTCAGCTACAGATTACTCTACTACTAGCGGTATGCGCACACAGCTGCAAGATCTGCAGCTCAACGGCCTTCTACTTCTATTGTTCAGCCAACTTACTGAACTTACATAACCTTCTAAACCCTTATACAGAGCAGGTTTCTCCTACTTATAGTATCTACGAGACCACACAGGGTCGATTGAGTACAACTCAGTTATTACAGACTCGACAACTTACAAAAATATCTTTATTACATAAATGTTGGCCCATACCTAGCCATGAAATTCCTGGAAGACATTAACCATGGCTTTAACTATCCATAGAAATGTCTTTCAGCTCGTCTATACTAGTCATAACTAGCCACAAAAATTGTCCTTCCTTCTTTCGCTAGTTTGTCCTTCTATTGTCTTCCTTGACTTCCACCTATCCAACTTAAACTCTTCTATCTGCCTCTTCCACCGACTTGGATCTGCCTTCCTCATCGCAACTTCTTTCCATTCTTAACCTGCCTTTTCTCCATTGCGTACATGTTTTACCTTCTTACGTTGGTTCCTTAATTCTCTTCTTGACCTGTTTTTACCCTGTCGCGCGCGCACTTTTCCTCTTTTGCTTGCGTGTCTGATTTATCCTTGTGCACTTTTCCTGGCCCTCATTAGAGGAAATTTGGGGTCTAAAATGGGCCTTATAAGAAAATGACCCAAGAATAAATTCTTGTGAGTTGGAATTCAAGAACCAATAGAATTTCAATAAAATAAGTCAACTATAATGGTTGACTTGACATATTTGTCATAAAAAAACCTACTTTTTTGTTCGTATTTTCAACATATCTCCCTGTGTTTTTACTCAAATTTCGAGCGGGGGCCCTCATTGGATGTAGAATTAAATTCTGTATCCAACGAGTACCCAAGCTGCATACTTTTGAAGTACCCTGATACCCCCAAAAAAGAAATACCTGAAAAATGTGATGATGACATCATCATAGTGTTTTTTAAGGTATTTCTTTTTTTTGGGGTAGCGGTGTACTTCAAAAGTATACGGTGTGGGTACTTGTTGGATGTGGAAATTAATTCCGCATCAAATGAGCCCTCCTACTCGAAATTTGAGTAAAAACACAAGGAGATATGTTGAAAATACAAATAAAAAATTAGTTTTTTTTCTTTCTTCCTTCAAAATTAATAAATATTATTTTATTATTTTAGCTATTATTTTATTATTTTCCTTAGGATGCCCATTTTAGACCTCAAATTTCCTCTAATGTTTCCTGGCCCAAAAAATCTCAACTAGTAGTACATATTCAACACTGTCTGTGCCTAAGTGCTCTCTCTGATATACAAATGCGAAATGTTCCCAATGGTTTGGTGAACATGTGAGCCAATTGCTCCTTAGAGCCACAAAATAGTAAAGAAATTTGTCCATCATTGACTAATCATGAATGAAATGATAGCGAGTGTCAATGTGTTTGCTTTTTCTATGAAATACATTATGTTTGGACAATTGTATTGCAGGTCTATTATCACAGAAAATAGAAGTGGGGTCCTTTTCAATGTGCCCCGTATCCTTTAAAAGTATTCTTATCCAAACTGCATGGGAATCTGATGTGGTGGTTATTACATATTCTGATTCTGTAGAAGACATGTTGACAATGGGTTGTTTCTGAGATGCCCAATAGATCAAATTTGTACCCAAATGGAAAGCATAACTAGATGTGCTTTTCCCATCGATACTACCTGCAAAATCATTTTCAATGTACCTTGTGAGAGTATTGTCTGGTGTATGAGTGTACCAAAGGCCATATCCAAGTGTTCCTGCAACATAGCTCAGAATTGTTTTTCCAAGTTTCCAATGATACTTTGGGAGACTCCATAAATATGGAAATAAGACTGACAGCATACATCAAATCAGGTCTATTTGCAATCAAGTACATTAAACTTCCTACCATTTGTTTATAGAGTGTAGCATTTACTATTGGTCCATGATCATTCTTGCTTGACTTGGTGCCTAGAGAAATGGGGGTTTCTGTTGGTTTACATTTATCCATTCTGAATCTCTGCAAAACATCAGTAGCATACTTATGTTGGCATATAAAAATACCTTGAGCAGTTTGAGTAACTTTCAGACCAAGGAAGTACTTCATCAGTCCTAGATCAGGCATTTTAAATTCTTTTTTTATGATTGTCAGGAAACCTTCAAGCATCAAATTACCAGTGTAAATCATGTCATCAACATAAATATATACCATCAACATTTTACCTTGTTATGTTTTGACATACAGAGTGGGCTCATTGTTTCTTCTATTGAAACCATTGTTGATGAGGTAGGATTCAATCGTACTATACCAAGCTCGTGGAGCTTGTTTTAGACCATACAAGGCCTTTTTCAGCTTAAACACTTTGTGTTGATGACCTTTGACAACATAACTAGGTGGTTGGTCTACATAAACTTCTTCTTCAATAATAACATTAAGAAAGGTCAATTTCACATCCATTTGATACACAAGCCATTTATTTTGTGCTGCAATGGCAAGTACAGTTCTGATGGTATCCATCCTTGCTACAGGAGAAAATGTTTCATCATAATATACACCATACTTATGTGCATATCCTTTGGCAACCAACCTTGCCTTGTGCTTTTCAAGTTCTCCTTTTTCATTCAATTTGGTCTTATAGACCCATTTAACTCTGATATTGGTTTTGTCTGCAGGGATGTCAACAACATACCAAGTCTGGTTTTTCTCTATTGCATCGATCTCTTGATTCATGGATTTTACCCACTACATTAGGGCTTTCACCCTAGCTACAGAGAAAGAACGGATCCCTTCCGTCTATAGGACGGAAGGGTAGGGTTCCTGTGAGAATGGAATAATATAACGAAATAAACAGAAAACGAAATGGAAAACCCCTCTGCACACAAGGTTAGGGTTAATATCCAAGACCCTGCATACAACTGTTAGGAAACCAAAGGACCTACAAGCAATCAATGGAAACCTGCAAGAAAATGTTAAGAAATAAACCTCCAAACAAATAATGTCAGAAAACTACAATCTACCAAAGCAAAAACATGAAAAGACAAGTATACCTTCTGGTTGGAATGGGCCACCATGCCTTAGCTTGGGAGAGCACCTCTCTTAGGAATGGGGAGCTATGGCTCAATGGAGAAATGGAGGAGAGGGAGGGTGAATGGATTGAGAGGCAAATGGTCTCAAGGCACTCACACGGGAAGCATAACAATAGGGAGTGAAGGAGTGATTTGAGAGTGACCCCCACCCCTCTATTTATACTTTTTCTCAAGATTTTTAGGATTTTAAGCCCCTAGTTGAGGCTTTAGCCCCTTCCTCTCAATCTTTAGCTCTTTTGGGGGTTTTAAGCTCCTTTGAGGGGTTTTAGCCCCTTTTTGGAGGCTTTAGCTCCTGAGAGCTATTTTGGCTCTTTTTAGGGGTTTTTAAGCCCTTTTTCATATTTTTAAGCCTTCTTGAGGGTGTGGGGGTCAAATGGGATCAAATGAGGGTCGTACGTAGATGTCTTTAAATGGTGTAGGTCATGTAGAGCTCATTGTGGGATTTTTTGGGTTAACACCCACTATGCATCCTTCACTGCTTCATTAAAAGATGTGGGTTGACAGGAGAATAGAGCATATTGAAGTTGCTCATCAATAATTGGAGTATGTTCATATAACTCTCTCAAGCTTCTGGTTTACTCGTTCTGTGGTGGACTATCTGTTTGTGTTTCTTCTTGTTGTTGTACTTCCAATCTTGGAAGTCTGATAGGTAGATATGGAAGATATTAACTTTCTTCATGTTGTATGTCTGAAGGATCACTCCAGGATTTGTCTTCAATGAATTTTACATCTCTGCTCACAACAAAATTTATGGTGACAAGATTATACAGTTTGTACGCCTTGTGATGTTCACTGTAACCAGTGAAAACGTAGTACTCACCCTTCTTATCCAAATTTTTCTTGAGCTCATTAGGTATATGTGCAAATGAAACAGAACCAAAAATTCTGAGATGTGCGACACTAGTCTTAGTGCCACTCCATGCTTCTTCAGGAATCTTATCCTGGATAGTAACCGTGGGTGATCTGTTGATCAAGCAGACTGAGCATGCAACAACTTCACCCCAATACTCGTCTAGTAGCTTCTTATGTGACAACATGTTGTGGGCAATGTTCCTGATGGTCGTGTTCTTTCGTTCAGCAACTCCATTCTGTTGTGGAGTGTATCTAGTGGTGAACTGTATTTGGATTCCATGCTCCTGGAAAAAATCTGAAAACTCATGTGAATAATATTCACCTCCACCTTCTGACCTAAGTATTTTAATGACCTTTCCATACTGCTTCTCAGTGAGATCCTTGAACTCTTTGAGCCTGGAGAAGGTCTCAGATTTGTTCTTGAAGAAATAAATCCATGTTTTCCTGCTGAAATCATGAATAAAGGTCAGAAAATAAAAACTAACTCCTATGGATTGGGTTTGCCTCAGTCCACAGAGGTCTATATGAACTAACTCAATATGTTATTTGGATCGAGATGTGGAAGTAGGGAAGTTGTCCCTTTGATGTTTACCAATGATACAATCTTCATAGGTGTTGGATTGTTCATGAATAACTGGTAACCCTTTGACTATTGATGTTTAGTGCAGGAGATCAAGACTCTTGAAGGGAAGATGACCAAATCTACAGTGCCATAACCAGGATTCATCTAGAATGGAAACTGTATGAGCTATAGACTGTGGAAGGTTGGCACTCTTGAGACTGAGAGGAGATATTATATTCTTGGTCATTTCAACTTTGGCTATCAGTTTCTTACTCTGGGGGTTTATCATAGATAGTACAGTATGTATCATAAAACCGAATATCATATTGGTTCTGAAGTAATTGACCTATAATGATAAAAGTTACATTCAAATGAGGTACATAAAACACCTCATGAATAAATTTATTTTCATTTTTCTTTGTAGGAACAAGGATAGTACCTTTTCCTTTTGCTAGAACCAGAAAGTCATATCCTAGCTTGATATTCGTCACAACAGAAGAATCCAAACTAAAGAATAGTGACTTGTTACCTGTCATGTGATTGTCACAACCTCTATCTAGTAGCCATATATCTGAGCTACAGTGTTCTTCAATTGCTTGATAAGACAGAAACATCACCTCTAATGAGGTTTCTTCTTCTTTAGATACATTGGCTATGCTATTGTTCTAGTTACTGTTATGGAAAGCTTGCTTCTTTCTGCATTCGCGTTCATAGTGCCCATACTTCTTGCAATAGTTACACTTAATATTGGACTTATTGGTTCGTCTCTTGCCTCTCCTCCTCTGACCTTGATAGTTGTGAGAGTGTTCTGAATGATCTGAGTGTTCATCTATTGCCTCTTCTTCCTCTACCTCGTCCTCCTCTGCATTAACCTCTATTGAGGGAAGCTTGGATGATGAAATCATTGGTCAACAACTCTTCTTCTTGATTGAGTCGAGCTTCATGAGATAGAAGAGATCTAGTCAATTCTTCAAGGATGAACTCAAACAGATATTTTGCCTCTTCTATGGCAGTCACTACCATAGCAAACTTCTTGGTCAGACACCGAAGAATATTTTGAACATCTATCTTTTGTTCTAGGGGTTCACCATAGGTTTCGAATTGGGTCACAATGCCCAAAACCCTAGGCATGAACTGATCTATAGTTTCTGACTCTTTCATCTTCAAAATTTCAAATTGAAGGCATAGGGTTTGCAGTCTTACCGTTTTAATGCAATCGGTTCCCTTGTAGGCCAATGCAAGTAGATTCCAAGCTTGATATGCGTTGGTAGATCCTGAGGCTCGCAGGAAATTAGATTCCACAATGCAACTTTGGATTAGCCATGTGGCTGTGAGATCTCGGTCTCGGTATGCTTTGACAGCATTTTTCTGGGCATTAGTCATTGTGGCCAGAGCATTTGTATCTGGTTCTTTGAACTCAGTTTCAATCGTATCCCAACATTTGTTGAGCTGGAGAAACGCCTTCATCTTAATAGACCAAAACTCATAGTTGGCCCCAGTCAGAACGGGTCTGGAGATCGGCTTCAATGAGATGGTACCGACTATCTTTCCCCCTTTTTTTTAAATGACAAAAATTGAGCACTGCTCCTGGTGCAATGGAAAAGGGTGGTGCCACTTGAGAAATGCAATGGTATCGCATGTTTCCTCTTCACAAGTGGAAGTGGCACCTCTTTTTCAATGTGGGAAATGTGCGGTGGCCTATGTTGGTAACGCACTTCCCAAATGGGCTATGTTTGGTGGCCTCAACCGTAAAACAATTCTGATTCTAACACCCCAGATGTCTACTTGCCTACTGCGTGGAGAGAGTTTTCAGATTGTGAGTCTAGTTATGGTGGAAGGAATGGCCAGTTTCTTGGAAGGAGCGACTGGAAAGGATCTGCGACTCCGTGCTTTGAGGTGAGATGTGGGCGAATAGTGCACTGTGGAGACAGGCACCCTTGTAGTTGGCTCAAATCAAATTTTTGCGAAGAATGAATGCGCACTACCTTCACTCAACTAATACGGACCACAACTTTAGATCGGCCAACGGTGGCTCAAATTGAATTGCACCACTCCTTGAAGAAGCATGGAGAGTCGAAAACCCTAGAATTCACACTGGAAAATCTGTGACTAATTTGAGATTTTTGGAGTTACCCTAGCTCGGGAGGTAGTGGAGCAATTAAAGAAATCATCTCCAGGTTTTGTTTTGTTTTCAAGTTGTCAATCACCCATTTCAACTGGGCTAGGTTTACACCAGCTCCTTCTTACTATATGTGCTTTCCACTTTGTGGAAATTTTTAACCATACAATGGATGGATCATGTCATAAGCTCGGATACCATGTAAAAGAAAACAATGAACCAGATAGAAGCACTATGGGCAGATTGATTGCCTTCTCATTATTAGATTGAGCATAAATAGGAAATACAAATGACAATACTATGGGTGAATACCATAGGTCGAAAAATACCATGGGTCACCTAACCAACTACCTAACTGCAGGTGAGATTACATTCTTCAACAAAGTATTCCTCAATTTTTTGAGCTAAGAAAACAAATAAATTACAGTGAGGGAATGAAGCATTATAATTAATAGAAGAAGAGCAGTATCGATAGTATTTTTAGAACTTGCAATCTATCGCATAATATTTCTTCTTCTATAATATAGTTATTTGTTTTATCTTATGATATTCTCTTGCTTTTTTATCCCCGAGCAATACAAAAACAAATGCATTATTGTACCAAAGGAAGAGCAAGCTCTTAAATAAGCACTAGCGATGTAATTTTAGAACATGTTTGTAATGGAAATTTGACAATGAGAGAAGCCAACTGCAAGTTGATTCAAAGGAATGCCAACCAGTGTATATTGGTGGGCCTTGAAAACATAATCTAGTAAAGGTATTCATCTCCCAATGTACAAATGGACCATGAAATATTTGCGTTCTGGGACGCTTTTCTCAACACAATGAACATGTAAGATGAAGAAGTGATGAAAATAATGGGCATCTAAAATTTGACAAACAAAGGATTGTGCTACATATATTGATTATAAGGAACCTGCAAATATTTTATGTCATTTAAACATTGCAGTTAACAAATATATCAGAATTACCAAAAAATAGAGCAGCAAAAGAGTGGGTTTTGTGATGAATATGAGACCAGACGAGGAGAGGTGAGTTTGGTAATCACAAACAAGCAAATAGTAAAAGGAAATACAATCACTTTAAGTAGGTATGTGGTTGAGAAGAGGTCATACAAGCTAGTCTTGGGGATTATTTTGGAGAAGAAATGGACTCCACAATGTGAATAGTATTGACTAGAAGAGTGGTTGCAAGAAGTAGTTTATATTTTTATGGATTAGTCTTGTGCTCTTCGTTCGGATTCTGTACTTACCAACAACTCTATATAATATTAGTATTGACTGCAACAATGAGTGCAATAGTTTGGTTCTCATTGTTATTATCATCAAAGTATTTGATACAGAAATGCAAAGACAAATCAAAATGGTTTGCTTTGTCTAGACCATTTCTAAAATATTGTTGCTTGTTTAATTATGTCGATAGGATTTTTTCTCCTAAGTCAGTTTTGAAAAAAAATTGTACCCTTTTAGTCATCCCTCTAACGAATGAAGATATGCCACGCACCTCACGAATAAGAAACCGTCGCGTAGTTTAAACGTGGGTTTGTTTTTGCGTGTAGTTTCGCTCTACTACATATATGTCCAAATCCTATGGACAACACAAAGTGTTGAAAGAAGAGTTTATTGCTATTAGGGTTTGGTTCGAATTCAAGATGGAAAACAAGGGTTTCGTTCAACAATTCGAGGGAAGCTCAATACGCTAAAGGAAGAAGTGATGATGCTGATTGCTGAGGAAAGTTAGCATGCAGGCATAGAAATCCTTGGAATGGGATGATCACGAACTGTTGTGAAGTGATTGCATTGGAAGAAGCAGCGATGTTGATTGCTTAGGAGAGTTAGCATGCAGGCATAGAAAGCATTGAGTGGGATGACCATGAACTATTGTGAAGTGATTGCATTGTAATAAATGGAGAGATAGAGACCCCTTGAATACAAATTCAATTGAACAGATATTTTTTACAATTTGAAGAAAATTTCATTTGTTAATTTATGTTCACAATTCTATCTTGTGTGAAATTGGCATTCTATCCACACCATTTTGCAAATTGTATTTTACATTTACACTATTTCCCGGCTGGGTGGCAATGTATTTGTTTCAATGAACCTGATTATGGTGAGCCAATAATCGAGCTCTTGTTGAGTCAATTTGATGTACTAAGCAACTAAAGTACAACAACATGGGATGCAAAAGCAAAGCCTCGACTCTATCTTATTTTTTTAGTCATGGAAATAGGTAAATTGGAAAGACCTTTGCATCATTATCTATTTAGTCGATGGATACATTGTTCTTTTCAATTCTACCCATTTCTGCTATTCCATTAAGTAAACAATCACCGTGGATTTTGGTCTTCATTGTCGGTTTTCAGTGAAATTGAAGTAGTTTGAAACCATGAATACCTTTCATGGTCGTGGTTTCATGTTGGATAAGAAACTATGGGGGTTTTAGAGGTGCTTTTCAAATGAAATGAGTAGTGCTTGCAAGGTAACGTTTTGGTGAAGGTAGAATGCAAAGGACGAGAATTTGAAGCATCATGACCCTGTTGTTTTATTTTTATGCTATGCGGGGATGGTTTCCTTTTAAATGAGAAAGCACATGTATTGTATTCAAGGGTATGGTTTCTTGATAAACCCTATGCCACATGGGGTTTCTCCATATCACTTGAAAATATGACTGTGTCAAATTGTAAGCAATTTTGTGTATTATGTAGGTGTTTATGGAAGTATTTGCAAAATGTGTATGTAGTTTTCTTATGCAACACATGGAATGCATTTATTTGTAAACTTCATGATGTTGTTTATTTGTTTTCGTTGGATGGTAAATAATTTGAGTTTCATAGGTTTAAACGCCTTACGATACATGGTTTGCTTTGAATATGAGCCAACATAACCAATATATATTACAATACACAATTTCAAAAAACAACGTTAGACATAGACAATAAATTATACAAATACTTTGAGAATCTCTTAGTGGGCAACAATAAACATCGATGACTCAAAGATTATCTAAACAAAACAAAGAATTCTCCATATTCAAAAGGCCAAAAAGAAGTGAAATCAAACAAATATTGCTTCAAGAAATTCTTGGTGCAGTATAATGTTGCTTCACAATTATCCATGTTCTGCACAACGCATAACCACAAACATGTCTTCAGGTTTGAATTCCCATTCCTAGATTTTGTTTTATCTTTTGGGTTTGCATTTTATTTTTAAGTTCTCTCTTTAGCGTGGTTTTTGTCTTAATGCACTCTGCAAAGGAGCTAACCACAATCATTTTCAAAGTTGGGACACTCGATTCCATATTTTTTGTAATATTTCAAAAATGTAATATTAAGTTTAGGGTTACCAGACTTACCCATTCATTTGAACATGATTATTTTCATTATTAAATAGGCTATTGAAAAGCCTTGCCCAAATTTCCATCGTCATTGATCCTATACTCTTGCATTCTCTTTATTCCAATATTTATTTTTATTTTTTTCTATTTTTATTGTCATTTAATCCATCATTCTTAGATCAACAATATTACAAACTTCCTCCACTATTGCATTGTGGTGTAACTGCCTTTACTACCTTGTAGTTGAAATTTCAATTAAGAATCCCTTATCTTTACATGTCAATATCTTCATTGTTTGCATAATATAATTTGAAGTAAATGAACATGAACATGATTCTAATTTTAAGGAATTTATGTGGATTCAAACTTCATCCAACACAGTTTCAACGTAGTAATGGCTTATTGTGACTCATGATGAATGATTTTGTATTAATTTTATATGATATAGATTATAGTGTGGTTTTTTATATTTGTCTTTATATGTCAATAGGATTACAACAATATGAAGTCAATTAATTACACAAGAGCACATTTGTTTGTCTATGCATTTTTTCATTAATTAGGAGGAGCTCGAGGGGCAACCATATTTCAATATTTGAAGCTTTTTTCATGAACAATTACAAAATACCATGCTTTTCAGTAGATTTTTTGTGTCATAAAGTTGGAATCTTTACATGAAAATTGTCATTCATGATTGCTCTTTTTATCCATCAAAGAGTTTAGAATTGAATGGGAGATCATGGGATCACATGTTAAGTAATTAATTCATTGAGTGCCTGTATATTTTTTCTATTTTCTTTCATTAACAACAATTTGTGTCATTGAGACATTCTTTCAACCATACATTGTGGACAAATTTTTTTGTAGTTTTTTGTGATTGAATGAGAACAGTTCGGGTCTTTGTTTCATATGTTCCCACAATTCATTGTGATTTTATCAAACATTTGGTCATTTGTGGAAGAACAAGTGACGCAGTTCAATTACATATGCCTTTACAAATAGATGTTTGTTGAATTTATAATCGATGAAGCTCCTAAAGGTCCTTCTCAGATTTACATATCAATAAAGGATGCCACTATTTGACAAATACGCAAAAGATTTGTATAATTGATTCTCTTCCTTTGTGTATTGTTGCTCTTCTTAATTAACTATGCTTGGTATTAAAGTAGTTTTCAAATCGATGTGCTTAGAGATTTATACTTGAGTATGAAAAAATAATTATGTACAGATATTAAGCCCCGCACACTCTTTTTTTAATAAAATATGCAATTAGATGGCCATGATAAGTCACAATTTCTGAAGTATGCAACCCTCAATGATTTTTTTCTAATTAAACAACTTTAGTGAATATAGGAATGCATAAATTTTTCATTCTCTCTAGTCAACTTTTTGGTTGAACCTTGAAATACATGTTTACCACAAGTCTACAACTTGAGCTTAACAAGATTGCCTTTGGTTCCCTATGTTGTGGGGTTTCAAATGCTATGTGTCTATTGCAACAATGTACTCTGTTTTAAGGATTTTTCCAAAGGTGGGTCAATCCAATGATGTGTTTTTTTCATCTTCTACTTTATCGATGTCGTGCATTGGTTAGATCCTCCTCCCGCATGGTTTTATATTCAGTTGAACAGACAATTTTTCTTTGTTAGAGATAAAAGTCATTTTGTGTTATGGCAACGTTCCACATATTTTTATTGTTAACATTCTACAGGTAGTTTTGTGATTCGATTTTGGTATTGAACTTTTTTCATAGTAGTCAATTGGTTAGTATGAATGCAAATCAAGAAGTGATTGAACTTTTCTGCAAGAAGCCAGTGCTTAGATATTTTCTAGTATGACTCATTGTAGTTGAGATTGGTTATGGTTTGTGCCTATTTGGAAGAATTTGGCACAAGATTCATATTTGATTCCATTAAAAATTAGTATTGTAATTAATGCATCAAATCTCTTCAGTTTACATGTAGGAAGTTTGATACTTTTCAAATAAATGAACTAACAAATTCATACTTTTTTCCAGGTTTGACCACTGAAAATATTGGTTTCAAGGAAGCAATGTTGAATTATATGGCCAAGTGTACCGAAAAATAAGTTGCAAGAACTTGAACATTGGATTAAAGAATTTGGTTTAAAAAGACTCAAATCGTGTAGTTTGAGTAACTTAGTCCATACTCTTAGAAATCAATTGTCTATAATGGTTACAAAATGTAATTATTTGTCTAAGAGAATGGAGGGCTTTCTCTACTGGTAAATTTCATTGGTTGTTTCCTTAGGTTGCTTATTATATTATTAGATTATAATCAAGACATTTGCAAGAGTGGGGAAGTATGTTATACCTTGTACCCTCTTTGTATTGACATGAGTTTTTGGTGTAAAAACACTATATTCTATATGGGGTCTATTTTCATTTAATATATAGAAGTGAATGTGTTTTTTATGAATGTTGCGGGACATCTCCCTATAGAAAATTTATTCTTCAATAAACATACCAATTATTTGGCCATGTATTCATAGGCCAGAACCCTCTCACATTGATTATATATTTTGTGATGTTTATTGATAATAGCATTTAATGTGTCTATCACATGCCTATTTTATAAAATTTCTAAGATGCTTTTGGTTCCCGTATGTTTTTTTTTTTCCCAACCATGAGAACTCTCCATGCCGCCCAGCGAACTGCACCACGTGGATACCAAACTCATGGGCCCACAGCCAGCCTTAAGTCCCGGTAGGCTTCAACGAGAGTATGGCCACCACCGTAGTTGTACAGGAATTTTCTGGGGTGCGGTATGCCTTCCCGCACCTCCCCCGCAAGAATCGAAACCGGACTTCTATCAGGGCAACCATCAAACCTCCCGCTGCTCTTTCCATCGCGCTGCTGACCATGAGGATTTTGGTTCCCGTATGTTATGCTAATGTAATCAATGTAAAGAGACTGAAAAATATTGATTTTAAAATGTTTTATACAAAAATTCCAGTCAATCGATGCATAAAGTAAATATACATAACACACATCCTGATATTCGCTTTGATGATTATCTCTATATCACATTTACAAGAACTGTCTTGTACAAAATCTACTAATAGCACTTCCATGCTTCCACTTTGTTTTTTGAATTATATTTTTTTTACATGTACAGTCAATCGTATACCAATGTTGGGAGCAAAGGGAGTGATGAAAAAAGGATGTCTAAGAAATAACCAAAAAAGGGCTACTGGGGATCTCACTAGATGCAAAGAATGCTACTGATATTAGGATTGCTACAATTGATGTCTGCACAGGTTGCCATATTGGAGGCTTGGGAAAAAAAATTAATTTGTTGTTCTGTCTCTTCTCGAGTGATTCTTTATATAGGACTCCATGCTATTGGACTTGGATTCCCAACTCTAAAAGTTTTGAGTCTTTGGTCTTTCCCATTAGTTCGTTATTCAGGGTTGGATGCAATAGCACGGGGCTATATGTTATTGGAGAAACTTGATTTGTGGAAGTGCCCATGGATTGGAGATAAAGGTTTGAAATATGTTGTTGTAAACGGTCCAAACATAGTGACCCTTAATCTGTAAGCATGTTCCTGGGTGGGAAACAAGTCCCTAAAATCAATTGAACATAACTATGTTTGAGTTCAATCCTTGCGTATCAATGAATGCTTCCTTGTTAGTGATGAAGGGGTTATTATGATGTTGTCAAATACCAATATGTGATGAAGTTAAATCTATAGGCTCTATGATTGACAAGATTGACTCTCATTGCAATTGGGCATTATGGTAAGTCTTTAATTGATATGTTCCTCGAGAGCCTTCTTAATGTCATAGAGAAGGGATTCTTGAACATGGGGAATGTGGTTGGTTTTTTAAAAGCTTAAACATATTTCAGTTACTGCTTGTCGAGAATTAATAGATGTGAGTATTGACGCAGTTGAACAAAGTTGCCTAAGTTTGAAGCAAGTGTCTGTTCGAAAGTGTGGTTCATTGACTTATGAGGGATTGAGAGAATTCACTCATGTTTCCATATCGCTTGAAAATTTAAATTTCCGTATAAAAGAGTGAAAATCGATATAGTGTTATGGTCTCATAAATGCACTTTTACTTGCAGTGGAAAGTTAAAGTGCTATCATTGATTGAACACTCAGAGAATTAAGGAATCTACATTTGTCACAGTGTCAATACCAGTTTGAGTCTTTGAAATATCTTAATATTCAGTATTGTCTAGGTTATAGAAATGGATTCCTGGCCATGTTAGGGAGAGATTTCCCTCAACTGCATGAAATTGATCTTAATGGATGTCAAGAGTATCTGGTGATGGTGTTCTTTCTCTTTTGGAGAGAAGTAAAATAAGTCCAAGGAAACTCAACTTGAGTGGTTGTGTCCAACTTACAAATTGGGCTATATTTTCTATAACTAAGCTATGTGGGGAAAACCTCTAGGAATTAATTCTGGATGGTTGTAGAAAAGTGATAGATTAAATTTTGAAAATTATAGTTGACCTTTCTCCACCTTTATAGGAATTAGATTTGGAAAAGTGTGGGATTATAAATACTGGTATTGCTTCTTTATTATCTGCAAGACAACAGGCTATACAAATTTTGTCAGGATGTATGCAGATAATAGAAAAATGTCTGCCTTGTATAAAAAAGATGGGTGAAACATTGCTTAGTTTGAACTTGCAGCATTGTACTGGATTGAGTCAGATGACACTTGATTTAGTAGGGACACATTTATGGTGGTGTGACCTATTAAGATTTCATATGCTAGACTAGATATCATTAGTGTTCAATTAAAAATAATAGCAGTAGCATATCCAGAATAACTGATAGAAACACAATCACAAGATAGACACGGTATTTATCTTGGGAAACCCTCAAGGGGAAGAAAACCCAACAAAACTTCCTATGTATAATCTGTATAAGATATAACCCCAAAACAGTTATCCTCCTCCTTTTTATTCTGTCTCTCTCTCTCTCATATGTGCTACACAAGTGAGAGTCTGTGAGTCCAAATAAGAACCATAGCTCTTTTATTTATACACATTGAGCCAACTGAATTTTACCCTAATCAAGTCGGCCCCACTAAACTGTTTGGGCCAACTTCACCTAGGAAGAATCAAAATAGTATATTATATTATTCATTAGGGTACTAATGACCCGACTTATAATGGAGGCTTTACCTCATGACTCTATGATGACCAAATACAATAGTAACACCCTGTCGGAGGAATAATAACATCTTCATTGGGTTACATCAGTAAAATACATTTAGAATATCCTTTGAAGTTACAATATTCAACATTCCCCCTTAACAAGAAGGTTATTCTACTAACGACATCATCATAGACAATAGGAGCACAGAGAGAAAATATCTTCAACAATACATCGAGGTAATACATCTATACATCATAGGAAGTTTTCACAATCAGTAACTGTAATGTCCCCGACCCTCCGACCGACGAAGAGGACGCTACCATGGCGTTAACCATCTGGGCTACTAGCCCCATGAGCATGTGAATTCATGAAAAATGTTGAAATAGAATGCATTGAAGTAGAACATACCAGATGCATTTATTTATCATACACAGCGGAAGCAGCATACATTCATACAAGCATTCATTCAACATGTTCATCATAATCATTAACATTAAATAGGATTACAGAAGTAAAATACACAAGGTTACTTATCTTATAAGAACTCATTCCGCAACCAGATACGTCGCTGCAACGTTCCACCCAACCATAGGCCAGCGTGCTCCTTAGTCTCTCAGCAACGCTACCACCCCCGAGCTGGGCATGATTCTCCAAGGAATAAGGAACATGCAGGCTTACACATAGCCAAGGGTACACAAGACACAGCCAAGCTAACACAGTTGGGTTTATCAGGCCATCAACAAGACAACCAAGCCAACATGGTCAGGTTTATCAGGCCATCCAGGAGTTGGGAAAGGCTAAATGCTAAGCTGGTGAGCTCATTACAGAGCTAGGAACACCTACACCAGAACTAACCTAACTTCTAAGACACCCACACACACCCAACACAAGGAATCAGTCCCTTCTCTGCTACACAGTCCCTCAGGCCCTTCCTTCCCTTCCAGTGCTATTCAGGGGTTGTGGAGAAGAAATCCATCCCTCTAGCTCTGTCTGTGTGGTTTCCAAACACACCAGGTTTATCAAGCAAACCAAGCCCCCATCCCTGCTCCCAACACAGTCCGAAGACCAACCATTGCACGCATGCAATTAATCAGCAATTACAGCTTAACAGGGGAAAACGAATCCAAACAATCTACAGCAGCCCCAAAGCGTAACAGCATACACAACCAAAAAACATGGGGAAACAACAGCCTGTTCTGCACAACGAAGCCATTGGGAAAAACTTACGCAACCCACACTGGGGAAGAAAATGTAGTTTCCCAACCTATGCGTGAAGGAAACTTGCACCAGACCCCAAAATGTAAAGAAGACCACAATAAACACAACGTAAGGGGGACCACAGCAACACAACGAATCTTGAGGAGAATGGCGACAACCATAACTCACGGGAAGAACAACGGTCCCAATCTCAACATTGAAATGATAGGAAAATTACACGGCCATACCAGTCTGTAAGGATATCATACAGCCGATAACGTGAATGGCCCTTCCCAAGAAAATCGTGGATGAAAGAGTGCGGCTCCCAGCTCGCTGTGTGAGTCAAAACCAGGAAAAATCCTGTGCGTGAGGATGAACAAGACTTCCGCTCCTGCGTGAGGATGAATAGACAATGGAGAGAATGCATGGTAATGGAGAGAGTGGAGTCCGTTGGAGTGATGGTGGTGGTTTCTTTTTCCATCGTGAGGTTCAATCCACCGGTGGAGTGTACGTGTGGGCAAGGACTGACAGTCCTACCACTCTCCACTCCCAGCCATAACTGCCCAACTACCAACAGCAATTTTTAATGGTAGTGGTTGGATAAAACAAGGGAAGGTGACACATGGCTTTTTCCCCCCATTGGCTAAGGTTTGACAATTCCCCCACCCTTATCCTTGTGAAAATCATGCCCCTTCTCAATTTAGTTGCCGCGAACGTAGCTGGTTGGGTTATTTAATTAAAGATGCATATTTACATGATGACAAAACTCAATATGTATGCTGCATGCCCTGATATACCATCGGTGACAATTTAAATCCGAAACATAGCATAACCAATCAATGGTGGGGCCTTGGCCTTTAGCTCCACACCATGATCATTTACAATATATACATCTAATGCAACGGGGTCAAAACCGGGGTGTTACATTCCCCTCCCCCTTCAATAGCACTGTCCTCAGTGCTTTACAAAATTTGAACAAAATGCTACACTGGTATTGCCTCAGTGTTCCGCAGAATTGAACAAAAATGGATGTGCCAATCGCATGGCATCCTCCAGCTCCCATGTAGCCTCTTCAGGCCTGTAGTGCTCCCATTGCACATTTACCTGCCCTATGGCCCGGTTCCGGAGCATTGTGACCTTCCTATCGAGGATGCGCATTGGCTCGATTCGGAACTCTCCCTCGGGTTCCACCTAAATCACATCCCAATTTATCACATGGTTAGGATCATGTACATATCTCTTAAGCAAAGAAACATGAAAAACATTATGATCCCTAGTGCTAGCAGGCAATGCAAGTCTATATGCAACTGGCCCTATCCTTTCAAGCACTTCAAACGGCCCACAGTATCTAGGTGACAGCTTGGCACAACTTCCAAGCTTCAAGGAACTCTTCCTTGCCCTCATTCTGAGGTAAACATGATCCCCAACGCTGAACTCCCTGTTCACCCTATGCTTATCTGCATAGCTTTTCTATCTATCCTGTGCTGCTTTCAGATTCTGCCTGATCTTTACAACCTCTTACTCCATTTCCTTGAGCAATTCCGGTCCAAGCACAACTCTGTTCATTGGATTATCCCAAGTCACTGGTGTCTTACTCCTTCTTCCATACAAAGCTTCATATGGAGTCATCCCCAAGGATGCCTGCTGTCCATTGTTATAAGCAAACTCTACCAAGTGCAAGTAATCTTCCCACTTGGTTGGTTTGTCCATTACGTACATGCGAAGCATATCTTCAAGCACCTGATTAACTCTCTATGTCAGACCATCTGTCTGAGGATGGTATGCAGTGTTGAAGTTTAGCTTTGTACCCAAATCTGCAAACAACCCCTTCCAAAAGTTGGAAATGAACTTGAAATCTCTGTCAGAGACTATTGCCTTCGGCAATCCGTGCAATTTGAATATCTCCTTCATGAAGATCTTTGCAATATCATCAGTCTTATGCATAGACTTAACCGGTATAAAATGCGCTGCCTTTGTCAACTTGTCTACCACAACCATGATGGAATCATGCTGCCTCCAAGTCATTGGAAATCCTGTAATAAAATCCATGGAAATAGCTTCCCATTTCCATTGTGGAACTGGCAAAGGCTACAACAAACCTGCAGGGTGTTGATGCTCAACTTTTACCTTTTGACATTTCATACACCTCGAAATGTACTCGGCCATATCCCTTTTCATTCCTGACCAAAAGTACTGCTTTCTAGTTGTATCAATCGTCTTCTGATATCCTAGGTGACCAGAATACGGAGTTTGATGGATTTCATCCATAACAACTCTCCTCAAATCGGCTACATCTAGAATATTAATCCTACCTTTATAAGTGAGAAGTCCATCTTCTTCCAATTTATATCCCTCATGCCTCTTCTCAAGACTTTGTTGTTGCAATTTGTCTTTTACCTGCTCATACAATTCATCTCCAGCAGCATGACTAACAATCTGTTGCCTCAAATCTGATTGGCAAATACTAAGAGATGCCACATGCATTTCTTGCACCTTCCTGCTGAGTGCATCAGCTACCTTGTTTTCTTTTCCTTTTATGTGCTTGATTTCAAAATCAAACTCACATAAAAACTCCAACCATCTTGCTTGCCTAGCATTCAGAGTAGGCTGATCAAACAAATACTTCAGACCATAGTGATCCGTTATGAGTTCAAATCTTCTACCCATCAAGTAATGTCTCCACATCTTGAGAGCATGTGCTATGGCTGCAAGCTCTAGATCATGAGTGGCATAGTTCTTCTCATGCTCCTTCAGCTTTCTTGGCTCATAACATATCACGTGGTTGTCCTGCATAAGGACTCCTCCAAGCCCTTTTCCGCATGCATCGGTACACACCACAAAATCTTTTTCCGGGTCTACAACTTTCAATACGAGTGCACTGGTGAGAAGATTCTTCAACCGCTGGAAACTTTCTTCACACCTCGATGTCCATTCGAAATTCATCCCCTTCTTTTGCAAAGAAGTGATGGCATGTGCAACTCTGGAGAATCCTTCAATGAACCTCCGGTAGTATCCTGCAAGTCCCATAAAATATCTTACATCCGTCACATTTCTTGGAGTAGGCCAATTCATAATGGCTTCAATATTTTCAGGGTCCACAAATATACCCTCCTTTGAGATAACGTGACCCAAATACTGAATTCTATCTCTATAGAAGTCACACTTGCTCAGTTTTGCATACAGCTGATGCTCCCTGAGCAATTTCAATGTCAATCTCAAATGCTCTGCATGCTCCACCTCATTCTTAGAATACACAAGAATGTCATCAAGGAAAACAAGAACAAACTTGTCTAGATATCTGCTGAAGACACTATTCATAAGGCACATAAATGTAGCTGGTGCATTTGTGAGACCAAATGGTACCACTACAAACTCATAATGCCCATACCTTGTTCTGAAGGTTGTCTTATGAATTCCTTCATCCTTGATTCTCACCTGATGATAACCAGACCTCAAGTCAATATTGGAAAATACCCTTGCTCCTCTCATTTGATCAAAGAGGTCATCAATCCTAGGCAAAGGATATTTATTCTTCACAGTAACCTTGTTCAACTGTCTGTAATCAATACATAACCTGAGTGTACCATCCTTCTTCTTTACAAACAGAACTGGTGCTCCCCAATGAGACACACTCGGCTGAATATACTTCTTTTCCAACAACTCTTGCAGTTGCATCTTCAGCTCTAGTATCTCTGGTGTACTCATCCTGTAGGGTGCCTTGGACACTGGTGCTGCTCCTGGAACAAGTTCAATTGTGAAGTCAATGTCCCGCTTTGGAGGAACCCCTGGAATCTCATCAGGAAACACGTCCTTGAATTCCTGTAACACCTGATAGTCATGCAACCTCAGAGTTTCATCTCATGTTTCCTCCAAAATCTGAGCTACATACAACTGGCAACCCTTCCTACAAAAATTCTTTAACTGCATTGCCGAAACCTGCCGTACTGAAATCACCTTTGGAATACCTTTCACAACTACTAGGTTCCCTTCTTCATTCATGCATTTGAAAGTCTTATTGTAGCAATCAAGCTTTACCCTGTGAGCTTCTAACCAATCCATTCCAATGAGCACATCATAGGAACCAAGTGGTAGAACATTCAGATCTACCCAAGTGACCAATCCATTCATGACTAATGGACATTTTTCTACCATTTCACTAACCTTTCTCTTAGTTCCTGTGGCTAGCTGAACTAACCAAGATTTTCTGTGCTTTACCTTCTTAAAAGCACAAATCTCCACTACTCTAGGAGTAATGTAACTGTGAGTAGAACCAGGGTCAATCAAAATAGAAACAGATTGTTCAACAATCTTACTTGCTACTTCAACCACAGTTGACTGGTGATCTGCCTGGTGGTCCTCTAGTGTTGCATAAATCCTAGGGACTTCCCTTGCTACTTGACCCACCATTTCTGCTTCTTGAATGTTATAACCTGATCTTACACTCTCATTCTCGAGTGGACAATTTCTGCGCATGTGGGGTCCTCCACATTTCCAACATTGAAGTGGTCCTCTATTCTGTTGTGGATCCTTAGGTTTTTCTCCTATCACTCCAACTGGTTTACTTGCAGCTTGGGATGGCTGCTTCTGTTGATTCCTAAAGTTAGAAGGTTTGAAACCTTTCTTTCTTTGGTAAAACTTCTCATTCTTCTTGTCCTTCCATGCCTTATGGTAATCAGGCTTACATTTGCTCTGCTCATAGAAATACTTAGCCTTCCTTATTGCTTCTTCAAGAGTTCTAGGTTCATAAAACTCAATTATATCTTTGTAAGACTGAGGCAATCCACTCAGAAAACGTTGTACCTTCACTTTTTCATCTCTAATGTACCAGACATACCTCAACAGCTCCAAAAACTTATTTGCATATTCTTCCATGGTTTGCTGTCCCAATCTCAGCTCATGGAACTCCTTAATCTTGTCATCATAATACCTGTCAGAGAGGTATTTCTGCTTGAAATACTTCTTGAACTATTTCCACTTAAGTCTCCTTTCACTGATCCTCTTTACTTGCTTGAAGTGTTCCCACCAAATGGATGCTATTCCATTTAGATTGAATATGGCAACTCTGGCCTTCATGTTTCCTGAATAATCATGCACTTGAAAGTACTTCTTTATCCCAAGAAGCCAAGCTTCAGCCTCTTGTCCAGTCTTTACCTCACCATCAAATGTGGGAGGTTTAGCTTTCTTAAATTCATCCCGAGATCGATCCCTATGGTGTCTCTTTCTTTTTCTTTTATGAGAAGAAGAACTTGAATCCCCGCTGGATCTTCGGAGTCAAATGATCCACTAGAAGTTCTTCTCCTTCTCCTAGTACTACTCTTACTGCCTTTTGGTCTTGCTGTACCTCATCCAGAGTCTATCTTTCTTTTCAAGTCTGTCAAACTCTGCAACATTGCAGCATTCAACTGATGCTGCTCTTCTTGGGCTTTAATCAAGCTTCTCATGGTGGCTGCAACATCTGACGGTGTCTCTTGGAATCTCCTTCCATTAGACTCTATGTCATCATTTCCATTACGGACATTTTCTCCCATGGCATCTTGGGCACGCTCATAGGAATCCCAAGCATCATATCCATCATGGGTTCTCATAACTAAACCACCACTTACTTACCAAACTATTTTCTTCCTCAAATAACATCTATCTGAAGGGGAAGATAGGGGTCAAGGGGGGGCTTCCTTGCACCACTGCAGGGCAGCGCCCTCGTTTTTTTTTTTTTGTAAATCTATGATTGTCATGCAATATGGCGCATAAGATCACTACCACTTTCTCCTTTTCAGCCCCAAAAATCCACTGGAAAATAGCTGAAAATCAACTGAAAATCCTACTGAAAAACAGTCGAAATCTGCTAGGAAATCCCACTGAAAAAGTTCAAAATTTCCTTGTACAGAATCGGGTCTCATCCCAACTAACAATCTGATGTTTCAGCGGTCAAAACAACTAGCTTCTTCCGCTATTCATCAGCGATCTGTTCGCCTACGCTTCTCCGGTGTGTTGGATCCGTAGTCATCTAGGAAGCCGCAACGACGAACATTCAATCCACTAACTTCCGTCGATCCAAACAGCTAATCATCGTCGATCGCCGATGGCCTCAACACTTAGACAATTTTTTGAAAATTTCTTCTTCTATCGAAGAAAACTGCTTCATCTTCCTCTGACTCTGTCGACGAAATAGTTCCATCAGCAGCCGCAACGGCGACCCACCATCCTCGATCTTCTTCCGATCAGTGAACTGATTTTGACCGACATCGGCAGTTGGAACTTCTCCCTGTCGAAAGACTAGTGCACTAGGATTCCGAAATGGCGACACACGAAACACTATCTTCTTCCGTTAGTCGACGATTTCGGGCCTTAGAAAAAAATTTAGACTTTCTTTACGGCGTCGGCGGTCGGAGGCCTTACCCGTCGGACGCGTAGTTGTCTAGCCATCCGCAACGGCGGGCGCTTGATCAACTTTTTCCGCTGACAGACGTCGAACACTCAAAAAAATTTCCGCAATTTTCCTTCCAACTGTGCTCCGTCGGGTATGCTTCCATCTAGCTCTCCGCTACATCGGAAGTCCTTCCCGAGAAGTGTTCCAATGAACCAATAGTTCAAACACTTAAACAAATTTGTGGAAGTTTTATGTCATCAACTTCTGATCTCTGCTGGGCAGAAAGAAATCCTACTTCTATCCCTGCATCTTCGTGGTCCATTCAGGCCCATGCTGCAACATGAGCTCTGATACCACACTGTAACGTCCCCGACCCTCTGACCGGTGAAGAGGACGCTACCATGGCGTTAACCATCCGGGCTACCAGCCCCACGAGCATGTGAATTCATGAAAAATGCTGAAACATAATGCATTGAAGTAGAACATACACAGATGCATTTATTTATCATACACAGCGGAAGCAACATACATTCATACAAGCATTCATTCAACATGTTCATCATAATCATTAACAGTAAATAGGATTACAGAAGTAAAATACACAAGGTTACTTATCTTATAAGAACTCATTCCGCAACCAGATACATCACTGCAACGTTCCACCCAACCATAGCCCAGCGTGCTCCTTAGTCTCTCAACAACGCTGCCACCCCCGAGCTGGGCATGATTCTCCAAGGAATAAGGAACAAGCAGGATTACACATAGCCAAGGGTACACAAGACACAGCCAAGCCAACACAGTTGGGTTTATCAGACCATCAACAAGACAACCAAGCCAACATGGTCAGGTTTATCAGGCCATCCAAGAGTTGGGAAAGGATAAATGCTAAGCTGGTGAGCTCATTACAGAGCTAGGAACACCTACACCAGAACTAACCTAACTTCTAAGACACCCACACACACCCAACACAAGGAATCAGTCCCTTCTCTGCTACACAGTCCCTCAGGCCCTGCCTTCCCTTCCAGTGCTATTCAGGGGTTGTGGAGAAGAAAGCCAGCCCTCTAGCTCTGTCTGTGTGGTTTCCAAACACACCAGGTTTATCAAGCAAACCAAGCCCCCATCCCTGCTCCCAACACAGTCTGAAGACCAACCATTGCACGCATGCAATTAATCAGCAATTACAGATTAACAGGGGAAAACGACTCCAAACAATCTACAGTATCCCAAAGCGTAACAGCATACATAACCAACAAATGTGGGGAAAAAACAGCCCGTTCTGCACAACGAAGCCACTAGGGAAAACTTATGCAACCCACACTGGGGAAGAAAATGCAGTTTCGCAACCTGTGCGTGAAGGAAACTTGCACTAGACCCCAAAATGTAAAGAAGACCACAACAAACAGAGCATAAGGGGGACCACAGCAACACAACGAATCTTGAGGAGAATGACGGCAACCATAACTCATGGGAAGAACAATGGTCCCAATCTCAACATTGAAATGACGGGAAAATTACACGGCCATACCAGTCTGTAAGGATATCATACAGCCGAAAATGTGAATGGCCCTTCCCAAGAAAATTGTGGATGAAAGAACGTGGCTCCCAGCTCGTTGTGTGAGTCAAAACCAGGAAAAATCCTGTGCGTGAGGATGAACAAGACTTCCGCTCCTGCGTGAGGATGAACAGACAATGGAGAGAATGCGTGGTAATGGAGAGAGTGGATTCTGTTGGAGTGATGACAGTGGTTTATTTTTCCATCGTGAGGTTCAATCCGTTGGTGGAGTGTACATGTGAGCAAGGACTGACAGTCCTACCACACTCCACTCCCAGCCATAACTACCCCAACTACCAGCAGCAGTTTTTAATGGTAGTGGTTGGATAAAACAAGGGAAGGTGACACATGGCTTTTTCCCCCCATTGGCCAAGGTTTGACAATTCCCCCACCCTTATCCTTGTGAAAATCATGCCCCTTCTCAATTTAGTTGCCGCGAACGTAACTGGTTGGGTTATTTAATTAAAGATGCATATTTACATGATGACAAAACTCAATATGTATGACGCATGCCCCGATATACCATCGGTGACAATTTAAATCCGAAACATAGCATAACCAATCAATGGTGGGGCCTTGGCCTTTAGCTCCACACCATGATCATTTACAATATATACATCATGTACATCTAATTCAACAGGGTCAAAACCGGGGTGTTACAGTCACTAGAATAGTTACTCTTCATCTTATGCATCACACGATCACTTGATACTTTTGTAGCAACGCTTTGCCCTTTCGATCCTTTGTAGCAGTACTTCGATCTTCTGATCCTTTGCAATACTTTTCATCCTTTGCAGTAGCACTTCGATCTTCTTAATCCTTTGCATCAGCACTTTGATCTTCTTGATCCTTTGCAACAACACTTCAATCTTCTTGATCCTTTCTAGCAGCACTTCGATTTTCTGCAGCAACAATCTGATCTTCTAGATCCTTTGTAGCAGCACTTCGATCCTTTCAATCCTTTTGTAGTAGCACTTCGATCCTTTCAATCCTTTCCAGCCACACTTCGATCTACTTGACCCTTCATCATTGTACTTCTATCTACTTGATCATTTGCCTCCATGCTACCTGCAGCACACATGATCTGTTTGTGGGATGATCAATATCGATCACTTTAGGACATAATTCCAAGGATGATGTAATCCTCCATCAACATGATCCATGATATCTATCAGGTAAATCGTCTACAACTAAATGTAGATCTCGACCGCACCCGGTGCAATCCCTATCATCCATGAGGACTCATCGTAGACCATCCATACCATTGAGGTTATGACCACTCCCAATTGAGTTTTATACTATGGTATCTACACTCACGTGTAGGTATACTCTACCATGTAAGAGTAATGTCTGCAGAGTAGATCTCGACTGCATTCAAAATGTTGGCCCTCGTCATAGAACATCCATACCACTAAGGTTAGGACCACTCCCAAGCAAGTGTTATACTACGTCATCCGTGAGGACTCATCATAGACCATCCATACCATGAAGGTTAGGACCACTCCCAAGTGAGTGTTATTCTATGGTATCTACGTATGAATGTAGGCATAATATCCATCTAAGAGTATTGTCTGCAGAGCATATCTCGACTGCATACAAAATGTATTTCCTGTCGTTCTGAAGGACTCATCGTAGAGCATCCATACCACAAAGGTTAGGACCACTCCTAAAAGAGTCTTATTCTACGGTATCCATAACTGAGTGTGGGTACTCTCCATGCAAGAGTAACATCTGCGGGGCCATCCTTAGCTAGTAAGGACCACTCTCATGCACAGAGTGTTATACCTGCCATCCTCAAGAGAGGATACTATCGTCCACAAGTGAATGTTGAAACTTGTCATCATCTGTCATCCCATCATCAATGGCAGTCTTATGATCACTCCCCCTTTCCTGGGAGGATCCATATTATCAACCTGCTCCCCCTTTTTCCAAGGAGGGTTCATTTCTTCGACATGTTCTTCCTTTATGAGGAGAGTCTATAACTTCGACTTGTTCCTCCTTTTCGAAGAAGGTATGTATCTTCGTCATATGTAGTCCCATCATTGTTCCTCCTTGCGAGGAAAGTCTTTTTGACCTACACCAATCTTGTCACGAAAATATTCAAACTTCACTTGAGATAGAAGCTTGGTTAGTACATCAGTAACTTTCTCATCGGTACTCACATACTAGAGCTTTATGGCTCCCTTTTGTACCATATCCCTTATATAAAAATATTGAATTTCTATATGCTTTGATTTTTCATGGAACATCGAATTCTCGGTCATCTTTATACAACTCTGGTTGTCACAAAGAATTACTATGGTGTCCAACTCCATGTCAAATAATCCTGACATCAGCTTCTGAATCCATACTGCTTCACAACAAGCGGAGAAAGCTGCAATGTACTCTGCTTTAGCTATACTGAGAGCAACACTGGACTATTTCTTAAAAACCATGAGATCATGGTGTATCCCAGACAATAACATCCTCCTGAGGTGCTCTTCCTATCCCAATTTGAATCTGTATATCCATACAATTTGTAGTCATGATCTCTCCCATAGTAAAGTCCCAAATATATCATAGCTTTAAGGTACTTCATCACATGCTTTGTAGCTATCAGGTGAACCCATCTAGGTTTAACTAGATACTGACTTAATGTGCTCACATCAAAGCATATATCTGGCATTTTGTTCGTCAGATACATCAATAAACCAATTATCTTTCTGTACTGAGTCATATCCACTAACTTTGATGTCTCATCAGACAACAACTTCAAGTTGGTGTCCATGGGTGTGGCCATGGCTTTACAATCCAACATATCAAATCTTTTCAATATTTTTACTGCATACTTTCCCTTATTCAGAAAGATTCCTTCTGGGCTCTGCCACACTTCTAGGCCTAGGAAATATTGCATCAATCCAAGATCTTTCATCTCTAATTCTTCAACTAGCTTCTTCTTGCAATCCTTGAACTGTTTCTCATTTCCAGTCGTAAATAAACCACCCACATACAACAATAGTATGACTAGTTCATCATCCATAATCTTCATATAAAGGTTAGGATCAACTTTACTCTTGGTAAATCCTATGCTTGTCAATAAGCTATATTTTATGGCATACCAAGCTCTAGGAGCTTGCTTCAGTCCATACAGATCCTTTTTCAATTTGCATACATGATTCACTTTGTCTTCGACTTCGAATCCTTGTGGTTGTTCGATGTAAACCTCTTCCTCAATCACACCATTAAGGAAGGTTGTCTTTACATCCATCTGGTGTAAGTCCCACTTCATCATGGAAGCAAGTGCCATGATAGTTCTGATGGAAGTGTACCTTGCTACTGGAGCAAATGTCTCTTTATAATTGATCCCCTCTTTCTGGGAGAATCCTCTAGCCACAAATATTGATTTGTACTTTTCAATACTTCCATCAGCAACATGTTTTATCTTGTATATCCATTTCGAAGATACCATGCTCTTGTTTTCTGGTTTGGGTGCTATATCCCAAACATCATTCTTCATGATTGACTGGTATTCTTTCATCATGGCTTCAACCCATTATTTCTTCTGAGCAGCTTCCTCATAACTAGAGGGTTCTTGATCTACAAGATCACACATCAAAGCTACATAACTGGAATATGGATTTTATCTTTTGTTGGTTCTTGTGGAGCCTTCGGGAGTTCCATATCTCTCTACTTCTTGTATAATTTCTCGTACCCAAACAGGTTTTCTCTTTCTAGAGATATCTATAGTAGGGGGTTCCTGACGTTCTAGCATGTCATTATCTTCTGATGCTACTATTTCAGTAGAGGGTTCATCTTCTATCCTTCTGGGAGGTACATCCTCTTCATGTACTTCTTCAAGCTGACATCTTCTAGATTTATTAAGAGTTGCCTCTTCATCAAATGTTACATCCCTACTAATCTCTATATGATGGAATCCTTAAATGTATATCCCGGAGGCTTTGGAGACTTCACAGTATCCTACAAATATTTCCTTCTTTCCAGAAGGATCCAACTTGGTTCTCTTCTCTTTTCAAATATGTACATATATTGGGCATCCAAATATCTTGAGATGGCTCACTTCATGTTTCTTTCCTGTATACATCTCTTCAGGAGTCTTGAATCCAAGAGCACTGTGAGATAATATATTATGCACATATACAGTTGTTCTTGTTGCTTCATCCCATAAGTACATGGGGAGGTCTTGGTCATGAATCATGGTCTTTACTGCTTCCATAACAGTCCTATTCTTTCTTTCCACAACACCATTATGTTGGGGATTATAGGGAGTGGTTAGTTCCCTCTTGATTCTTGCCTCCTTACAAGATGCTTCAAATTCCTTTTAAGTGTATTCTCCACCACTATCTGTTCTCGGTGTCTTGATATTCTTTTCTGAAATGTTCTCTATCAAGGCCTTGAATTCCTTGAATTTCCTCAACACTTCACTCTTGTTCTTCAAGAAGTATATCCAAATATTTCTTGAATAATCATCAATAAATGTGACATAATATTCATATCCACTTAAGGATATATAGGGCATAGGACCACACACATCAGAATGAATTAGTTCTAATGTACCTTTGGTCTTTGTTTCACTTTTCAGAAAGGGATTCTTTATGTTCTTTCCACTTGCACATCCTTTGCAAGTACCCTCATGATCAATCTTTAGATATGGTAACCCTATTACCACCTTGCTCACATAGGGCAATGCTTTGTAGTTGATGTGATCAATCCTTTTATGCCACAGGTCACTTGAGCTAGTAGTGTCATGGACAAGGTAGGATTGGAGGGGCTGCGAGACGGCGGCTTCGCAGGAGTAGCTGAGGCTACAGCTTAGGGTGGGGGCTGCGATCCCCTCACAAGGGCACATGGAGACATCGGATCTCAAGGGCTAGAAGCCCAGTGAGAAAGAAGGAGGTAGCGAGAACAAGGACGATAGCGGAGCAGGGAAAGGAAATGGGAGGAGAATGGGATCGATAGGTTGTCTCCCGAAGACTCAGACTATCTGGCCATCTAGATTTGATAAGATTGCTGAGAAGGTTGAGTTGTGGAAGGAAAAATCCCTCATTGGCAAATTCTTGGGGGTTTGGCCATGCACGAGAGATCTAGTCCTTTGGATCAAGAGTAACTGAAACCCTAAACTACATTATGACCTCCATTTGGGGTCAAAGTTTCTTCAAAATCATTTTCTTTAATCAGGAAGATTGCGACAGGGTTCTAGAGGGAGGGTCGTAGTTATTCTTCTTGGTTGATTTGTATCTGAGACCATGGAAAGAGAGATTTAACCCGGATACTGAGGACCTAATGGTGGCTCTAGTCTGGATCTGGTTGTTTTCCCTTCCCTGTGAATATTGGGATCCTGAAATCTTGAATGATATCGGCAACACAATCGGGGAATTTGTGAAGGTTGCAGAACAAACCAAACAACAGAGGTATATGGCTTGTGCCTGCATCTGTGTTTATATGGATCTGTCAAAAGATTTGTTGGAAGCAATCAATATGAATTGGGATGATGAGGAATGGGTTCAACCGCTTAACTATGAGCAGCTCTCATTTAGATGCAGATAGCGCCACAAATATGGCCATTTCCGGGAGGAAATGCCCATGGCCATCCCAAATCCCACCCATTCCCAAGCGATCCCATGGAGAAGAGAAAGATGGGGAAGGATTCACTCAAGTCAAAAGCAGGAAGAAGAATAAGGGGGGGGAGCAGAAGACTGCGAGAGAAAATCAGGGCAAGACGGTAACTAGTAACAACCCCTTTCAAATCTTGTAAGGGAAAGGCGAGGATGGCGAGGAAGAAAGGAGCAAGGCAAAGGAACCCGAAAAGTGGATTTTTAGCAGGGGAAAGGAAGTAGGTTGTGAGGAGGAAAAGGAGGACTATGTCGAGGCAATGGAGGAAGACGGAGTGGAGGAAATGGAGTTGGGTGAGTTGGATCTGGATGAAATCAAGAAGGGATGCGATAAGAAAGGTAGGGGGTATGTGTCCAGAAGACAACTAGAATTGTTGCAGGAGGCTATCATCGATACCGGAGCTCACCAACAACTAGGGATAGCCTACAATCCACAAAAAATGAAGAAAAATAAAATCTCCAGAGGAAGACCTGAAAAGAGGAAGAAAGACGAACATGCAAAGAATAGCTGAGTTCGAAGTTAAGTTAATAGAATCATACTAGTATCCGACAATAATGGTTGCATTCTCTGAAGTTAACAAGGTTACCCAATGAACATTGTATCCTAGAACATTCGGGGATGTAACCATCCCCAGAAAATAAAGACCTTAGCTAGGAAGGTAAAGCAGGAAAAACCAAATGTTCTTTTTTTATAAGAAACAAAATGCAGTTCATAAGCAATGGAGAGGGTGGGACAGAAGATCTGGTAAGGTAGTAGGGTTATGGTGATTGATGTTGCACGAATGGCTGGGGATTTACCTATTTTATGGCATCCTGAGTCCATCTGTGTATCGAAATGGAGCGGCAACCAGTTCTCTTTGATAGCCAAATTCCATTTCCTATATTTAGGGGCTAAAGGAACCTTGGTAAATGTCTATGGTCCAAGTGCTTTTCCCTATAATCAAGCTTTCTTGAATTTCCTGAACTGGATAAGGGATCAAGCTTGTGAAGGATCTTGGATTGTTTGAGGTGATTTTAACCTGATAACATCCCTGGGGGAGAAAAAGGTAGGAAGGAGGGTACTGGATAGATTCCAAGAAGCATTCAGGGATCTTCTGGCCCATGATCCCCTCATTGACCTTGTAACGGGAGTTGGGTGGTACACATGGAACAATAAGCATGGGGGAGAACATCTCGTATCTTTGAGAATCGACAGGTTCTTGGTCTCAGAGAACATCACGAGAGGTACTGGGGAAATTAGTACTAGTGTCCTTTCGGCTGATGGGTCTGACCATTGGCCCATTAGTGTCAATTGGGATTGGTTGAATACCATCTTGAGAAAACCTTTTAGGTTTGAACATTTTTCCGTTGGAGCATAAAGACTTCAAGGATTTGTTATTTCAGTGGTGGCAGGAATTGGTCCCCCCCACAGGTACTGGGATGTATTGATTCCAGAAAAAACTAAAGGCTCTGAAATCCAAAATCTGCACGTGGAATAGGGAAGACTTTGGGAACATATTCCAAGATAAAAAAGGCTGATGGAAGACATTCAGCACACCCACCAGAGAGGGATGTAGGAAGGGTGGGACGAGGAACTCAAACAGAAGGAGAGAGACCTGCTAAATTAGTTAGAATCTAGGGACAAACAGGAGGAAATATTCTAGAAACGGAAATATAGGAATCAATGGTTGCAGGAAGGGGAGAAGAACACTAAGTTCTTTCACAATTCAGTAGTCAGTAACAAGAATAGAGCGAAAATTCACAAACTTAGGAAGGCCTATGGCAATCAGGTTGATTCTTGAGGAGCAATTGAGGAAGAATTGGTGCATCACTTCGAAGGGAAAATGACTGAGGACAGAAGGGATAGGAGCCAAGCTATAGCCAAGATCACCAGGCTCATCCCTAGTATTATCACCAATGAGCATAATGAGATGCTGGCTAAACCAATATCTATGCAGGAGGTGGAGGAAGTTGTCTAGGAGATGGCCTTGGGGAAAGCACTAGGGCCCGATGGTTTCACCACCAACTTTTTCCACTTCTTTTGGGATCTGATAAAAGTGGAAGTCCTATAAATAGTAGAAGAATCAAGGAGGCCCCTGGAGTCTTAAAATCCTTTAATGACACTTTCATAACCTTGATCCCGAAAGGGGAGGGAGTCGATACCCCTGGTAAGTTCAGACTAATTTCCCTTTGCAATGTCATTTACAAAATCATAACTAAAGTGATAGTTAATAGATTAAAGCGGCTCCTCCCAAACCTGATTACCCCGGAACAATCAGGATTTGTGGAAGGAAGGCAGATTTTGGATGGGATTATTTTGGTTCAAGAAACTATCCACTCTTTGAATATGACCAGGAGGCCAGGTATGTTGATAAAATTGGATATAGAAAAATCATATGATAAATTAAGTTGGCAATATATGAGCAGTATTTTGGAAGCTTTTGGCGTTGGTAGAGAGTGGGTGGAATGGATTATGAATATGGTATCCACTCCTTTTTTCTCTTTTCTGCTGAATGTATCTACGATGAGGATATTTAACTCCTCAAGGGGAATGAGACAGGGAGATCCTCTCTCCCCTTTTCTTTTCATTTTAATGGCATAGGGTTTGAGTAAGATCCTCCAATACCAATCCACAAGTGGAGAGATCTGTGGGCTAAGTCTCCACGAGGGAATGGATAAACAAACTCACCAGCAATTTGTGGATGACACGAAGCTCATGGGGCACCGTTCAGTCCAAGAGGCCCGAGCTTTTAAGAGGATCCTAAGGATTTTCGCAGAATCCTCAAGGTTGGAATTTAATGCTGAGCAATCAAAGGTCTTCTTCTTTAATACTGCTCCCCTATCGCAAAGGAATATTGTTCGGATTCTGGGATTCTCCAAAGGTTCTCTTCCCTCAAAATATCTGGGGGGACCCCTAGGGGAGGGAACCATTAGGAAGGCGTCCTGGCAAGACCTTTTGGATAGACTTAAAAGCAGGTTATCAAACTAGGTTCTTCGACCTCTAAAATTTCTCGGTAGGATTATCCTAGTCAAAGTTGTTCTTCAAGCTATGTCGGTTTACCTTTTCTCTATCCTATCGGTGCCAAAATCGGTTCTAAAAGAGATCAGAAGTATTCAAAGAAATTTTCTTTGGGGAGGGAGAGGTGAGAAATCCAAATTTTCCCTGGTTGGTTGGGATAAAATATGTTTCCCCAAAGAGAGGGGGGTTGGGTATCAAGGATCCTGAAGTTCTAAGTGAAATCCAAGGATCTAAAATTTGGTGGCGTTGGTGCAATTACAAGAGGGAACCCTGGGCAAGATTGTGGCACATGAAATATGTCAGGGGTAGAACAAGCGATCAGCTGATTCTATATAATGAGGAAATACCGAGTTCCCATATTTGGATTAAAGCCCAATCAGGACGAAAGTTGGTTCAAGAGCATAGTTTTTTGGAAATTGGTAATGGTGAGTTAGCTAATTTTTGGGATGACTCGTGGAATCAGATGCCTGAACTGGGAGAGGAACCTAGATGGAAAACTATCAAGGTTAGAGGGTTGGAAACAAGGAAATTCAAAGTGAGTCATTACTGGGAGGAAGCCCCAAGAGAGGATTACAGATAGTGGGAGGCACCTATTGGAATGGATGGCTTAGCCAATGTAGATGATCTTCTTTCTTTCCAGGCCACTCTCCAAGAGAGATTCGTCCATATAAAAATGGGACCGGATAAATTGAGGTGGAGATACAAACAGAGAGGGACTTTTAGCATCAAAGAAGCCTATGACATTCGCATTAATAGTGAGGATGCGGGCGAAGCAATTTGGAAGAAAAATTGGGATACAAATGTGTGGCCTAAAGTGGCCATCTTTTGTTGGTTGGTAGTTAAACGTAGGATCCTGACTGGAGAGAATTTACGGATGCATGGTGTGCATGGGCCCTCCCGATGTGTTTTATGCTTCAATAGTGAAGAAACAATGGAGCATCTGTTGGACACTTACCCCTATACCGCCTCCCTTTGGGATAGAGAATCTATGAGCTTTAGGAGGATCGATCGAGCTAGAGGCCAACCGGGACAATCCCTGCAAGACTAGAATCTTAAAGCGTTTAAAAATACCATTAAAAGAACTCTGTGGATGATTTTCCCCAGGATGGTCACATGGAATTCTTAGAAAGAAAGAAACAACCGTGTCTTTCGGGATCATAAATTCAATGAGGAAGAGGTGTGGCGAATATTGGTCAAGAATCTCCTAGAGACCATTAGAAGTAGGCAGTGGGACGAGAAAGACAAGGATTTTTCAGAGGAAGAAATCCGCATAATGGCGAGTTGGGTTCTAGGAAGAAGGGACTTGGAGGGGCTTAAACTGAGGATTAAATTGTGCAAACCATCTAGCCCGAACTCCTAGTCTCCCTCACCGCCTCATTCGTTCAAAATCAATTTTGACGAGGCAGCAAAGAGGAATCCGGGGCTGCAGGATATGGGGATGTCTGCAGGAATGAGGATGGAGCTATAATGAAAGTTTTTTCTGGTTACATAGGTCACGATACAAATAATTTTGCAAAATTGGAAGGCTTATTCCAGGGAGTCAAGCTCCCATTGGAGGAAGGTTGGCTACCAGTCATCGTAGAAGGGGACTCCAACATCATAATCCATATGGCAAAAAAGCTAGCAAATGGGCAGTCCATAGAGCACACATCATTCAGTTGGAGACTCTCGGGTCAACTAGATTCCTTGAGGACCCTCATCTCTTCTCACAACATGGTCTCCTTCACCCACGTCAGATGGGATGGCAACAAGGTAGTTGATCTCCTTGCCAATGTTGGTGCGGAAGGGAGTAGGGCCTGCATGTCAGGCATGTTGGACGAGTTTAGAAATGAGATATGGGTCTCTCAATGTCGCCATCTGGTTGTACTAGATATCGAGCTTAATCGACAGATGGAAGGTTACGATTAGGAAGTCCGTGATGGCGACAGTAGGCAGGAGGAGACCCGAGTAGGGTTGTCATCCCACCAAATCTAATTATCAAGAACATAATGAGTAGTACAAGCTCCATTACAGAAGTTGATATCAGAAGGTACCGAAATAAGAGTGGAAAGGGTCGGAGATCAGTTACGCACTAGGATCTATATTTGGCAATAAATCGAGGTATGATGTTAAGGTGTGTGAATGGTACAATGAGGAGTGATGGAAAGTATTGGCAGGAGGAGAGAAAGTACAGCTCGTCTATGGAAATTAAGGAGCCTCGACCCTATATCAGCGGGCTTTTCACAGCTTTTCCACCCATTATCTTAGTGAAATTTTTGTTGGTTCTGCAAGTATTGAAGGTAAGTTGTCTAAGAAAGTGCTCACATACAACCTTGCTCTCGTTTCTCAGTCTTTTGGTGGGAAGATTCTTGTGTATCCTACCAAAATGGATCCGAAGTGATCCTTGAAGGTGGAAGTGGGGATGGGATCAGGTAGTGTGGGGCAGTGTGAGAAGGCTAAATGGACGGGAAGGAAACATGGGCATAGGGGTCGAATAACACATGCCCAAGCGGATGCCCTTCAGGAGACCTCCTTCTTTAAGGGTCGCATCCCTCTAGCGACCCGTAGGGATATTGAGAGTGTTGAGAAAAGCATATGGGAGGAGGTTTAGTTGATCCCAATTGAGGAGATCCGTATGGAGGTGGAGCAGTGGGTCATAGACCCTAGAACCACCGCAGGAAGAGCAGTAGCATATGACAGGATGTTAATGTTATATTGGGTAATAAAAAATCTAATTTTGCATGTGTCTATGGAGGGGAATTCCAAGAGGAAGGGTGATGAGGAACCGACTCGGGCATGGAATGACCACAACGCAGACTGTTGATTGATGCATCACAAGGTGGATTTGATTGTGTCTAGGCCGGGGATCCAGTTCTTTAACCCAGGATTGTCGAATGTGGAGGTTGGAGGATCCAGTTTGAAAGCGCACCAAAAAAGGGAATTGAAGCAGAATGTTTCCGAAGCAGCGAAGCTGATAAAGCGTACCTGGCTAACTAATGCAGAGAGAATCAGTGTGGGAGTCCACTCCAAGAACCTGGTTTGACTTTTAGATCGTGGCCCTATGCATGGTTTATGTTCTAGTTTTTTTTGTTTACAGTATTAGTATCGTAGCTCATAGAAGAACTAAAGATAGACGACTTTTTCTTTTTTGGGAGGCTGGTGAGACCAAAGTAATATTTTTTTAAATACCTGTAATGATGGTGTAGACTGTTGTTGAAACTAGTTTACTCTGAAGAAAAAAAAGCGATATGTATATGGTTTGGCTTTGAAGTATAAAAAAAAGGCACTCCTTATATAAGATCATCGATTAAAAATTAAAGATACGAACCTTACAAAAATATAAATTATCATAACATAAATATTATTTTAGATTTTTTTCATAGTCTATTACAATATATATTACATTATAATATATATATAATATAAGGCAGAAATATATAAATTTTATATTTAAATTAGTTAAAATTTTGAATGTTTCAATTTTTACTTATATTTAATATTTTTTATTCATGTATACAAGAAAGTGTATTTATAATAGCATGCACATAAAAGGTATTTAAAAAAAAAATTGTTAGAGCCTCTCATTACGGATAAATTAACTTAAGAGATAAACATTTAAGCCTATTTTATTATATTAACATATGTTATAAAATATATATGGAAAACATATATAAGAATTTCAAGTATTTTTTTATCAACTTTTTTTTGTAAGTAACCTTTTGTGTTTTAAAAAATGAATTTTTTTTTTTTTAATATTTCTTTTAATGATTTTTATATCGTTGACGTGGGACATTTATATACAGGTTAGCTTTATTATTTTGGTTGTAAAATTCCTCAAATTTAAAAAAAAACTAATGTTTAACTATGGACGAGTTTAAAAATAAAATAAATTTGTTAATTTAAAAAAAATTTAATTGGTTGTTGATTGAGTGACGTAAGCTTTGGAATTACAGCCTTAGGCGTTGGCGACGTTGCTGATCAAAGTAGTTTTTAAGGCCCATTGATGGAAGCCAAGGTGTATTGAGTGTAGTTTAATGGGCCTCTTCCTCGTCTTCTGTGTCGGTGGTGCTGAGGGTGATGCACAGAACCAGGGAATTTACTTCGACAGGAGTTGTTACCCTTTGTTACCCTTCCATTGCCACCTTTGGTTGACATATTTTATTAAGGGCATAATACCGAAGAAGCAGTCCTGATTGTTTAAAGGATGTTGTCTTGCCTGCCTCTGATCCCCATAGACTCTACTGTGTGTTCATGAACTCTTCTCTCTCGCTTCCTGGTTTCCAGTCATCAGTGTTAGCTGCTACAGTGATCTCTTCATACAGTGGTAAGAGATCTGAGGCGACTTTTTGAATAATTCAGGCTGTTGTATTGTTTGTAGCTGAATTGTAAATTCATTAAAGATCTCTAGTGTTCAAGGACTGGATTTCAAATTATCTATGGGATTTTTGTTGAAAATTGGTGTTTTCTATTGTACATTGCGTTTTTTGAATTATGTTTGATATGGGTTTGGATATGTCAACTTCTTGGAGCTTTTTCTGTGTTGGGTTTGAATATTTTAGTTTGTTGGAGATTTATCTGAGCTAGGTTTGAAATATTTAGCGTAATAGATGTTTATTTGATGCAGGTTTGGAATATTCACTACATGCAGTAATGTTGGCTAGAGCCTAGAACTAATCCTTGAGAGAAAGAAAGGGCAGTTCTAGTGTTTTTATTGGGTAGAGCTATAAGGAGAACACCATAAGAGCTAGCTCTTAGAGAAACTACCAGCAAGTGGAAGAACCCACAGTCGATGTGAATCATCGAGGAAGAAGAAGAACTTGGTTCCAGTAGTAATGCTGGCTAGAACCAATTTTTGAGAGAAAGAAAGGGCAGTTTCATAGATATTACTGGGTGGAGCTGCAAGGAGAACAACATAAGAGCTAGCTCTTAGAGAAACTACCAGCAAGCAGAACAACCCACATTAGTTGTGTAAGCAGAATGTAAATGACTCTTGGCTTTGATAGGGACACCAGCTGTAATTTTTTGTGTGTGTGTAATGTAAGCCCAACCAAAACTTAGACTGTTGGGTAATTTGTAAGAAAGCGCTTGGCCCTCTGGCTATTAATTGTATTTTTATTTTCAAGTTTAAATTTCTTTAGCAGCAAATCCCTCTGAGGCTGAAAGCACTGTAATTTCAACTTCCAAGATAATTAATGCATAAGAAACCCTGTTGTGGGTCATTTCTTTTTTCCTATTTGTGTGCATGATGGTCTGTGTATTTGAGCTTAAGATGTGAGCTGTGCTAGGATGATTGAGGCCATCAAGTCTCAAGTAATATTTTTCGGAGTTTCTTGGCCCAAAAAGGGTTGTCTCGGGCTCAAATCTCTTATTACTGCCACATGTTTTTTTGGGATGATTTTTGTTATTTTCCATTGTATTTTATCTTGTCATTGTGATTATAGTAACTTTGTTTTATTTGCTAGAAATAGTATGCACAGTTACGCATACTATTACGCAATGTTTAATCACTAAAATCTGAAAATTCATGAGATATCCAATGCACAGTACTATGTACCCAATTTTCAACAAAAAATCCCAAAAATTATGTGTGGGATTTTTTTGTTGAAAATTGGTGTTTTCTATTGTACATTGCGTTTTAAAATGGGTTTGGATATGTCAGCTTCTTGGAGCTTTTTCTGTGTTGGATTTGAATATTTTAGTTTGTTGGAGATTTATCTGAGCTGGGTTTGAAATATTTAGTGTAATGGATGTTTATTTGAGGCGGTTTTGGATTATTCACTGCATGTTGTCGTGCTAAATGATTTTACCTATACTCCTGCCCTCTCCTTAATAGATTAGGAAGAACAGTAGGTACAATGAATATGGACACATGCACAATAGTGCCTCAACTGGAAATGACCTTTTCCTATGGCTTGGCAGAGTTGTAGCATAGGCTGTGATAGCTTGGAAAGGGGGCAGTCTGGAAATTGTCACGGATCCCTGCCGAAAGTTGGAGGGATTCTTGTTTCTCTTCGCCTGGGCTCTGAGTTTAATGCTGGTTAGAGTTTCTCAAAATCCAAGAACACAAAGGCATGTCATTTCCTTGGTAGACAGCAAGAAAATATGAATAGAGGTATTTTGCTAAAGTTGTTTTAATAATGTGTCTCTTTATTTGCATTTTCAGTTCTCTGTGTAAGTTTAGTGTCTCTGTATAAAATTTACCATATTTCATGAGAACTATTGTGGAAGGTTGCAGCAATGAAAATTCCTCTGAATTATTGTTTCAACTGTTGAAATATCTTTAGGGCATTTGGGCTACGAGCCTCACATTGTTCGTCATGGCCATTTCTCATCAACAATCATTGTTTCAAGACCAAGTCGATTATAGGGCTGACCATGTGTTCTGCCAGTGCTAGCCTTTCTGCATGTGCTTCCCAATATGTTCTCGTAGGTTTGCTTTGGTGCGTCCCCCTGCAGTCTTCCAATGCGTACCTTTGGTTATGTTGGCTTGATGTCCTTTGATTTGATAAGTTTACTGCCTCTATATAAAATTTACCATCTTGGACCACGTACATGGAGCATAGGAAATAATTTATCACAGTTTTGAAACAATAAGCAGAAAATGAAGGACATATACATAAAGAATAAAGAGTTCCCAAAACACTTTTTTTGTCTTCAATCATTATAGTCCTAAGAAATTGCATGTGTTGTTGGAATTCCTTTAAAAGAAATGAGTCCAACAATTTGCTTGTTCTAGTGTTGGAATCCATGAATCTGGCTAAAAAGTCCTCACCAATTAGGGATGTGATTTCCACTTTGGAATCTTAAAATTGTTTTTTGTTCTGGAAATTTCATATCCCTTTATTGCTCACACGAGTCTACCTCTTTCTTCAACATTCCTATCAATTCTATTATCTTCCTCATGGCTTCTGCCAGTCTGACCATTAACATTATCTGCATTTCCTTGGTAAGAATTTGGTTTTTGTCCAATTCAATATTCAGTGTTAGTCTATTTGTAACTTGGTCGGCGCTTCGGATTCAATACCTCTGTGTTTTAGATGTGTCTCAGAAAATCAATGCTTGTACTCCTAGTTGTTTTCCTTTTAATCAATAGTTGCAAGTATTTGGAAGCAAAACCTCAAATTCAATTGTCGCAAGAAGCCAATGTTGTTGGCAATGTTCAAACCCTCACACACAACAATGAATAATGAAGAAAAACTTTGAAAGTGAGAAAAAAAAATTCCAGGTTTTAAACAATCTCCATTATGCTTATTTGTGAAGCTTCATCGACAGTATGAAAATTTGATGGGTGCTTAGTTGGCTAGTCATGTTCATTAAGGCTTATCTAGCTTTTGATGAAACCAATCTTGTTGAGTTTCGCTGGTTAGGTTGCATCATGTAAATTTCCCAATATTTTGTGAGATGTGTTATTATGGGTGGCGCAATCATAGTAAAGGTTGCAGGTAATAATAGGCATTGTTTTTTTTAGACACATCTAAAAACAAATGTCATGATATATTACATAATTTTATATTTTATAAGAGGAGGATATATATTACATAATGTTGATATTTTGTAGACAAAATATTACACTACCATTTAATTGAGTAGACTTTAGTTTTGCCTATGGAATTACATTAGAAAATATTATAATGTATATGGCTTTGTTGGAGGTTGTCTTAATGATAATGAGGTTGTCTTAATGATAATGACAAGGGATATTGGTTCAGCAGTCGAGGGACGGGTTAAGGCTACGTTTAATGATTGTTAGAATTCTTTATCCGTCATCTTAAATTCCCCAGAGTCCTTAAAGTTCTTGGGAACACTAAATGAGGAATTTTTTACTTTTATTAGAAGTGCAAATGTTCTAGAAATTCATGCTCCACTTTTATTGATATTATATCACATTGTTTGGTTATTCTAGCTAATAACCAACATTAATGGGCGTTGATTATATTCTGCTCTAAATTCCTCTTCTTTCTCCTTGGTTTTTTTGCTTTTAAATTGACAGAGTTAGAGATCAATCGATGCCTTGTGCATTTTAGATGCCCATGTTCTATTGTGGCTTGGGTGATACGCATAGGTATTAACACTGAGAAGTAACATCCCACTCTTCCAATGATGTGGAATTTTCTTGAAACTAGTCACTTTGTCGTGCTAGGTAAATATATCAATACAATCTCTTGCAAAAAAATGTACATCGGTTGATCAAATTCTAGAAATAAGGCACAGCTTAGTTAAAAAGGCTTGAACTCAATGGAACCCAAGATAATCACTTTCTGTAATGCAAAGAATTTATCTCAGAAGAAACTGAAATTGACGAATACCCAAGTTGGACAGTTGGGCCTTTTGATGTAAGGTATGAAAAAATCAATTCGCATTCTTATAAGTTATAACAGTATACAAATTTTCATGATGTGGACCATATTCCACAAGATTCATTTTCGAGCTAAAAATATGCAACCATTTTGCAGTATCGTGTTGATGCTATGAAGTAGTCATACAACATTCACTAAGCATTTAGTTCCTGCTTAGACGATTTGGTCTTGAAACAGTGATTGTTGATGAGAAATGGGTTCTGTCCTAATATTGCCAAAATAATTGTGATCTTTTCTTTTCTCAAAATTTCATACTCAAAAAAGGATTTTGAAGAAATTGAATCTATTTATATATTAAAAATACAAATTCAAAAGAATAAAAAACAATTTCAACTTAACTAAAATTTATATAACAACAAAATTATCTATATTCAAACAGCCTTTTAAACAAAATGAGGGAAAAAAGTCCAAGTTTTAAACATTCTCCATTGTGCTCATTTGTGAAGCTTCATCGACACTATGAAAATTTAATGGGTGCTTGGTTGGCTAGTGAAGTTGATTAAGACTTAGCTAGCTTTTGATCCAACGCGTTTTGTTGAGTTTGGCTAGTTAGGTTGCCTCATCTAAACTTGCCAATATTTTCTGACCTGTGTTATTATGAGTAGTGCAATCATAGTAAAGGTTGCATGTCATAATAAATGCACTAAGGGGCATACATTGCTCACATACTCGTCAACGAATCTTGATGATTCTTGTCACTATCATCCTCGCTGCCCTTTGCCAATAATTCTAGGATTGAGATGTCCTCATTGTCAGCTTCATTCGTGTCTTCCAATTTTCAAGATTCCAAGCTATCCAAAATTAGAATTTGGTTACTTTTCTCAAGTTTCACATGGCAAAGGTTTGTGCCAGCCATCTATATATCAAGCATGACACTTGTAGGATATTGGACTTCTATAATGCTCCCTTGACCTCTCCCATTTGGTCTTGGGTTGGGTTAATTAAGAATGTGTGGCCTCCTTTCATATGACCACTCATCTTGCAATACCTAACTTATTAGGAAAGCAGTGTTATCTTAGTGGTCGACCAAACTCCTTAACTCATCAAGATTTAGTTCCACCTTTTCATCTTGGTTTTAGATTTGCAATGCACAACTAGAGATAATGATGAAATGGTTAATAAAACTTAACACTTGATGATAGATTTGCAATGCACAACTAGAGGTAATGATGAAATAATCGATCAAACTAAACAATTGATGATAGAGTGATTGCTAGGCATAACAAATATTTTCTCCCTTCATAGATATTAGAGCCTATCAGTTTTAGCAATCTACCATGCAAATTGAAGCTTGTTGCTCAACATAAATCTTCTTCTATAAACACCATACGTTGATTGATGTTCAACATAGGGCGTATTCTATGAGTTTGGTGATTGATTTCTTGAGTGTTGTAGCTCAAATCAAAATTTATTTGTCCATAACGACAGCTTAAAAGATGACACTTTACTACCATTGATTGTTCACAAATAAAAACAATAGAAGATTTGAACATTAATGGATTAAAATTTAAGAATTTAAGGATGACGCTACAAAGAGCCAAATCTAGGCAAACCTTGGATATTTACGTTAGAGGATATAGGAGGTAATTATTCTTTCTTGCAATAGATAACTTATTAGGAAAGTGGTGTTGTCTTAGTGGCTGACCAAACTCCTTAACTCATCAGGCTTTGCTTCCACCTTCTTATCTTGGTTTTAGATTTGCAACGCACAGCTAGAGATAACGATGAAATGCCCAATAAAACTTGACTATTGATGATAGAGTGATTTCTAAGCATAACAAATATTTTCTCCCTTGATATCTGGTAGAGCCTTTCAGTTTTAGCAATCTACCATGCAATGTGCTCAACATAAATGTTCTTCTATAAACACCATACGCTAATTAATGCTCAACATAGGTCATATTCTATGGGATTGGTGATTGATTTCTTGAGTGGCGTGGCTCAAATCAACATTTATTTGTCCATGATGATAGCTTAAAAGATGACACTTTAGTGCCATTGATTGTTCACAAAAAAAAGAACATTGGAAAATTTGAACATTAATGGATTTAAATTTAAGAATTTAAGGATGACGCTACGAAGGGCCAAATCTAGGCAGAGCTTGACTATATACATTAGAGGATAGAGGAGGCAATTATTTTCTTTTATAGAAAAACTATAAATAGAAGTACTTATGTTTTAATGTGATGGTTTTTTTTTGTTATGGATTTTTTTTTTGGGGGGGGGACNNNNTTAATGTGAAGTTTTTTTATTTGCTATACACAATTTTAAACATTTGGAAAAATATCTTAAAATAGTTGTGAACATTGTTGTAGAATCATTTGACAAGCTGCATGTTCATACTTCGAGCTACCTGCAGAGTCTAGGAACCAAATCCGAAATCAAATTAATGAGAAGGATTGATTTAACATACAGAATTCTAGAACAAAACTGGCCATTGATTATCTTGTCTTTTTAAAAGAATTTTTTCGTTTTTTGTTGGATGGCACCGTGGCTTTTCTCCAAGCACAAAATTGGGTGATTGCACACAAAAACTCCAAACATTATTTTGAATCCAAGGTATTAAGTAATGGGATTCCATTAGAAAGAAAGTCGTCAAATGAATGGACCCTTCCACAGATATTGTGATATGGAAAAACTCGCATATACCACTAGATTTATAGGTAGAACGAAATTAAATTGTGGCCAATATTCCATTGAATGAACGTTACTCTAAAGAATATTGCATAGACAGTTCAATATTTTTTCCCCCAAAATAGAGAAAAGATCCAGAATGCTCATTTCGCTCCATAGATTAAGTTTACTTATAATATGTAACCATTCTGGAGAAATATTTGAGAAGGCAATTATGCTATTCAATTCCTAGTATAGACAAATCAGATTTACTAAGAATATCTCCTTCAAAATGTCTCCTACGACATTGAATCAATTTACATTTGCAACTAGTTGAAAGAATTTAACTAAAAAAATTCAATGCTTTTACTCATAGATGTTTCCCTTTTCTAAAACATTTGCAAGTCTTTGGAAGCAAAACCTCAAATGCAATTGTAGCAAGAAGCCAATGTTCTTGAAAATGTTGATACCCTCAGACACAAACAATTAAGAGTGGAGAAAAAGTTTGAAAATGAAAAAAAAAGGTCCACATTTTTAATAATGTCCATTATGCTTATTTGTGAACCTTCACCAGCACTATGAAAATTTGATGGGTTCTTAATTGACTAATCATGTTAATTAAAAGTTATCTAGTTTTTTATGCAACGAGTCTTGTTGAGTTTGGACAGTTAGGTTGACTAATCTAAACTTGCCAATATTTTTTGACCTATGTTATTATGAGTGATGTGATGATAGTAAACGTTGCATGTAATAATAAATCCACTGAGGCACATACGTTGATCACACACTTATCAACGAATCTTGATCATGGTTGTCACTATCATCCTTGCTTCCCTTCGCTAGTAATTCTAGGATTGAGATGTCCCAGTTATCACCTTCATTCATGTATTCCAATTTTCAAGATTCCAAGCTATCCAAAATTAGAAGTGGTTACTTGTCTCAACTGTCAACATGGCAATCGTTTGTGCCATCCATATATAGATCAATCATGGCCCTTGTAGGATGTTGAATTTTACAATGTTCCCTTGGCCTTTTCCATTTGATCTTGGGTTAGGTTAATTAAGAAAGTGTGGCCTCCTTTAATATAACCCCTCATCTTGCAATCCCTAACTTATTGGGAAATGGGTCTGCCACAGACATACGATTAGAAGGCATTCTCTTAAAGCTAATTAACATATATGTTGCACCACGTGCTGAGCTAGAAAGCCTCTTTGATATACTAGAGAAAATGTTATCAAACAACATAAACAACACACACTTTCTGATAGCTAGCGACTTTAACAGTGACATGCTACAAGAAACATATTAAAAAAAAATTGCATCTTTTTATGGAATCAAGATTTTGACACTTAAAACAACAAATCCAACAACCATCTCAAGCTCAATGATTAACCATATTTGGACAAGCCTACAAATCGTTGATCTTGTTTTCACTATCTCAGATGTGTACTGGACTGACCACAGTCCTAGTTTCTTATCTATCCCTACAAATTTCAATTAGTTTATTCATGAAAACTGACTATAACATACACACAGTCTTCTAACAATCGTGCTTTTTTGTTCATAACATAGACACCACCTTAAAAAACCATTCCAACAACATTTGGATTTCTTTCCTGGCGTCAGAAAATATGATCAGCATTTGTTTTTGCTTTTTAGTGTGCTGCACACATGAAAAACACACAAAAAAATAATTGTTTTTTCAACAATCTTGTTTTATATGCTTCTTTGCACAACAACAAAAAAGAAAAACAACCAAAAAAAAGAAAAAAAATGCCTAGAGATTGATATAAATACTAACCAAAGAATCAGAAGAAAAAAAATGACAATTGATGCATGGTCAACACTAAAACGAGGCAAAAACACAACCTGAAAAGAAAACAAAAAAACAGAGAAGTTTGTCAACAAAAATTACTGTGCATATTTACTCCCACCAGAATTGTATCGCATTATATATATATATATATATATAAGGTAATATACTCGTGTTTACTCTATGCTATTTTCCCCATTTTATTTTATATACTCGCTTCAAATGTGTGTGTCTTAACATGAATGCAGTGCATAGAATTCTTGTTACTTAACAACTGTGACAAGAACACAAAAAACAAAGAGTTGTGTTGTATCTTATTCTCTCATGGAGACAGTACAACAGGAAAATGCTGCATCAACAAGCAAATTTTTACAAACAGACGATCCAGCAACAAATGCAGCATCAAACAAAGATAATCCCAAGAGGTTGTTCTCATTCATGTTCTTTTGCGCGATATACATTCAAGTTTTTTAATAAACATATAAATAGTTTCATCAACCTGTGTTCATTGTTGCTTTGAAAATTTAAACCTCCTCATGTATCTTGATTTTGCGACTTGCGGAATAAAGCAAACACCAATCCATCCATCTACTATCATACAGCTCTGTACAACAACTTTTGGAAGTGCATTCGAAGGGGATGTTTTGGTTATCTATGGCCCTTCACAAAACAAAAATCAGAATTCCCCTATCAAAAAAAACATTTTGCATGCAGACTTGGTAGACAAAGATGGACAAATGACTATCACAGCCAGTGTTAATGACAGCTTGATCAAACGATTTGGTAGTTTCCTCCAACCTGGAGAAAGTGTCTGAATCAGAAAATTTGGATTGATAAAAAAGGTCAATATGAACGAGGTGATGCAAAATATTCAATCATCCTGTTGGAAAACACTACAATTGAAACAATTGGTCTAGTTTGTGCAGTGCGGAGACTTCCTCCTGATATGACGATTTCCGAACTCCTCTTTTCGAATGATAGTTATGTTGTTAGCACAATTGCAGCAATAATTGTTGCAGCTCAGTACAACAACCGACAATTCAATTTCTACATCAAAGATGGTGAAATAGCAAACGACCATGGAATTGTAAAGACTATTGCTTGCATTGAAATATTATGATTGCAAAATACCATTTTCAATATGTGTGTGTGTGTGTGTGTACAAAATGCATCTAGATCAGTTTCTTTTCAACCATTTAAAAACATTAACAAATGGTTATTTATGTCTTCTATAGCTACAAGTCGGGGAACCATATAAAGAGCTTTTCTTGAAGGTGCAAGAGCAGCTTGCATCTGATGATGCACCGTTTTATCTTTTCAAGAACATATTCAGGAACGGGTCAAGAGGTGTTCATTTAATACACACAGTGACATCCGCATTTATTGATCCATTAAATGATGACTATGCGATTCAAAACCTTGTACCGGTTGCTGAATCAAAAACTAAGGTTATTTTCTTCTATACGCTTTTTTTTCTCTGCTTTCTTTCTCCTGTATCAAATTTACCACGCAATAAGAAAAACAAATTTTTTCCTTCCTTTTTTTAACATAGAGTACACACGGAAAGCATGTTTTCTGCTTCTGTTTCATTAACCAACAAAACCACCAGCTATGTGTCTTTTTTCTCATCTCCTATGTTATATAACTATGTATTTTACAGATCCAAAGAATTCTAAAAGCCAAAAATGTCTTTGCTCCTCCATTTATAGCAATATGCAACACCTACAACTTGCCAGTGCTACAGAATTTCCATATTTGTACATTTTGCAAACATGAAACTAAAACTTGCTATGAACACAGCCTTGAATGCAATTTGGACACAGCTAATGGATTGATAGAATTCACTTTACGATGTCCATTGCTAAAACAAACATGCCCAGCAATTACAGTCGTTTCATACGAACAATACTGTCAAAGTGTTTCTTTGGCGGTATTCAATCTACGAAGATTTTTCCAAGAAGGAATTTTTACCTTGGAAATGGACAACAGAATAACTGAATTTGTGAAACCTTGATAACCAATACAAAATCACAGGTTTGCTTCTAGTCCCCTGCTCCTGTTTCGAAAACAAATGCCATTTCGCAGTAAAAGTTTAAAACCTAGTCTATGCATTATGAATTTCAATCAAACAATATTAAATGATAGAAATACTACTAAGTGACTGTATAAAATTATTAGTTTACCACAACATTCCTTGTTAGAATTTAATTATTTGGTCATCAAGCAACATTTGGTATCATTAGTTTTAGCCTAGAAAAAATAATGCACTTTACTCTCGAATTCAGAAGATCAATATTAGTATTTTTTTTTGTTGAATTTGAACTTTCTATTTATTGCTAGATGCTTCCAGTTGATCTAGAATGAAAGACAAAAATGAAGCGAGTGTGCTACTGTCGTATGGCCCACGATGGTTTATGAACATTTACAATGTTCAAAACCTACATGGCCAAGACAGCAAGAATACCCCTTCCTTTGCTCACACAAATTTGACAAAACTTGACTCCTTTCTTCATACATATGTAGATTCTTATGCTCATAGATATACAGATCTATGCCCAAAAAGTATTTTCTCTGTTCAATAGATATATTTTCCCTGTTTTCATAGCTATATCAATAAAATTTCAAACTACAAACCCAAATTTATTTATATCTTGATTGCAGCATTATTTGGGTCTTCCTTAAGCAGTTGATCTTGTGTTGATATGGGTTTATGTTATCTTTCATCTATTAATTAGTAATAAATCAAGATCTCTTTTTTTATGAAACCCAGATTATCCCATATTTTAGTTAGTGCTAAATTACCATATTTTAGTTGTTACTAAATTACCAAATCTTAAACTTTTAAAGTGTTTATTAAAACATTTAACAATGAGTTTGGATCTGAGTTTTCTTCACTCAGTTGACCATATATTTCAGATATATGTAAATTCAATATTGAGCTACATTAAATGATTTCATGTTACACTTGTTGCCTAATTTTAAGCTTTGATCTTTTTTAATAGATTCAGACTTCAGCCTAGATCCGACTGGTTTCGATGCAATTATCGATGTTTTTCAAAAAAAATGAATTAATGTAGAGCCTACAGCATTAAGCATAGATGCCAAGCCAGTGGGCTTAGTGTGTTTTGATGGAGATGCGAAGACGACCCTTGTAAAATATTCCTCCAATTCACAAATAATCATGTTTTGATTCGTTCTTTCATCTGATCTAAGATAAAGGTTCAGCTTAAACAACTCTTGAACTTCCATAGAGTAGGTTTTATCATTACTTATGGTTGATGAGATAAGCTATATCTTAAATATCCCTTCAACTTCCATGGAATAAGCTTTATAATTATTTGACGTGAGGTAGATAAGCTATGTCTTTCATTTATTTAGAAGTTTCAAAACGCCAACAAAGAACAAATATTGTTTTTTGTCCCTATACATATCTTTTATCCAAAAAAATATCCTCAAAATTGTACCATATCTTTTGTCCAAATACATCCTAGGTCATATTCACCGCAGCTTTAAACATTCTCCGGTCTTAATGGTAATAAGCCCTCTGCAAGCTAAGAAAGCTTCTTTAGAATTTATCTCTATTCCAAGCCTCGAGTTACTTTTATTAGAAATAAGAAATGCAACTCAAGGATGAATTTGAGAGAACAAATATATATCAGCCACAGGTTTATATTTGTAATATTATGTTTAGATTCCTTAGGAATCTAGCTTGTAGACTTATTTGGACTCATCCATACATTCACAATCTTACTGTATAGTGTGTTCTGCTCCAATATTGGATTCTTGCACTAGGAAACTCCTAAAGCCAAAAAAACAGTTATCTTTCTCTAGCTCTTCAGTTTCTTGCCCCTTAACCTACAATATCGAGACATTACTTACTTCCACCATAAACTGCTTGCATTTTAAGATCCCTTTTACCAATTATTGTGTAAAATATGATTTTTGACTCGAGTTTGAGCAATCATTTATATCTAATTTCTTTTTTAATGTATTTCATGTAATTTGAGAACCATTTAGATTGTAATCTGATCACTTACATTGTTTCTCAAAGTTGAATGGCTCTTTTCTTTTCGATATGCAATTAAGTTAGAAATTATTTTAAACTATATGATCTTATTGGACATTGTCTTAATGATAATGACAGGGGATGTTGGTTCAACAGTCAAGGGGCAGGTTTAGGATATGTTTAATGATTATCACAATGATTTCTCTATCATCTTAAATTCCCCGCGGACCTTTAAGTTCTTGAGAACAGTAAATGAGGAATTTTTACTTTTATTAGAAGTGCAACTGTTCTAGAATAACTGAGCATGGTCCAGTTTTATTGACATTATATCACATTCTTTGGTTATTCTAGCTAATAACCAACATTAATGGGCATTGATTATATTCTGCTATGAATTCCTCTTCTTTCTCCTTAGTTGATTCACTTTTAAATTGACAGAGTTAGGGATCAATGGATGCCTCACAGATTTTAGATGCCCACCTTCTACTTTGGCTTGGGTGATATGCCTAAGTATCAAGGCTGACAAGTAACATCCCACTCTTCCAATGATGTGGAGTTTTATTGAAACTAGTCACTTTGTAGTGCTAGACAAATATATGAATACAATCTCTTGCAAAAAAATGTAAATCCGTTGGTCAAATTCTAGAAATAAGGAAAACCTTAGTTAAAAAGGATTCAACTCAATGGAACCCAAGACAATCACTTTCTGCGATGTGTAGAATTTATCTCAGAAAAAAAACAAAATTGACGGATACCCAATTTGAACAATTACGCCTTCTGATGTAAGGTATAGTTTATTGTTGATTATTAGAATACCAAAAAAACATTTACATCATCGAAACATGACTCCAAGTTCCAATTTTATATCAAAATTGATGTCAACATATCTGCACATTGTCATTAATGCAAAATCCATGTGAAGATATCTCCACAATGACGTTAGGATCCTACATTGCTTCCTCCTCTATTTTTTATTCGAACTTGTATCTCGATATTACTGAGAGAATTTTGCTTTATAGCATTCTGATATAGAGATAGTTGCACAAACCATTTAAGGAGCTCCGGGAAGTGATTGCCAAACATCTCTGGTAACTATAAATCTCCAGTTTGTCAAATATAAATGGATGATTATATGCTTGCAAAGGTAGTTTTCATGGTATGAGGAAGTGAGAATTGATTATATCCATTTTGACAGGAACCTATGTAACCCAAGTAAAGGAACCTGTGATTATATGGATTGATTGCATTATGTGTATTTGAATGTTACATCTGTCATGTATGTATGTTACTTTATTGTTACCTCTTTGATACGCATGTTGGTTTGTTGACACGGTCTGCCATGAAAACAATGGTTTTATTCCAATGGATTTTTTATTCTTGAACTGGTGTTTCAAATATGAGGATCTGTTTCAGGCATTGGCTGCATGGAAAAAAAATCATATGCTGGCATTTGATGTCTCTGTATATTTCCCTAATATGCCCCCCCAAAAAATATGGAACACGAAAATCTGTTCATTCTTTTCATGCCTTCTACTAGATTTTTAGAAAGAGATAAAAGTGCAATGGTGCACATATCTAGCTACATTTGTTTGTGTACAAATTTTCCAAATGTTTTCAAAAACTTGTCCCTACTACAACCTGGTGCAATTGAGTGATATATGCAGTGAAGGCTCTGTTGTGGTTGCCTGGTGCAGGTGCAAACAGATCTTCCTTCAGTTGAAGATTGTTGAAACCTGAACATCATTGGCATTTAGCTTGTTATTGTTAGATTGAGGCTAGACTCTCCGTATTATTACTGCCACTGCTAATCATATAAGTTTTCTGCTAAAAAAAACTATTTCTTTTTGGCACCTTATTTGACAAACAAAGTTTTATTATGGCATTCTCTTACTGACAAAAAACTAGTATCCTATTGATTACAAGTAAAATCCCCTTTGGAGGGATCTGATATCTTCAAATGTAATATGCTCATTTATGTTTTGTCGGTTGCTCCTTTAGAGTAGTTCAATATCATTCAAGCTCACACATAGCAAACAGACATTTTTTTAAAACAATTGCATTTCTTGTTTAAAAATATATATATTTGTTTTCGAATATTCACAAAACATTTTTCCAGCATTTGATTTTCATTCTGCTCTGCAATCTTCATTTTTTTGTTTAATGGTCTCACTTTACTGTATATCAAATGTGCAGATCCAGCTCCAACTATGGAAACAACAAAACAGGTTGCGGGTGTTTTTTGCCACTGCCATTCTCAACTTATATTGTGCTCAATTATCCATGCTCTCCAGCAGCACGTAGTAAAATTGTTCTCAATGTTACATCAGACAATGTTCAGTCTTAAACACAACTTTGCTTACACCTAACACAATAATACTGCTCCATTTTTTGAACCATGGATATGTCATTAAACTATGGCTATATTTTTTCCATACTGTACTTCATCGACATATATTGATAATTTGTCTATTGCAACTGATATCTGATATATAGTGTTGTCTTGTCACATTAATTGGTATTTATGTGAAGACTATTATGCAACACTCTATATCGTTTCATTTTCCAATCGTTAGTTGTTTCTCTTGTCTACATTAAAACTTTTTCTTTCTTTTTGTTTCAGGTATTCATAATAAACCTCTTTTTTTTTTTTGCAAATGACATATCCAAATATTGTTTCCTTGATTTCACAATATTATAAAAATACAGCTGAAAAAATAGGATTCCTACGTCATATCCAGCGCAGTTTTAAACATGCTCTGGTCTTAATGGGGATAATCCCTCTACAACCCAAGAAAGCTTCTTTACTATTTATCTCTTTGCCAAGCCTCGCGTTACTTTCATTAGAAATAAAAAAAAATACAACTCAAAGATGAATTTTAGAGAACCAATATATATCAGCAACAAGTTTATATTTGTAATATTCTATTTCAATAAATAATCTAGCTTCTAGACTTATTTTAACTCATCCATACATTCACAATCTTACTATATATTGTGTCCTAATGCAATATTTGGATTCATTGCACTATGAAATTTCTGAGGGCTAAAAAAAAGTTAACTTTCTCTAGTTATTCATATTCTTTCCCCTTAACCTACAGTATCGGGACATTGCTTCCTTTGAGCATAAACTGCTTGCATTTTAAGATCCCTTTCATTCATTGTTGTGTAAGAAATATGATTTATGACTTAACTTTGGGCAATCATTTATATTTATTTTCTTGTTTTAATGTGTTTCTTGTAATTCGACGTCCATTTAAATTGTAATATGACCACTTACATCGTTTCTCAAAGTTGAATGGTTCTTTAGTTTTGGGTATGGAATTAAGTTAGATATTATTATAAAGTATATGGTTTTGTTGGAGGTTGTCTTAATGATAATGAAAGGGGATATTGGTTCAGCAGCCAACAGGCGGGTTAAGGTTGAGTTTAATGATTGTCACAATGCTTTGTTTGTCATCTTAAATTCCCCAAACACCTTAAAGTTCTTGAGAACACTAAATGAGGAATTTTTACTTTTATTAGAAGTGCAAGTGTTCTAGAATGACTGAGCATGCTCCAGTTTTACTGATATTATATCACATTCTGTGGTTATTCTACCTAATAACCAACATTAATGGTCGTTCATTATGTTCATTATATGTTGCTTTGAATTCCCTTATTTCTCCTTGGTTGATTTGCTTTTAGATTGGAAAAGTTAGGGATCAATGTATGCCTCATACATTTTAGATGCCCATGTTCTATTGTGCCTTGGGTGATATGCATAAGTATCGAGCCTGACAAGTAGCATTCCGCTCTTCCAATGATGTTGAGTTTTCTTGAAACTAGTCACTTTGTTGTGCTATGAAAGTATATGAATTACATATGCTGCAAAAAACTATAAATTTGTTTCTCAAATTCTAGAAATAAGGCACACCTTAGTTAAAAAGGCTTCAGCTCAATGGAACCCAAGATAATCAATAAATGCCTATTTCCAAATGTTGTTGCAATAGTCCACATAATCTGAAAGGCTTTTAAGGAATTTTTTATGGACACTCTATCCATGCAAATATTCAAATCCATTTAAAAGGGTTTTACAAATTCTTGCTTCATAAACCCACTTCAATTTTAAACAACAATCCAGCGTTTACAAAATGCAATGCTAAATTTCATGCAGTGTTATTGACTATCAATCATATTTATGAATTTCCTACTTTGATTTTGAGTTGATGGGAAGTTTGAAATGTTTGTTGGGTCCCTGCATTCAAGCATGTCTCAGGGAATACACAATGGACATCAAGGCCCTAAATGTGAGAGTTTGTGACCTTGTCAATCCTGGCCTTGACATGGTAACTACCTTCTCTACAGCCAACAAAGATTGGTGGGATACATCTCTTAGCCAACTACCCAATAATAAATCAATAAAATATGATGAAAGCATACATGCCAATATATATATATATATATATATATTGAGATTCAGGAAGGTTGTCACATGTCAACTTATATTTGAAAAAAAAAAGCCTATACAATAAAAAAAACCTATTTCCAAATCTTGTTGCAACAGTCCACATAACCTGAAAGGATTTTGAGCAAGTTGTTATGGGAACTCTATCTATGCAAGTGTTCAAATCCATTTACCTTCACCAAAATAAATTAACCTTCTCTAAATCAATTTTCATATACCAATTTTTAAACACTTCTCAACGTCGGGGACATTGCCACCTCGTGGCTCTTGTTTTAATTCTAAATCTTTTAGGTAGACATAAATTTAGATTTTTAAATGTTAATATATGCATAGTTATATGGTTTAATGATTTTAGTTGTTAGTTGAAATATAAAATCAAATAAATGATATTAGGAGTTCATTGTGATAATTAAAATTTCTCATCACTGGGTTGTTAATTGTTAATTGTTGAAATGATGAATTTGTGATGGTTTTAGTGTGTAGTGATCCTCCCTCTTAATGGATTTGGTTAATTGTTGTAGATACTTGTTTTTTTAGTGGGATGATTTTGTTAGATGAGTGGTGAATACTTTTCTCTTGGATTTATGCTTACATCTTGATTGGTGGGCTCTTCATTCTATGGATCTATCTTTTGCACATGTTTTTATGAGTTTGTGCTTGGATTTTGAACCATTTGAAGGTATTGACTTAGCTTGAGGGACTATTGTTGGCATGTGAACATCATTTTGAGCCTTTAGGAGGGGTGTCCTAGCTTCAAGAGAACATAACTTATGAGCAGTGCCCAAAATTTTGCTAACTCAACACCATTAAATGTAGAGTAGCATTGGGATTTCCAAAATATGGTTATAATATTACAAACTCCATGATGCATGTCACTTTATTAAAATCCAAATGGCTTCAAATTTTCATTCATTGCAATCGAATTAGATTTATTGCATAAAAGATGCTTAGTCTTCCAATTTTCTCATTTGCTTTTGAAGTTAAATTTTAAGAAATTAGAACCATTATCTCCTTTCTATTGTGCTTTTTCTTTCTTTCCCTACAGAATTTACCATTAAGACTTGGAATCAAATTAATACGACTATAGTCCAAAGAAGGACAAGGAGCTAACACCATAGTGGCCAATCATCTCCTAGGCTTACCTGGAACCAGTCATTTGTAGTAGGACTCCACATCATATGTGCTTTACTAACTTATGAAAACAACAACCAAACGTAGTCATTTGCTAGCCACTCGAAGGCTATTAAGTTGGTAGATAGTCTAAAAAAAATCCTTGTAAGTTTTCCCTATTGATGAGGATTTCATGGCACTCATCTTTCAGATATTAGAGTATATTGTGTCAAAACTCTCACCTTTCTTTTACTTGTGAGCATCAAGTAAAGATTATGCATGCAACTCATGTGTCCCTCATTTCTTTGATCGTAGCTTAGTGTTACCTTGATTCAATATTCTATACTTATCATTCATAAAATAGTATTGTAATTTTAGATCTTATTCGCACATGATGTAAATACATTCTTTTATCCTATATCAAATTGTATACAAAAGTTAAAAAGTAAAAAAACTATTTTAAATCTAAATTTATCAAGTCATATAGATTTGAAGCTTAATAAGTGCATAATTATCTATGTTGCTTTTCTCCGTCATAATTATCTATGCATTTATAGTTTTTTGTGAATCAAGGTAAAGCAAAAGAAGGTCACAACCACATCACACAAGAACCAAAGTAGACTAGTTTTTTTCTACTATTACCTAAGCTAGCTTGCTTGGAGTTTATCATGTCATTGGTATAGATCCATAATTATTTCAAAAGAAATTTAATGGTTGACATGACAAATGAATGACATTTACTTTATATATCGGCAAATGAATCCAAAGAGTGCCTCCTTACTGAAGAAGTCAAAATTTTAATTAACATGTCACCTTTCAAATGATAATACTTATTTTTTTGTATGGATTCTTTTCATCTAGGTTTTTCTTTCTATAGCTTTTGTCTTATACCAATACATGTTAGCAACAACAGGGACATTGCCACCTCGTGGGTCTTGTTTTAATGTGATCATCTTATATTCGATTGTATTAAAATTAAGATGTGCAGTACAAAATTAATATATATTAATAATAACCGAATCGTACTGAATTGAATATATTTAAATTAAGGTCATGGAAATGTAGAATAGTTTTAATTTAAAATGCAAGTCAAAATTCTATAATGTAAAATTATTTCATGTGTAAAAAATTTTGTTCATTGTACACATTTGTTTTGTCTATACGAATAATTATTATTATTATTATTAAGGGTAAGTTCAAGTTAGACGCTATATTGATGTATGAGATCTCCTTGTTTGTAAGATAAGGGATCTTTATGTAAAGTGATTTGGCTACTTTAGTTGATGAAGATGTATTTATCCTACCCCTTTCTAGATTTGAATATGTGACCTCCAAGGAGGAAACATATACTCTTTACCGTTAGGCCCACTCAAGTCTTCTATCTTTTTAAAATGGTAAAATGTGTCACTTAGTTTGAGAGGAATTTGAATTTTGGTAGAGGAATAATCACCACCTTCACTTCATGAATAAATTAAACTTCAAAAAATTCTTTAAAAATTCAGGAATGGTTTTTTTAGACCTTGCACTGTATAACTTCAAAACACATAATTTTTAATGAATATCACATATTCTACTTAATTTATTTGACTTTGAACAAACATTGCATATCTAACCCTATTTATTTGAAAACCATCAACACAGAATTATAAAAAGTAATCAAATTCATCCCAAAAGCAACATGCATTACTTGAAAACTTAAGCAAATTATTTGAGACCACTCGCAAATCAAGTCATGACTTTTAATAAACAACACATATTTGACTTAATTTATTTTACATTTAACAAGCATCACATATGTATCCTAATTTATTGGAAAACATCAGCATAAACTTATCCATACTACTTTAATTAATCCCAAAAGTATCCTAAATAACTCGGAAATAGCAAATTATTAGACTAGTTGCAACTTGTGACCCATGTCAAACTTATGAACTATGTGACTTTTGATAATTTGATTAAAGGAAAGAAGAGACCTTGAGAATTTGTATAATTATTGCATTGGGAGAGCATTTTGCAACCTAGTATGGAAGATATTGAGACTTTTTCCTTATTTGTAACACTTATGTGTAAAAGAAAAAAATTACGAACAGACACACATTTCAGAGAAAAATCTCGGTAACTTTATTCCTCAAAAAGTTAAAAGTTGCAGTTTTTAAGAGCCTGGTGCTCATTCTAACATTTACAAAAAAAGGGGAGTATTCTCACCCATCCAAAAAAAGGATGTAGACTCGCCCATCCAAAAAAGGGAAGTATACTTTTCCCATCACAACCTTGACTCAAAGAGATTACATATCCATCAATAGTTATCTGGATAATTCGTGACTTTATAAACATTTATGAATTGAGAGTTTCCCGATGCTTATCTTCTATTAATCCATCATCAGATAACTAAGAGGATTCATGACATATTGGAGTTAATTTATTGCATGTAGCAGCTCTCTTTGGAGGAGATATGTCCCATGTGATCTATATGCTTCATAATTTTAGTTCCTTTTTATAGTAAGCATGCATGCTTTGCCAAGTAGTCTGCCTAACCATTAATCCATGTAAGTATACTTAACAAAGTACTTGTTGAAGACTGTAGAGCTAATGAGATAAGATGAGGTTAGAGCATGAGCTACATAAAGTGATCCAGTCGATAACCATCTTTGAATGAGAGAGGGTATGTATCTGTCACATACCCCAATTTTGTAAAATAATGTTAATTGTTTTAATTTGATTTCCTAAGACATTATGTTAAATCTAATGCTAAGTAGGAATTGATGACTCAACAGAGTCAAAAGAAGTGGAATGTAATTCTAAATATTTATTTTTAATAAATAAAAAGTGGAGACAACAGCTTGGGAGAGTTGTTAATAAGAGTGCTACTGGTCAAACTGGTGGAAGGAACTAGGTGGAGAGCAAAAGACAAGTGGCAGCATCCTCAAAAACTTCCTATGTTGCAGGTGGCAACTTCCCCACATTTGGGGTCATGATCCCCCAAGAAAGTGGGATCAGAGTAGGTGGCTCAATAAATGACAACTAACCCAAAAAGACCTAGGCAATCTTTTAAAAGTACCCAATGTAGAGAGCTGAGGCTGCTCAGATATTTTCCAGGAGAAGAATCATTCAGGAGGAATGCACTTCAAGGAATTCATTGGGGAAAAAGGGAAAACTGTAAGGAAGGTGTTTTGAGAGATAAACTGCAGTAACTTGGTCTGATGCAGCTTGTTAGCTGAGAGAATTGACTGATAAGTTTAGGATTGGTATTAAGTCTCAAGACTGGTACTTGATTATTGCTGCACCTAGTTCCAGCCAGGGAGACCAGAGCAAGCTCACGGGTCCTGAGGAGTCGTTGTTTGAGCGCTCTCCAGGAGTTGGTAGGGAGGAACGGCCTCCCATTGATGTTGTCGTCCAAGCTCTAAGAACAGGTTCTGTTATTATTTAATTTCTGTTTTATTATCTGTGTATGACTGAATGATGCATTTGCAGTTTATGATGTAGAAACTTAGAGGATAAGATAACTCAGTTTGTTTAGTAATGAAATTATGTTTAATGAAAGACAAACCCCACCTGTGTTTTTCCTCATCTGAAGTGATCCAGATCGTACTCCAGCACAGGTGGTGAAATTATATGAAGGATGTATGATGCAATGTTAGTTCGATTAAGGGAATGTTGACTTTTATTCTACTATAGCATTCTGTGTATGGAGAAGGATTAGGGTTAGACACCTAGACTATGAATGACAGATTTTAAAAACAAAGAAAGAAGTTATTTTTTTTTATTGTCAGTAGTATGTTTAGTAAATGAACAGTTCCTTTTTCAGTATTCATTTTTGAAACCTTTTTATCTACTTGAAACAAAGGAGGAGTATATATATAAAAGATCAAATATGTAGTATCAGGTTAATTTAGAATGCCTTTTATATCTACAGGTTATTTCTTTTCTGTATAGAATTAAATAAATATTGTATTCTCCTTTTATAACATTCAAACTGAGAGGGAGGATAGACTGTTTTTCTTTAGAATTATTTTCTAGAGCTAAAACTAATAGATGTAAGATTTTTAAATTACGTTGCGATGTAAATAACTTTTCATTTATCTAACAGAATTTACTTAAGATATATATCTACTAACCTATCTTCTAGAAATTAAACAAACACTATCTTATAGTTTACAGGTCAGAACATAGATAGTATTATTCTTTCTTTTACATTATAAATACTAGTATTATAACCTAAATAGAATAATACAGAATACTGAAGGGACCTCTTTTAAAAAAAATATTTAGTACTGATGGTAAAAGAAATAAACGATAAACACTTTCTATTTTATACCTATAGATAAACTAAATACATAGATAATGTGTACATTTATAAAACACTATTTGTTATGGGTAAAACAACCCTCCTATCTCAATATAATAATTAATAATTAAACATAAATTATTTACCATAAAAGATGTAATCTATCAGTTACACAGATACACTGTAAGAACATTAATTACTTATATTCAAAAGGGTAACAAGTATAAAACAATTCTTTATAAACTTTATTAGAATAGAATAATTAAATACTATAAAAATAATGTACAGAAACCCTAGCAAGTAAATTTAAATAATATTACAGGGTAAAAATCAAGTGCATTAACGCGCAGGAAAGTAACCAACAGAATAGTATTATGCTCGATTTACCGAGCTTAACCAATCATTACACATTATAAATAACAATCAAACAATTTACAATAGTGCAACATAAATTAAAGATAATTAAAGAAGCTGTAAATATTTTTTATATATTGCCAAGTTAGGGTAAAAACCCTACTATTTCAAAATATACAACAGAGATATAAACAAAGAGTCTGAAGCTCTTCCAAAGCCCTCGGCTTCCAACAAAACTCACAGAGTACGGCTTAACAGTCCCTCTTTCATTTTCATATATATTTTACACGGTAACTGATCAAAACCAAAATTTTATAGTCACGGCCTAAGCCGGAGGCCCCACATCAAGCGGAGGGTTTAACATCATCAAACAAACAGCGAACCGGTCAACCAAATAAACCAAAACCACAAGGGTTTTGTAGGCCACAGCGGCCAACTTTTAAAGGAACCATAAGGGACCAAACAAGGAGGAATTGCCATGGATAACCCAGGGCTTACCCGTGAACCAGTAAGCAGTTGCCACAGCCTCGTGCCAACCGTGCAGAGGGACGGGTCGACCTATGAACAAGAAGAACGATATTATTATTTTCTTGTGTCCAAAATAAATAACTGTATATTGAAAACCAAACTACAACGATAATGATTTTTTGAAATAAATTTTCTTACCTAAATTTTTACCGAAGCACGACCACCCACGAGCAGTAAAGCAACTACCAGCGCGAGGAGAAGGAAACCCTTCATTTGCTGCAAGAAGGAAGGAAGTTATCACACAGCAAGCAACCAACCGCGACTGAGTTTAAGAATAGCTAGTACAGCAATTAAATAGGCTCGGGTCATCACTTCTTATCCTGCCCAAGACACTACTCTGCGGTGAAACCCTTTGCCCAGCAACCTTGAAACAGAATACCACGACTCTTACTGCCAAACCCTACCACTCAAATAAACTCGAGAGGAGAAGCCACAGTACTCTTTCTTAATCCAAGGAAGAAGAAGGTTTTACAGTTTAGCAAGAACTGAAATGGACAAGCCGTGACGGATAAAATTTGGAGGAAAAACCAATAACCAGCTCATACAACCATCGAATCATTTAACTCGTCTCTAAGAGCATACAGGGTGAGCTCACCACGAGTAGGAGACAGAGAAACGAGCTGGGGATTTACTTGCAACGAGTAGCAGAGCAGTGGGGCGAGCAACCAAGACTACCAGCGCAGTAGCAGAGCGGCATGAGGCCGTGAATAGCGGGGAGAATGATAAGTTAGGGTTCGATAGAGCTCCTTTTAAATGTCTAACACTTGGTTGTGATGAGTCCACGTGCTCATGAAAATAATTTGCATGCAGTGGGTGAGTTTGTATAGTCTCGGCATGTTTCCGACGTGCAAATCATACAATAATTATTTCAAATCACTTGGGAAATCTCGAAACTTCCATAAGGTTCAACACCTCAGGTCAACCAAGTTTGCATGCTGGAGTAAACATCATAACAATAGTATAATGTTAGATTTTTCATTATTATAAGAATTAATCAACACTACGACCCTTTTCATTTACCAAAATGATGCTCCAACGATTTAATTTGTTGAAGGATGGGGTTATAACGGGGCAAGGTTGTAAACTTACTTGCAACCTAGCACATCTTACCAACAAAGGGGCGTTTATTTATATTAAAAGATTATAAACCCTTGGACCAAGAGTAAATCATAAATTTCTTTTGGGGCGCGGTCTAGCTTTGACCCCTTTGCTTATGCTTGGCAAAGTATTCATTTGACTTACAACTATAATACAATATAAAAGTTATGTCTTGTAATATTTGAACAAAGGAAATCTTAAAAACCATCTTGCTAAGAATTATTCTAGTATGCATTGGAACATTATGTTTATATAAACTTTGGAGTTGCAAACAAAAGAGGTTTAACGTTACAGTTTACATCAGGTTAACTTTAGATAACCTTTGATGTTTAATAACTATGTCTAGACATTATCCTCTGGGTAGGTTATGTGTAAAAGAACTCAATGCATCATCCCTAATTTAATCCTTTTCAAAGAACAGCATGTAATAAGGTTGTAATTCCTTTAAACTTCATAGTTTTGGAAGGAGAATTTAGTGGTACATAAACTCCTTACCATTGTACATTACATTTTATCACAGGCAGTAACCAAATCTATTATAACATATTTGGTATTTGTATACATTTTAAATTAGACCTTTGACTTAATAACTCTGTCTTTCTTAATCTGCTTGCAAAGAAACATTTAAGGAATTTTTACTCTTGACGGATAGTGTAGACATCGAAGAATTTTGGTACACAATAAGAGCTATAAATTACATCTACCAGAAAGAAAACAGTTGTTGTAAATACTAATAGAACTAAATCTCATTTCCTTAGCATCTTAAAAGGAATGACGATTTAATGGCTTTACCTCATAAGCACTTGAATTTGCATAACATTTATATTCTTTTACTGAGCTATTATATCTGAATGCTTTAGAATTATTGAAAAGCAGCACCCGAACTTCTTACCTGTGAGTCTGTAAGAGCAGGAAAATTTTCTGCGTTAGCTCGAAAGCTAAGTAAGCCCAGAATATCATGATAGTTCCACCTTGTGGTCGTAAAAAAAAACAAGTCATTCAACTGAAAAAGAATTGTTCTATAAGATAAAATTAATCAAATAGATAATTCAGATAATGAATCCATTAACATATAACTAATTAAACAATTATTTGATCGCATTTATGAAAATTATCTGTACTTTAAAAAAAATTAAATTTTTCGAAAAATATGGGGTTTTGACAGTATCTCTTTAATCTCTGACTCCAATTTTAGATTTAGAGTTGTCTTTATGCTCAGATTCCTGCATAATTATTGGTGTTTATGCCTACTCCTCTTTGAAAGGTAATTTATTGATCTCATAAGAAGAAGAAAAAAAGATACCTCCAGATCCACTAAGTTTGAGATTCCCTTCTGAAGTTGTGTCACAAAAACAGTTTGGAAGTGAGCTATAAAAAAGTGGAAGGGTGTGAGTCTTACTTTGATATATTTCCCTTTAGTTTTTTTAATACTATCCCCATTAGCGTATTTGAATCTATAGATTGCAAAGGTCAGGTAACCTACCTTACATTCAAAGATGAGCTTGTTTCAAGTGATCCAGATACTCCATCTTATGATGAGGTGAATATGAAGGAGGTCGATGTTTTTTTCTTTTTGAATACCAATGATCCCAAACTTTAAGAAGAGTGCCTTCCCAAGATGGGAGAGTGATGTTCCTAGATGATCGAACCGCGCTCCAAACTTCTTTGGTAAAGTGACAATAGAGTAATAAATGAGAGATGGATTCACCATGAGTTTTGGATAGAAGACATATGTTAACACCTAATTTCCCTCTTTTTTGAAGATTATCCCATGTTACAATTTTCTTGTTGAGGGCAAGCCATATGAAGCACTTTGATTTTGGGAGGGCTTTAAGTTTCCAGTGTTTGTAAACCCACAAAGGCATATTTTTCTCCCCTTCCAAAGTCGTCAGCTCTCTATACCCCAAGTTTACTTGCTATGAGACATTTTTTATCCATATAAGACTGTATTTCTCATTTGAAAATTCTATGGAAGCTCTTCGAAGGACTCGAGTGTAGTGGTTCCATTGAGAATATTGAATACCTAAAAGTCCAATTCTTAAGGCATTGAACCGTCTTGATCTCCATCGATATATGGAATGCTCATAAAGAACATTTGGTAGATACCAGAATTGGAGATTATTTAAGGATGATTCCAAGTATATAGGAAGGGGATCATCTAATGAGAGAGCTAAAATATGGCCAATTCCAAGAAGAATCGATTTCACATTTCTTGGATTCTAGGATAGATCCATCCTAACGTTGTTAAAAGTTTCGATGATATCTCACCAAAAGAGGATGCCTCCACTAGATGAAGAAGTATTTGAACGAGTCCATGAGAGGATAGAGTGAGGAGAAATATACTTTAGATATATATAGTCTTGCCACAATCCTTTAATGGTGAGAAGTCTCCATAGAATTTTTGTTGCAAGGGATTGCAAGAAAAGAGGGATATTTTTTAGCCCCCGGTCTCACTTACCCTTTGGTTTTCTAAAGATTTGTCATCGGCATAATGGAATGTTGTCCTTTGTCTTATTTCAAGACCATACGTAATCTAAGCAATTTTTCCTTATCTTCTTTAAAATAATTTTTGTAATGAATGCAAATGGCATCCAGTAAATTGGAGTAGCTTTAATGATGCTTTTGATAAGAGTTAATCTTCCAGTCAGAGAGATCCATTTGTGATACCAATACCTAATTATTTTGTTGATTTTGTCTATTAACTATTTCCAATCATGTATCTAGTACTCATTGGATTTCAGAAGGAACCCCAGATCTTTGAAACAAGAATCAAAGCAAACCTATGGAAAGGGTAGGAGTAGGAAAATCAAAGGCTTGTGAGTAGAAGGAACACAAAAAAATGAGATGGATGATTTTTTGAAATTTATATCCATACATGTGGTCGATGAAAAAATATATAGGATTTTATCCAGGCATTTCGCTATAGAATGGAAGATTTCCTAAAAATAAGAATATCGTTCACAAATAAGATCTAGGATACAAAGAGATTATCTACAATTTTTACCCCACCAAGATTCTTTTTGGATTTTTCATAGTTTATAAATCTACTGAGGGCATCTGCTACTATTAGGAATTGTAGGGGAGAAAGCGGGTAACCTTGGCAAATGCCTTGAGATGGATGAAAAATGAGGAAGCATAACCATTGATAAGGATAGCAAAGGAGACAGTTTGATAGCAATTTTCAATCCACTTTATAAAAGAATGAGGAAAGGCAACCTAGGTGAGGATGAACCAAAGAAAAATCCATTTGACCTTATCAAAAGCTTTGGATAGGTCAATTTCAACATGAAGGAGGGTTGGGATTTATATTTAATCAAAATGGAGGGATTCTTGGATACCTTCGACGACATCATGAATATTCCTGTTGTCTAGAAAGCCAAATTGTTCGAAAGAGATATTGGAGGAAATAATAGGATTGATGTGGCAATTGATGGTTTTGGAGATGAGCTTGTATATGCAATTGAAAAGGGAGATAGGTCGATATTGATCAAACCCTTGAGGAGAATCACATTTAGGGATATTAACAATGAAATTTAAGCTAAATGGTCGATGAATCCTATCATATAATTGTGATTCTTCAACAACCACTATGATGTCTTCTACATTAGGATCCCATAAATGGATGAAAATTTCAGAGGTCCGGCCATCATGTCCCATGGACTTACTTGCTTGGAGGTATAACAAGACTTTGTGAACTTCTAAAAAAATCAAAAATATTTTTTATTTCGTCAACTTGGGAAGGTGATAACCACCCCTCAAAGAAAGATGAAATTCCCATTATTTCCTAGTTATTTTCTCTTAAGGGTTCAAAGAACAACATTTTATAGTGGTGAATATATGCTTTAAATATCTAAGGGAATCACAACATTCATGTCCCTAATGGTTCCTGACATTCCAAATAGTGTTTATAGACCACCTACCATTAGCCAAATCATTAAGAAGTCAAATCATTTCAATTGATGTCCTGTTAGGTTATGATGTTAAAATTAGATTATTGTTATTGGTGCTCTTGTCATTATTATTATAAATCAATATGGATCCATCTTAATCTTGGATTTACCAAACACTATGAGGGATCAAATCTTTCAATGTGCAAGCATTTCTTAAAGTTTTGTATTTTTAACATCTCAAAGGGATTTGATCCATCTTAGTAGATAGATGTGAGGTTAAGATGTATCTACGCTAATGTAAGTGTAATAACAACTATTTTAGTATGTGGGTTCACAATACCTTTTTTTTTCAAGAAAAAAAAAACTTCATTTCTATTCAAGAAGAAAAGAAATCACAATTCTAATGTACCAAATCACTCACAAGACAAAAACAATAAGATAGAGAGGCCTTCTATGCCTATTGTCGTCCTAAAAAAATCAAAATCTCTAAAAAACTGCCACTATTAATCTACTAGATCTTTACAAACTATCAACAAACTCAAATCCATAGTGCATATCATAAAATATTCCCTTATATATGGGAATATCCATCAAAACACAATTGTTTATACATAGCAAAAAAATGTTCATTGCCACTACATTTGTTGCACCTGCAGTTGATAACCATTTGTTGCACTCGTTATTGATTATTGCATCAAAATTTTCCACCAACCACTCCTAGTCTTTTTCCCATCCCTTTGGTATTAGAGGAAACCCTAGAACTTAAAACCATCATTAAAACCAATACATCTAAAGTGAAGGTCTTTGAAAATTGTGTATCTTCTTCATCTTGCAAACAAGTAAAAAACTAAAAAATATGATAGATTTCAATATGTTTACCTCCATGCGTGTTGTTGCACTATAGAGGTCCATAATTTCCTTTAATTTTCTAGCTTCTCTCATTAATCTTTTGGTCTCCATAGTTGATTTTTCTAGCCCTTTAGCTATTACGAGGAACACTAAAGATGAGAGAGGGAAACATTTCCTTAAACCCCCTTAAGGAGTGAAAAACCTTGAAATCGGCCCACTAATTTGAACAACAAAAAAGCCTAAAGTTAAACACTCAATTGTCCCTTTCACAATTGACAGGAAGAAAGAAAGAAACCAATATAGATAAGAATACATCTTAAATATCACCACACAAAGTTTTGATAATTCATTACCGCTGCTAATATGTTTGTCAATATTTTATAGACATCATAAAATATTTCGCATAAATTCATAAAAACTTTCGCAATTATCTTTTTTATTTTAATTCCAAAATAATAACATTAAATAATCCTAATTTTTCTTCTTCTTTTTTTGGTCTTTACCTCCTCTATAACCATCAGAATGTCCTCCAGCAATTCATAAAAACCTAAATATCTACTTAAAACCTATCTAGCCTTATGAGTTTGTCTAGTTTAAAGGATGATAAAACTACCTTCAACTCTTCCTTGGAAACTTCATCCACTACTAGCGGATGGTTTCTTTCCTCATAATCAAACCTCGTCAAATAGAAGGAAAATTTCACTATCTCTACAATATTTTCTCTATATACAGTGATTGGAGAGTTCACAATACTTTGTAGTTTAGGTATTTTTAAACATCATCACGAGTTCATGTGAAATGAAAATGAATGGGATGTGTAAAATGATAACGAGTGTAAATTTTCCCCGCAACCATAGAAGATGCAATTAATATATTTAATCAAATTGTAATTTTAATATTATGATATTTAATATATATGGGATAGGGTGTTTATACTATTCAATATTTAATATTAAGTTAATTATGTTGTTAGATGTTTTTATTTGAGATTTGGGATGAATTATGACTTATGTTTTTTTTATTTAAAGATGAGGATGTCACAAGCGTATTGTCAAGATTGATTTTATGCCAATCGTTCAAAATTCGAAATCAATAATTAAAAAAAAAAAATGGAAGCAATGAATGGATAATTAATAGCAATACATGAATAATAATGAATGGATAACTAGGGGTGGCAGGAGCGGGGGGGGTCCTTCTTGACCCCGGCGGAAAAATTGAACATTCATTTGCCTGGGGGTTAGGGAACAGGACCAATAACGAAGCAGAATGGCTGGCTTTGCTTCAAGGTCTGCACATTCTTCAGGCCAAAAAATTTCGCAAGGTTCTAATTTTCGGAGACTCTAAGCATGTAATCTCCAAATTGATTAATGGTTACCCCTCAGGAGCAATTAAATGTCGTCGCTTGTATAATAAAGTAAAATCCCTTATGCATCACTCTTTTCAGCCCTTGCATATACTCAGGATGAACAATAGTGCAGCTGATGCTATGGCCAACATCGGGGCCTCCCTCCCTCAAGGAGTTTATAAACAGGATAGGGACCCCCCCTCCCACAAGTATATCCCGTAATGAAGCAGGAGATCTCCATTAGGCTCAACTTACTTATTGCATTTTGGATTGCCCCATTTTTAAGATTGGGTAGACTTAGAATTTTGAATATGTCCTTGGTTTTTATGGGTATGGATTCACCCCTCCCTAATCTCTCCAATCTCCCATCGCTCCCTCCCCTCCCATGCCTTAACGTTCATCCGTTACATTCGTCCTTCGTCGGCTATATGCATTTAAAGGCCAGCTCCCTCTTCATCGCCGCGTGGCTCCCTACTCGAACCTTCCTCCATCAGGTCGCTTCTGTATTAATGTTCTCAAGGCTTCGGACTGTTTGCATTTACCCCCCGCACGTTTGGTGCCCCGCTTATATTAGTCCTCCTCCCCTCCTCGATTCCAGAATATCGCTCCAGAATTCCCTCTTAGCAATCTCTGGTTTTCCTGAAATTCAGAGAATTTTGGGGCAGGTCGTCTTGGGTGTTAGTGAAGGGTGGCTTCAGGGCCTCCCCTGGCAGGTTCTTCCCATCTCGCGTTCGGTGATAAAAGACTGGCTCGTCTTTGCAGTTCTGTCCTCCGGTGTAGGATTCAACCATTCAGTGCTTCAGGTCACAGAGCAAAGCGCTTCGGGGATTTTTCGGGTGTTGGACTCCGGACAGAGCTAGGTACTGGGCACTGGGGGACTGCTGGACGTTTCTCAGTCAGGTAGAGCCTCTCTGTTTCATGAACTTGAGGTGCTCAGGTCTTTCTTTCCCTCAGTCAAGCTCCATAGCAGAACTCTTGGCAATTCTATCAGCGTCCCTCTCAATCTGTTTACTAGTTTGTCCATATCGACTGAGGATATCAGAATGGCTCACGGAGGAGAATGGGAGGATATTAAGAAGAATCTTCGCAGGCTTTATGAGCTTCTAGCCATCAACGTTGTGGACACCAAAGAAATGAGCGAGGAGATAAAGAAAATGGCTGATACTGTTAGCTATACTTCCCAGTAAGTAAGCAACAACGACTCTCGCATAGATGACACTGAGAGTAGCCTTCGGGAGATACATGGGAAAGTGGACAGGATTCAAGAGGATCTCCAGCGATTCATTGAAATGCACCAGGCCAGCAGAGTTAATGGTGAAATCAATGGCGAAGTTGCAGAAGCAGCCCTCCCCATGGAGGAGGAATCGGTCGTCCAGCCTAGAAATAACAGAAACACGCAGTAATCTGTCCCCTCTCGTTATGTTTAAATGTTTTTTTGCCTCCTTATATGTCACCAGTTTGTGAGGGTTTATCCCTATAGCATTTTCAGAAGTTTTGAGCAGTTATTTTGCAGGGTTTTTTGGACTGTCCCATGGTTGGCCCTCCTTGGCAGCCTTTTTGTTGTACATAAACTTATGAAGCTACCTCCCTTGTAACGAATGGTTGTGCGCAGCCCCTTTTTATTTATTTATATTTCCAGTTTCTGTTAAAAAAAAAATAATGAATGGATAACTAACATTTGATGGCACATAACTAAGAGAATGTCATATTAAAAAAAGATTATAAAAAATAACCGATAGTTGATAAATTGATAACAGAAAGAATGTTGGTGATAACATGTAGCTATGCATAGAAAACTTAGAGTTGGACCCGTTTAACTAGAAGAATATGAAAAATAAAAAATTCCAAACTGCCTTCCATTCCATTGCTATTTCTCAATCATTTAATCTCTATTAACATGATCCAACCACAAACTATATAAATATACTAGTAAATATTAACAATGATAAATTGTTAAACCATGTTTTAATTAGTTTAATCGTAATCTCAATATTAACTATTTAACAACATGGAGAAGGGATAGAGTGCTTAAATATATAATCCAAAGGATTTCAATATATTAAGTATGTATATCATGGCTTTATTAGTCCATTATAGATAATAATTAGAGTGTTTTCTCGTGCTTTAAAGTATGTTTGGAGAAGGGATAGATTGCTTAAATATATAATACAAAGGATTTCAATATATTAAGTATGTATATCATGGCTTTATTAGTATAATAGATACTTGGTGGGTTTGCTTCATTTAAGTATTGTTATATCTATATTATAGATAATAATTAGAGTTTTTTCTCATGCTTTAAAGTATGATAATTTTATATTTGATTGCATTGAAAAAATAGCATGCACTATCCAATTTAATATAAATGAGATATATTATATAATACTAATAAATTAAGTGGTGCTATATTTATATTAAAGATAATAACTTGTGTTTTTTCTCATGTTTTAAAGTATGATTATTTTATATTTGATTGCATTAAAAAAATAACATGTACTAAATTTAATATATATATAATATAATATTAATAAATTAAAATAAAAATATCAAATTTGTAATATAAAATAAAGAAATAAATTATATTAATAAAAATTATATATATATTAATTTTTCATTTTTTAAATATCAAAATTTTTCGTTTTAATTTTTTATTCCCATTAATGTATAATAAATTTAACAAATATTTTATAATAAATCATTAACATATAACATTGTTTTCTTGTAACACTTTTCATCTTTTAATGGCAACCGTGATTGATGCTTCCAATTAGGGGTTAAATATGACGAGCACCCTTACCTATTAGTCAATTTTTATATGACGGTTTTGTTTCTAAAATTACCCTTCATATAACGCTTAACAATTATTTGTATCATTTTTATTAAAATTTATTCAATAGTTGTTATGTGTTATATTTCCTTTGATGAATGGATTCTCAAAACCATTTGAAAAATGCAAACTATGGAAATTTCATTGCTCGTATCTATGTTTTGTGGTTAATTGAGAAATTTCCTTCATTCATATGTCGGCTGGAAAATGCATCCACAAGATTTATAACAGTCTACACTTAGTATTCTATTCCAAATACACACCAAAAGTCAATATCAAAATAGAGTATTTATATTTCCATGTGGCAACAAATATTGTATAGAGGAGAATTTGTCCATCATCAACAGGATTCCACCCCCTCCCACTTATAGAGTGCTTTATTTAAATACATAGAGAAAGACATATTGAATGATTCCTCCAAATGAGGGACTTAGTAAACTATTATTAGTATTCAGCTGACAAGAAAATATGAACAACTATATCCTCTACATTAATAAAAACCTAATAGAAACAACTATATCCTAACAACAACTTTTAAATATTAATAAAAACTTGTCTTTTATTGGCATATGATCTATATCCTCTTCGTTGAAATGGTAGATCATAGAATTCAGGCTTTGGGTGAATACAGGGGTTTATTGTCATGAAATCAAATGGCCGTTACAAATGGTTTTATTGTTAAAAGCAATTACAATGGGCAACTTGCAAAAGGTCGGGGCTTAAGAATCTTAAATTTTTATTATAGTTTAATGTGAAATACTATGGTTAAAACTTTTATGGATTAACTTGGAAAATGCACAAAATTTACCCTTATTGTGAACCTAAGAATATTTTTAACAATTTGAAAAATAAAAATACTAAACCTAAGGTTAATGAAAAACTGGAAGTTACACACTAAAATACGATTTAAAATTGAGAAACAAATGAATTTTTCTCAAACAAATTATGAAAAAAGTAATTACGATGAAACTTGAATTTTTTTTTCGTAATCAGTTTTAAGCTAGCCCAGAACCGGGTGGGGTTTGACATATGCTCCTTGAGGTTATAGGTTGCATTTGTTTTCGATATTTGTTTGAAAACTATAATAATATTGTTAAAGTGAACTTTTCTTTGGTCTTGGAGCTTAGCATGTTTAGAATAGTATGGGATCTTCACTGAAAATTTATAGAAGAGCCGAGCCATTGCATGGCTAAAATTCGGTTTGGAGAAAAAAATGACAAATTCTTGATTCAAGGACTCAATAGCCTGTCCTCCATACGGTGAAGGGTATTTATCCACTGTAAGATTCAATTCACCATTTTAAAAGATTGAAATTTTGATCTTGGATATTTTTACTAGTCTATTATAAGAGTAATTTCAAAATATCCAAGGTCTTTGATTAAAATCTTTGAGATTTTGACCCAAAATCAGTTAACAACTTTAAAAATTAAAAAATACTTGAGCTACCATAGATGAAAAACTGGAAGTTACATAATGAAATACGATTTAAAATTAGGTCCTCCTAGCCACCTATTTGACCAAGTGTATCGACCTATTGAGGGTTTGGCATCGATCATATTCAAATATGAAGTGAGGCCTTCCATATTCTATCTAAATATGAGTCTTTATTTTACTACCTGCTCTCTTCTCTTTGAGATTCCAGACAGTGTTTAAATATCTGAATATTATGTTGTTCTTTGTGATATGCGTGCCTATTTTTTCTTGCAAAAAAGGATAGCATGAATTTTTTTTCTTTATAATGCATGGGCATATAGATGTTTTCAATGTTATTCATGGAGCCTGAAGTCAAGTCGGTTAGAACAATGAACATCCAATGTGTTTTTATCTAGAAGTTCAAATCAAGAATGGAGTTATCCCTATTGAAGTATTTGTAACTTCGAAATGTATTCACTTGTATATCTTATGTATTGTACCCCGATGTTTATTCCAAGAAGTATCTGTAATGTAATTGAGTCATGTCATACCTCGATGTTCCTATTGGGAGAATCAATAATGTAAACAAGTCATGTAAAGTCATTGAGGTTAACCCTCCATTGTAAGTCGGGGAAATAGTTCCCACAATTGAGTCAAGGTTAACCCTCCTTGTTGATCGGAGGGCAAAGTCCCCATAGTTGTGGGGCACTAGGGTTATTAGACTCTCCTAGAGAAGTCAGCCCTAGTAAGTAATTGTTAAGTGAGGCCGACTTGTTGGAGTGGATATAAAGTGAACGGAAGAATATAAATAGAAGTGAGGCTCTCCTCATTTCTACACACACACTCACTCGCTGGGGCGCATGACTGAGAGAGGAGAAGCTCTCTGTAACGTCCCCGACCCTCCAACCAGTGAAGAGGACGCTACTAACGCCAAACAAACGGGCAAACAGCCCCATGAACATGAACAGACATCAATGCTGAAATAAAAAGCTTAACATAATACATACTAAGATGCATAAAACATACAAGGATACATCGTTACTCAACATTCAACGGAAGCAAACATATACATTCCAGCATTCAACATGTTCATCATAATTCCTGAAATAATAGATATAGTTGCAGAAATGAAATAGTCAGGAGTACTTATCTTTTAATGAAGAACTCGCCCCGCAACCAGCTACGTCGCTGCAATGTTCCACCCAACCATAGGCCAGCGTGCTCATCAATCTCTCAGCAACACTACCAGCCCCGAGCTGGGCATGATTCCTTAAGGATAAGGGTCAATGCAAGCTTACACATAGCCAAGGTTTTCCAATCAGCCAAACCCACACAGTAGGGTTTATCAAGCCGTCAAGGAGCTAGGAAAGGCTGAATGCTAAGCTGGTGGTCTCAAACACCAGTTTTCTCAAGCTTACCCAGCCTCTAATCCCACTCTCAACAGATCGAAGACCAACCACTGCACACCGCAACAAAACAACCATTCACAGCTCTGTGAAGAAGGCAAAGACAACCGGGTAACAATCCCAAATAAAAGGTGGAATATAGTTGAGGCCCATAAGACAACTCAGGGTTGTTCTTGGCCCTAGCGTGGCCAAAACAACTCAACAGCAACCCAAAACCAGGGTACATCGACAGCCCAAACTTACAATGAAAACTATGGAAATATTACACAGTCCCAAAACAGAGGAGAAGCCAAACTCCCAGCATGGACAGAGGAAAACTCAGCTAATGAGATGTGGCAATCAACAGCCAACCAACATCCACGAGCCCACAGCACACACAATTCCCCAATGTAATGGTGGCTGGAGAACTTACACATTCAGAAAAGGGGAAACGAACAAACTCTCAGCCTGTGCGCAAAGGAAAAAGACACAGCCCAGGCAAAACGTGGAAGAAAACACAGCGGTCTGCAGCTCACGACCCATCACGAAGGATGGAAAACAATACACAGCTCAATAATGCCAAAGGAAAAACCGGTTCTTTGCGCGAATGGAAGGAATACCACCATAGATCGACAACAGCGTGAGAGAGGGGAAGCAACCAACAACCAAGCAAGAAATCACACCCCCTTCTTACTCAGCTCTGCGTGAGGAAGATGAAATGTCCTCCTCCTACGCGTTCCCGCGTGAGAGTGAACTGACCAGGGAAAGAGTGGCGTCGTGGAGAGAATGGCGATGGAGGTTGCTTGCCAACGTGAGGTCAATTCACTGGTGGAGTGTACGCGTGGGAAAGGACTGACAGTCCTGCCACACTCCACTCCCAGCCATAACTGCCTCAACTACTCAATAAGACATTAAAGTCGTTTGATGAGACAAGGAAAAATGGCAAATCAAATAGGGTGATAACACATGGATTTTCACCCCCCCCCCATAGTCCAAGGTTTGACATCCCCCACCCTTATACTTTGGAATCATGCCCTTTTCATTTTAACGTTGCACCGTCGTAGCTGGCTGTAGGTTTATTTTAATTGATGTGCGTATTTACATGATGCCAAACTATAATGTGCCAGATAGCACGATATACCGTCGACAACTATCCCCATTGCCGAAACATACACAACCAAATCGATGGTGGGGCTTTTGCCTTTAGCTCCTCACCATGATTAATTACATTATATACATCATGCAAATGGGGTCAAAACCGGGGTGTTACACTCTCTCAAGAGAGAGAGAGAGAGAAAATAGTTGTTGGAGATAATCTTTTCTATCTTTGGGTTTTACTGCTACCATTGGTGCTCATTCTATCTCTAAGGAAGTTGTGGGGTTTTCTCCTTTATGGTTTCCCTGAGGAATATCTTTGTGTCTCTTGTCTCTTGTCATTTTTGATGTGCATGTTATTCTCTCAAATAAGATCCTAGATCATATTGCTTAAATGATAAAAATATAACATTGTATCAGAGCTAACCTGAGAAGAAGACATTGTGCAGATGTAGAAGCTATGGATTCTTAATTTTTGGGTCTCTCTCCACAATCCATCAGCAAAAGAAGGCTAGGTTGAACCTCCATTGAAGGGTGCATCTTTCTGTCGAAGCAGAATTTGATTCCGGGCATTTTCAGTTTGTGCTACAGAAAATTAGGGATTTTCACTGAAGAGGAATTTTTGAGTGAGCCCAGGCTAGGATTTCTCTCCTCCTCAAAATCGAAGATTAGAGATCTGGGTCAAGATTTTTGGTTTGGTGAAACTCTGGGAAAGTCAAACCCTAATTTGAACCTGGGCCAAAAAAATCCCTAAAATACTAAAACTAGTAGTTTTGGTAGATTCGTTGTATATCGAGATTGGAGAAGGCTCAGGAGCTGAGAAATTTCACAATAGGAAGATAAATTCCTGATGTACTCTATTTAAAATTTTCAACCTTAGATTCACTATATTCTGGGAGATATGATTCCTCCAATTCAGGGTTCCATCCTCTTCCAGGATTCATCCCTAAACATGACACCTAGGGAGAATTGTTATATCTTGGGTTACAAAGGTCCAAATGGAATTTCACAATATGTTCCAGATAGGGAACAGAATGTATGTTCTGTGGTAAAAATTTTAGACCTTGATGATGCAATAGTGACATGTGGCAATCTGTACAAGTTCTCCATGTTGAACAGTCCTGAAACAGGTCACCTTGGGAAAACTCTCATAAGTCCCAATTTGTGAAACCAATTCTGATGAAACCTATGGTGTTGGAACAAGGACATACGAGGCTACCTCAGTACAAAATTACAGACACAGAGGAGTAGTAAGTTCAGAGATACCACAGAAACAGTATCAAGCATTTCTGCAGAAGAAATTGGTAAACTAGGGCTTCCTGTCCCGGGAGCTTCCCTCCACAGTTTTCAGAAAAGGAGTACATTAGACAGCTCACCTTGAAGAGGTCTATATTTCTATCTAATCAGATTTGAAAGATTCCAAGTTTTGAAAATTAGTGTTTCTCTAACAAACCCTAGATTAGCGAGCTCCAGAACCAGAACGAACACCTCAAATCGATAAGATATAATCTTTTGCTATTTACATTTAAGGTTCTCATTTCTAAATGACTAGTCACACCAACTTGATGACAAGCTTGGTGAAACTGACAAATTCCAAGCATGGAAGTATTGGATCTCACTGGTTCTTGAAGAAAATGAATTGGACACCTACATCAATGGAGAGGTTCCAATTCCAGAGGGAGATGAGGCTAAAAGACTTACACAAGAAGAACTTGGTAAAGGCTAAGAAGATCATTAATGATTCAATCACGGATCACCTTATACCACAAGTGTCTTCCCTAAAGACACCAAAGGAGATGTTTGATTCCTTGACCAAGCTATTTGAAGGGAAGAACATAAATTGGAAGATGACTTTGAGAAAACAGTTGAAGAATGTGAAGATCCAAAATGAAAAGACCATGCAGTCATACTTTACAAGGGTCTCTCAAATCAAAGAACAACTTGAAGGAATAAAAGAAGAACTGGAGAATGCAAAAGTTGTGATAACCACCTTGAATGACCTCCCGGGATCATGGGATTCATTCATTCGAGGAATGTGTGCCAGAAGGAACTGACTACTTTCAGTATACTCTGGGAAGAGTACACACAAGATGAAACTCGACTCATAATAAGAGAAGAGAAGATGGGAGCAACTGAAGATCAAGCTCTCACCATCCAAAGAAGATCCCTCAAGCGATGAGGAATACGAAGGACTCAACTCTTGAAGAACCTCTTATCCATCTTATCATTTGGATAAGAAATGATGAATGAAGAAGATGATGAAGCTGAAGGCTCAAGAAGGAGTCTAACCATGAAACAAATAAAGATAAGTATTCACTTGTCATTTCATGATATTATTTTGTTTATATTCAGTTGATGTGTTATGCATGATAGAATGTTTGCATTAATGACAGTATAATACTAATATGCATGTGATGGGTAAGTAGCCCATGCTACTATACAACTCTCCATTTCTACTTATCTAGAATGAAACCTCTTTGCTAGAATATCGGATTAGTGCACAATCTCAATGTTGTCTTGGTGGAGATGGAAGGCATCTAGAAAGTTTCCGTGAGATATGGATGAATGTTGTATTGGCTAAAATATTTGCATGATCATATATTTATGCATAAGAATTTGCCATTATGAATATGCCTTATGAAATGTTTCTAACCATACAAATGCATTTGACTTGTAGGAAAAATCGCGTACAATCACCTACAAGAAAAGAAGGACGAAACTTGTTCCAAAGAACAAGTGATGACAGTTCGAGAAATAATCCAAGAATGAAGAATAATATGATGAATGCAGTTATGTGACACTATTGAGCGACATCATTGATGCAGAACCTTCTAGCTATGAAGAAGTAGCCAAGAAGAAAGGGAAGGAGAATACCAGTTCAAGAAGAATGATGTCTAGGATGTAGTATCAAGACCTTAAGGGAAGTTCGTAGTTCCATCATGCAGTAGATGGAAACATCGTGGGATACAAGGCAAGATTCGTAACATGAGGTTTCTCACGAAAAGAAGGCATAGACTATGAAGAAACATTTGTAGCCACTAGAAATATACATGACAGGAAGAATCATGTGTTCAAATGAAAGAAGGCCTTGTACGAGCTCAGAAGACACCCATGGGATAACACATATATGAGGGTCTTGAATATCACCTAGAGTGATGAATATCTTAACCTTTGCTACAAGGTTGAAGATGAAAGCGTATAGAGGATGGCAAGATCACAGATGGGTGCGAGAAGAACGCTTTCAAGATAGAGGATCTTGGTATCCAGTGAACCTAGATGGATACATAGAATATTAGTAGCAAAGGAAGCTACTTGTCACTCCAAGACAAAATGTGTCAATACATAGAGTACAAAAGGCAGAGGGAGTGACTGCAGAAGATCATGAGGTTCGACATGGTACGATAGGATGGACAACTTACTGATGACTCTAGGATTTACTGAGAGTAAAGAGGATTCCAACCTTGCTTCAAGGTTGAAGATCGAAAAATAGTGATGCTCCTGTCATATGTCGATGACTTGTTCTTGACAGAAAATAGGAACCCATTAAATTTGCAAGAAGGAGACTTACTACCGAGTTCGAGATGAAGGACTTGGATATGATGCACTACTTTCTAGGCATGGAGGTGTGGCAGAATGCAGATGGAATCTCCCTAGGACAAGGGAAGTATGCAGTAGAGATCCTGAAGAGGTTCGGGATGATGGGCTGCAATTCCATGACCACACCTATGGCATCGAACCTGAAGCTATTGAGTGTTGCTTCATCAAAGTCGGTTGATGCCATGTTGTATCGTCAGATGATTTGTTCCTTGATGTACCTGACGAATACGAGAGCATATATTTGCTTTGTTGTGAACACATTGAGACGTGTTCACTTGATGGTTGCAAAGCATGCAGTGAGGTACCTGAAGGGTACAGTTGAGTATGTGCTCAAGTATGATGCGAACCAGAAGATTAATCTGGAGGGTTATGTGGATTCAAATTGGACAGTGCCATTAATAGGAAGAGCACTTTGGGGTGCTGCTTCAGTATGAGATCAGAGAGGAGCAGTGAAGCTCTAGTATGTGATCCATATCGAGATCTCTCGAAAGAGGGAGTTATAGCATAACCGGTGAGACAGGTTGTCTGAGCATAAAATCCTGGCGAAGGTCGTAGGTGGCTCAGACGTAAAACGGTCCTATAGGTTGTCCTTAGATGTAATCGGTCCTGGCAAAGCTCACAGGTTATCCTTGGATGTAATCAGCCCTGATGGGATTCTATGCTAGACATGGTCAGAGTGAAGTTCGAGTACTTCAGGGAGAAGCTTGGTGTTCTCCAAATTGAGATTCCTTCCAAGAGGAAGTGATGAGTCTGTGAGCCATTCTGACATGGTGGTAGGTGGGGCCTCCCATGGTCAGATGTAAGTGCAGAGCCATTCTAATATGACTGTGGGATTGGCTCCCACATGATCAGATGTAAGTGTAGAGCCTTTCCTCGGATGATAAATGGTGTGTCCTATCATGCTAGTAAATATAAGTGATGAAGGCCATTCTTTGGGAGAATGGAGGCACCTGGTCAGTTACCAGGAAATTGATTCAGTCTGGGACTGAAGCTCAGATTAGTGCTGAGAAGCCTTTCTCTGGGAGAATGGAGGCACCTGGTCAGTTACCAGGAAATTTGATTCAGTCTGGGACTGAAGCTCGACTTCGTGTTGAGAAGCCATTCTCTAGGAAAATGGAGGCACCTGGTCAGTTACCGAGAAATTGATTCAGTCTGGAACTGAAGCTCAACTTAGTGCTGAGAAGCCATTGTCTGGGAGAATGGAGGCACCTAGTCAGTTACCAGGAAATTGATTTAGTCTGGGACTTAAGCTCAGCTTAGTGCTGAGAATCCATTCTCTGGGAGAATGGAGGCACCTGGTCAGTTACCAGGAAATTTGATTCAGTCTGGGATTGAAGCTTAGCTTAGTGCTGAGAATCCATTCTCTGGAAGAATGGAGGCAAAGGAAACAATTCGTGAAGAGTCCCACACATCTTTCCC
>LPNX010335250.1:335951-407345 GCA_001517045.1 Pseudotsuga menziesii | reverse complement strand
CCACTCCGTGATTTCCATTTTTTGGTACTTAAACCATTTCTTCCCTGTCAAAGGCAGACCAGTCGCATGCGCGACAGACCTTTCATCCACCCTGAAACACATATCTCCTACCTCGACCTGATAGTTCATCAACGACATGGAGAAAACCCGGGTAACCTCCGGGTTTGAATCAGAAAACTTCCGCAGGAAATGCAACCATCCTACCTCCTTGACCTTGTGTAACAGATCGGAATTTGACTCCAACAAGGTTAATTCGTGGGGCTCGACTCGAACAACAGGGGCCATGCCTGTTAACTTGCGGGCGAGACAATGCGCACAGCAAACCTGCCACCAGAGAATTAGTGACAGAGACGCGGACCGAGAGCACTTAGACCCAAGACCTGGAAACTGTAAACAATACAGGTAAAAAGCTATATTTGGACGCAGGTGAAACCCCTGTAAGCTCATCACAGTGGGAGCCATCATAGTTTGAAATGGCGAGCAAGAACGACAGCCGAAGTGTTAAAACCCGATTCTATCATAATCCTGATCTGACTTAAATGACGAGGGTGACTCAAGTATACGCATAAGAGGTGTCCCAGTGATGAAGCGACACGACTAGAATCACGTACCAGCACTGATATGTGGACGTCAGGGAGGTACGAGTGTCATCATAGCACAGTAAATCCACGATGAATGCGGCTCGTGCCACAGATTTTCCATACAACGCGTTCGGCTCTCTCTCCAAAGGTGAGAAATCGAAATATAACCCACACAATACCTTTGGCAATTATCCCATAGGAAATCATAGAATTCATGCTTAATAACATTAGGACAAGGCATACGAATGACATATCATATCTTGTTAAGGTTCGACCTACTTTAATCGCCATTACCTTGCTCTTGTATGAAAATCGTGAAACATGATCGAAATGATAGATTCCTAACCATGGAACAGAGCATGATCAACGTAGTGTTTAATAGAGCCTACACAGGTAAGCTTACATGATCAAACATAATAACCACGAATCCTTAGGTATCAATGACCCTAGTGATAATGCATTCAAACCAATAACTCAAAAATTGATATTATTGATCCAAAGTAGATTGCGAAGCTTGTTCAAACAAATGTGGCATTTCAATAAATCAGTAGCTAGGGAAAAATCAACCATTCAGTAGCTAAGTTTATCCCTTCTAAAGTTAAGACATTTCATCAAAAAAAATGGGATTTTGTTTGATGCAATAGTGATTTTAGAAGGCTGTTGAGCAGGTGCACAACACAATCCTACTTGGTCAAAATATTCACATCCGACCCGTGATCCAGAATAACTAAATCAACTTCATATTTGACTATCTGGATGTTCATTCTCATCTCTTTTCCTATCTTTCTCTTCTAGAGGGAATTGAATGTGGAATCCTTCAGCATCTTATTCTGGTGTTATAACAGCTTCTCAATCTCAATGAGAGCCTGTGGATCTCTAGATGATGATAGATAGCTCTCAAAAAACTATTGCGAGGTACCCTGCTATCGCGATTGTCCTGCCTCTATGGATGGATCAAAAGCAGATGGCATTTCAACAACAGGTGACTTACCCAAAATTCTCTTGATTTCATGCTTTGCCTCAAAGAATGTATCTTTCTCTATCACAATATCAAATGCTTCCTTTTTCTTCCCAACAAACCAAACTTGTTGATAGGGTCCATCTTCTCCAGTCATCACACCTGCACGAGTGATGATAGCAATGTCGATAGCCTGGGTTCTAGGTTTTGGTAGAATTGTCACAACCATTGGTCCTTGATTCTGGTTCTGAGCTTGGTTCAGGGGCGTATTTTGATTCAACAGTGAGTTCATAGGTTGATTTCAAGTCTGTAGTGGGATCTGAGTTTGATTCTGCAATGGTTGTTGGTTTTGTACTTGGTTTTTGTTTCGGAAGTGGTTCTAATTCTACAACTAAGGGATGTTTTTGACCTGCCACTTCGCAATCAACTGAGGGAAATTTTCAACATTATGCTTTCTTTTTGCATAATATGTACATTGTAAATGAGGACACTCCCTCTAGTAGTGCCCGAATACTCCATAGGTGTAACACTGGATTGATTCTCGACCTCATCCTTCTCCTCGTCTGAAGCCTCGTCCTCATCCCCTAAATCCTCCTCAAAATCCTCCCTGCTGCTGGTACTCTGGTTGAGCTGCTAGCTGATATTGTGGTTGGCCTAGCTGCTGCGGGGGATTTGGTTGTTGTTGAACATAGTGCACTACTTGAACATACTGCGGTTGAGGGTGAGTGATCAACAATTGATTGTACTACAGTCACGGTGCAAACTGTGGTTGTGGTGTGAACTGTTGTTGCAGTGGAATAAATTGCTTTTGTGAAGGTTGTGTATATTACACTTGGGATTTAGACTACGCCATATGTGGCTGAGGCTATGAATTCTGGATCACGCAGGGATCCTCACCCTTTACAAAGTATGAATCATATGTTCTCTCTTGAAGCAAGTGATAAGCTCAATAGTCCTTATCCTCATGCCCCACTGAGCGAGAAAAGGTGCAATGCAAACTTTTTTCCTTCATAACCATCTTCTACATGTAGCTACAGTTTTCATGTTGTTGCCCATATACCTGACATATGTGACACTGTGGCACACCAGTGCAAATCAAGGTGTTTGGTGCTTCTGAGAGCAAATAATTTCGAAAAGTTGAAAAGGTTTCCTTGGTGTGCCGGTCCACATGACACCATTTGCACCAAAGGGAATCATGTTCTGCTTTGTCCTTCTTGATATCTTGCAGCTGGAGTGTCAAATTTGGTAGCTACACATGAATTGGGTTCATGCAAGTTGGATTCTCCCCAATGGGAGAAGCTTCTAACTTCATCATGATCTCTAGAGCCTCACTTTGTGTCACGATATTTTTCTGCAATAACAGCTATCGGATATTCAAGACCAACGCGATGATGAACCACTCCTTATCCTAGACATTGCTCATTTTGAAGTTGAATCGGGCCATCAATGTCTTAAACCATTGATCAAAATCCATAATAGTTTCATTTGGGAACTACTTGATCTCTTTGAGTTCTGTAATATACTGGGCCTCAAATTCAGGTTTCTTAAATTCCTCGAATATCCCTTCCCAGATCTCATTTAGTGTCTTTGTCATGGTTCCTTGAGGAAGCTGTATGAATCTCATGTACCAGTCTAGCGCATGACCCCTAAGGGTGGTTTCCAAATGGATTTTATTGATATCATTATCAACAATCTATCCGGAAGTCCATACTGCTTCACACAAGAACCAACACTGCTCCAAGTCATCAGTCCCGTTTCTATGGAACATTGGTAGCTTCATCTCGTCACCCTCCATTCTGGGCCTTCTTCCTCTAAATGGTGCTCTACTACTAGACTGCTGCTGGCATGTCGGACAAGTCAATGTAGAATGCATTTTTCTACCTATTGGTGGAGTAGTGCACGAAGGTGTGGACACGTTACTACTGGGGTTTGAGCTTACTTCTATCCTGGGCATAGCATGGCTCTAATCATCCTTGTCATCACTATAGGGTTGCTTCGTCCCATGTGGTTTTTCTTCATACCCTTATGTTTTGATCACAACAAGACCTTCCCCTTTCCTCTGCCTCTTCTCTTGTCGAAACCTTTCTCCTCCCCTCGTACAACCACTTGTTTCCTCGACAACCCTCACAGTCTCATTAGAACTCATACCCATCTACCCCTTATCTTTCCATTCACCTCCCCCCTTTGGTCACGGTGTCCACGACATCCACACACCAGAGTTTCACTACTCAAGGTGCATTTTTAGAATACCCTTCTTGCAGACAAGCATCTTAATAGATAATTGTAGAGATAGAAAGAACCTACCTCTCGGTCCGTTGAACAAATTTCTTTTGCTTCATTGTATGACTTATTGGTATTGACTGCAAACTCAATGATGGATCCTTCCAGAATACTATCTAGCCATACTTCAACATCTCGCGATGCTTTGTTGTCAAATTCTTGCAATTCTTGGATCAGTTCAATAGTCCAGGATGTCGGCTCCCCTCCTCGATGGTTGTTCTTCTTATAAGTGAACCACCTAGTCACTCATACAGTATGATAGGAAATTCACAGAAGAACCATTTGTGGGAACCGTCATGGATATATTTGGCCAACCAATCATTTGTCGACAAATTCTGATTCTAATTCTCTATTTCAACAAACTCTTCTAGCTTTAGGTCGAACCAATCTTCAATATCCGGTTTGGTTGGATGCCACAACATATCCTCCCTTCAGTCACAACAAGGTCACAACAACATAACCATTTGTTGGTAACATTCGTCATGCCATATTACTTATGTGCAACAGAACCAAATCACACAGTACTTCTCCACATCGAGAGAATGATCACAAACCAATATTCAATAGATGGTCGACACAGACAGAACCAAAAATGCTCAAGAACAAAATGAAGCGACAATATTACACATAGTTATCAAATCACAAAATGGATTGATTGATTGATCGATTGGTTTTTCGCATCAATGATCTCTTTTCTTCTCTCTCTCTCCCTCTTCTACAATTTCAATTCTAGCTCTATATATAGGCTTGCTCCTTTACATCCAAGGTCCACTTATAACTAACTTCTAACAAACTAGTGACCTATATCCACAAAATGTGTTCAATCAGTACAAAATTGCATGAGAAAGTCCAAAAACGGTTATTCTTCCGCCTATCACGCTGATTTGGTCCTGCGTGGTGTCGCATGAGCTTGCGCAACCTCCATAGTGCTGCACAACTCACTTACCCAAAACCCCTGCCAACATCATCTTTGCAAAAAAAAAATTGAAATCTCATCTCCATTTTCTAAACATAAAGCTCTAGTTTTTAATTGTTATGCTATAACTTTTTCTTCTTGTAATTTCCTCTTAGCTTGTTCCAATTTTATCACTTCTTTGGAACATTTAGTCAAAATCCCTCCACTTTCTAAGTCATATAATTTTGAAAAATATTCTTCATTATTTTCTTAGGGTCTATTCATCATTCAACATTTTTCATGATCCCGATCAATATGTTGGAATTCTAAATCCTTGATGGAAAAAATAATTCTATAAACAAACTAAGGATCTAGTAAAACAATTAACCTTACAGATAATTGCAGAGAATTAGCCTAAGGAGAGAAGAAGAAAAATCATGAACACACATTAGAAATTATCAATGAATGATGATTGGTATTATTACATAGGCAATCCTTATAAAGGAAAATAGAGTTGCTAGAAGAAAAGTAATTTTAGCTCATAAAGAAGGATTACTAAATATGATAAACCCCCATATGTGAATAAAGCAGTTTCCTAACTAGAACAAGAGCTCATGAATTATCTAATGCATGAGTGAGTTATTATGTTTAAATGAAAATATTGATAATCATGGAATACAGAGAGAAAATCATGGAGGATGGGTTGGAAACAAAAGATACCAGTTTCTTAGTTAACTAGCTTTACCTTATCCACATAAAAGTTGGATAAAATCATAATAAGGAAGAATCTGTAGGAAAGCGTAGTTACTAATTATGGGATTCAATAAAGTGCTCAAGATAAACCTAGAATCATAATTAAATAGCCAATTGGGGTATACATGGAATTTTTTGACTTTGCAATGCAAGTGGGTGCCAACTATCTAGGCTAGTGGGTAGAAAATTAATCAAATAATGAATAAATATTTTATCCTAAGTTATGAGTGGGCTTATAATATTCCAACACCCCATTTTAAGGCTGACTTTATGATGATATCTATGAAATAATAAAAAATATTGATGTATATAGCGCCCAACAACAAGGCTATGGTAACCCTTTTACAATTTATCGTGTCCAAAGAACTGAGGAAAGAGGAAAAACGACATGGGGAAAATCCTCCCTCAAGAAAGGAAATGAAAGGAAACCCAAAAATGTTGAACTGATGGTTATTTTCTGCTATAAACTAAATTTCGACGTCTGGAGTTATGTTCTTCTTGGGAAGAAGAGAAATATTCTCACCTGGATAAAAAACATAGACAACTGCAGTATGGAAAATGGGACCATGTAGAAAAACTGAGATCCAATGATGTGTAAGCAAGACTGAAAGTTCTTTAGAATTGTAATCAGCTCCAATATGATGAGATGACTTGAAATTCAAACAACTAGAGATGAAATCAGCTCCATATTGGTGAAATAAGTGTACAAGCGAATGTATGAGGTCTCGAACTTCATTTGCACTGAGAGGATGTGTGCAAGTGATCGTGTAGGAACAAAGAGAATGCATATGATCAAAGAGTGTAAATGCAAAGACTCCATGGGTTTATCTATCTTCCAAATAATCCAAAAGAACAAATATCAACAAATCAGTAGATTCATGGGAATACACTAGTAAAGAATCCTCTGTGGTAGAAGTATTAATGGAGTAAGGAAGGAGATGTTCAAAATATTCAAGGAGGCTCTGTGAATGATTTCCAATAACGAAGGGGGAGTTTTAGGAGTGCATAGGATCAACTATGGAAAGTTGAAAGATACTAATAGGACTTTATTTGGCTAAGAAAATATCTAATAAATCACTGAGTTGTGCACCATGAAAGAGAGAAGTATGCACAAAGCGTGAAGTAACTAGCACATAGTTCTCACAATCTATCGTACAAGACATGAATGAAAATGAATGTGTGAGTGAATCATCATCAATAGCAATATAAAATCCACTAGTCACTTATTTTTGTCATCATCATAACAAGAAGATGAATCAATATATTCAAATTCAAGAGATACAGAAAAATATGGCTCTTCAAACTTAACTTCTTGATTCAAAGAGGAAGAAATTGAATCAAGAAGAATGGTAGCAAGAAGAACTACGTGAGATAATTCTTCATCATGAACAAATTCATTAGATACTGTAGAGGTTGAGACATATTGAGAGAGAGCAGTAATTGAGGAGCTAGAGGCTCTTTCCAAATAGATAGATGAATCCTCATTGTGCTTGTGAAAAATGCTATCCAATGTTGTCCAAATATCCTTTAGTTATGGCAGCATAATCAATAAGGTAGCGCATGCTTGGAGAAATAGCCAGACACATAGGTCAAAAATCTCTATCAAAGTCATTGATGCAGTTAGTTAGCTCTCCATAAGACTCTTCACCAGCTCTAGTAGATATCTAATAGATATTTTGTCTCTTCAAAGATGAAATCATGTTCAGTTTCCACTCTAAATAACTTGTGTGTAGAGCAAGAAATGGAATCGATACTCTCGAATCCATTTGAAGTTGTACCTACAAAATGAACCTGCAAATATGAAAAAGGAGTATTAGTTAATGATATCTCATACATATTATTCCATGTATAGTGTTGATGTATTTATAACTTCGGAATGTATTCATCTATGTATCTTATGTATTGTAACCCGATGTTTATTTTAGGATGTATCTATAATGTAATTGAGTCATATTGTCATGCCCCAGTGTTCCGATCAGGAGGATCAATAATGTAAAAAAGTCATGTCAAGTCATAGTGGGTAACCCTCTGATTGTCTAAGGGTTAAACTCCCCGCAGTTTTGGGGCACTAGGGTTATTAGACTCTCCTAGTAGAGGTTGGCCCTGGTAGGGTTTTAGTCATGTAAATATTAGTATAAATAGAGAATTGGAGTATCTATTTATCACAAAACTCATCGACACTCAATTGCAGCGCATAGTTGAGGAAGGAGAAGACACTGGGGCTAGACAAGAAGAAGATTACTGCTATCGGGAGATCACTTACTGTTTTGGGGATTTTACTATTTTGGTGTTGATTCTATCTCTGAGGAAGTTGTGGGGTTTTCTCATTTATGGTTTCCCAGAGGAAAAACACTGTGTTCATTGTCTCTTGTGTTTGATTGTTGTACTTGTTATTCTCTCAGTTAAAGATCCTAATAATGCTAGCTTTATGTTGAAAAACTAACATGGTATCAGAGCTAACATGAGAAGAAGACACTATGCAGCTGTGGGAACTAGGGATTCCTAGTTTGTGGATCTTCCTGCATATATTTTTAGAAAAAGTAAGATGGAATAACTCTCCTCTTTAGGGAACATCTTTCTGTCGAAGCAGAATCCAATTATGAGGTTTTTCAGTTTTGGACTTGTCACTGCTGCCAGAAATTAGGACTTTTCACAGAAGAGGAATTTTTCAGTGAGCCAAGGCTTGTATTGATCTCCTCCCCAAAATCAAAGTTAGGGACAAATTTCAAATTATTTGGGTGGACAAAACTATGAAAAATAAAAACCCTAATTTGCTCCTAAACCAGCTCTGCAGGATTTCAGCTCAAGTTTCAGATACGGCATCTTGACCTGGTAAGATCTAAAATATTTTGTATTTCCATTTGAGGTTCTCAGTTTAAGATGTCTCATCATACCAAGCTTGATGAAAAGCTTGAGGGAGCTGATAACTTATGATCTTGGTAGTATAGGATCTCCCTGGTCCTGGAAGAGAATGGATTAGACTCCTACATCCAAGAGGAGGTTCCAGTTCTAGAGGGAGATGAGGAAAAGGCCTTACATAAGAAGAAGATGGTTATGGAAAAGAGGATCATTTCTCATTCTATCAAGGATCACCTTATCCCACAGGTGTCCTCTCTCAATACATCTAAAGCTATGTTTTATGCCCTAACCAAGTTGTTTGAAGGGAAGAACATAAATCAGAAGATGACTCTGAGGAATCAACTGAAGAATGTGAAGATTCATAATGCAGAGACTATTCAGTCCTACTTTACAAGGGTTTCTTAGATCAAGGAACAATTAGAAGCTGTAGATGAAGAAGTGAAGAATGCAAATATTGTAATGACAACACTTAATGGACTTCCTAGGTTATGGGATTCCTTCATCCTAGAAATCTGTGCAAGAAAGAAGTTAGTCAAGTTCAGTAGACTATGGGAAGAATGCTCTCAAGAAGAAGCTCGGACAACAACCCGAGAAGAGAAGATGGGAAGTGAATATCAATCCCTCATAGTTAAATCCAAGAGGGGAAGAAGAAATCCTCATTACTCCAAAGGTAAGAACTCTTATTCTAAGGATAACAATAGAAATGACCTATCTAGATTGAGATGCTATACATGTGATGAAAAAGGACACTTTGCTAGAGATTGTCCTAAGAACAAAAGTAGCTCCCATAAGAAGAAGGGAAGCAAGAGAAGACATCATGCTCATGCTGCAGAGGATGATGTACCATCCAAGAAGAGATCCAGATATGAAAGTGAAGATTCTTCAAGCGAGGATGAATATGTTTTGATTTTCACTCTCACATGTAACATTACTCATGGTAGTGATGATTGGCTTATAGACAGTGGGGCTTCCAAACATATGACTGGATTCAAGGAATCCTTTGTAAGAGTATCAGAACATGAATCACCTCACAAGGTGAAACTAGGAGATGACTACCAATATCCAATAAAAGGTGGTGGGGAATCTTCATATAAACTAGAATCTGGTAAGTCTCTAACAATGAATGAAGTATTGTTTGTACCAGGACTCAAGAAGAAACTTCTCTCCATATCAGCATTGGATGCGAAAGGAATGAGGGTTGCATTCATAGATGGTCAAGTCATTATGTGGCCTAGAGGAAATACTATCGATGATGTGGTAGTGATTGGAGAATAAGAAGGAGGATTGTACAAATTGAAGGAACATCCAGAACAAGCATTCGTCCATGAATTAGTAGAGCCAAATGAACTTTGGCATAGAAGGCTTGCACATGTGCATTACAGAGCACTACCTATTGCAAGAAAAGTTGTTGAAGGTCTTCCAGAAATTCAAGAAAAACACAATGGGGTCTACAAAGGATGTGCAAAGGGAAAGAACACAAAGAAGAAATTTCCAAGTAGTGAAAGCAAAGCAAAAGGAATCTTGGAAATAATCCACTCCAATGTATGCGGTCCTATGTCATCAAGCTCACTAAGCGGGTATGCATATTATGTTTCTTTTATTGATGTTTTTTCTAGGAAGACATGGTTTTACTCAATGAAGAACAAAGATGAAGTATTCAGCAAATTCAAAGAATTCAAATCCTTGATCGAGAACCATACTGAAAAGAAGATCAAGACCTTTCGATCAGACAATGGCGGAGAATTCACTTCAAATGAATTCAAGAGGCTATGAAAAGACTCGGGGATTAAGAGGGAGTTGTCCACTCTTTATAATCCATAATAGAATGGGGTTGTAGAAAGGAAGAATAGAACTATCATGGAAGCTACAAGAGTAATGCTTCATGATCAAGATCTTCCTATGCATCTTTGGGCTGAATCTACTAGAACAGCGGTGTATGTACAGAACCGTACTCCACATAGAGTACTCGAGAACACGACTCCTAAAGAATTCTTCTCCTACAAGAAACCAGAAGTCAGCCATCTCAAAATATTCAGTTTTCCTATGTACATACACATCCCAAAGGAGAAAAGGACAAAATTAGATCCTTCAAGAAAGAAGGGTATATTCATGGGATAATATGAAAGCTCGAAGGCTTACAGAATCTATTATCCAGGATACAAGAAGATTGACATTAGCAGGGATGTGAAATTTGATGAAGACACAGCTTACAACAAATCCAGAAAGATTCCTGCTGAAGAACGTAAAGAATCAAAAGCACCCAAAATCCATGATACAACCATGAATGAAGAAGCTCAAGAAGAAGATCAAGAATTTGAAGAACCACAAAGACCCATAGATCCACCTCTGGAGAAGAATCCTCATAAGAGGAAACCTGCTTGGGTACAAGAACTTATCCAAGGTGCAGAAATATATGGGGCTCCAAAAGAGAATCACAAAGAAAAAAGGAGGACCAGATCCTGCTCTGGGTGTGTAGCTTTACTATGTGATTTCATTGATAAAGAACCTTCTGGTTATGAAGAAGCGGCAGAACGGAAAGAATGGAAGGATGCTATGATTGAAGAATATCAATCAATCATGAATAATGATGTGTGGGATGTTGTCCCAAGACCATAAGGGAAATCAATTGTAACTTCCAAATGAATCTTTAAGATCGAGCATGCTGCATACGATAGCATTGAAAAGTATAAGGAAACATTTGTGGCTCGAGGTTTCTCTCAGAAAGAAGGAATAGACTATGAAGAAACATTTGCACCTGTATCCAGATACACTTCCATCAGATCAGTACTTGCTCTGGCTACAGTGATGAAATGGAAGATACACCAAATGGATGTCAAGACTGCTTTCTTGAATGGTGTAGTAGAAGAAAAAGTATATGTAGAAAAACCACTGGGTTTTGAGACACATGACAGAGAGTCTCATGTATGCAGATTGAAGAAAGCCCTGTACGGTTTTAAATAGGAACCCAGGACCTGGTACGGCAAAATTGACAGTTTTCTATCTAGTTTGGGATTTACCAAGAGTAAAGCATATTCCAACCTTTACTACAAGGTTGAAGATGGAAACCTAGTAATGTTTCTACTATATGTAGATGATCTATTTGTGATAGGTATGAATGGGTTGATTATTGATATGAAGAGAAAGCTTGCTGCTGAGTTCGAGATGGACTTGGGTGTGATGCATTACTTTCTAAATATGGAGGTGTGGTAGAGTATAGATGGAATCTTCCTTGGACAAGGGAAGTATGCAGTAGAGATCCTGAAAAGGTTTGGGATGATGGTCTGTAAGGCTATGGCTACACCAATGGAATCGAACCTGAAGCTATTGAGTGATGCTTCATCAGAGTCGGGTGATGCTATGATATATTGTCAAATGATTGGGACATTGATGTACCTGACGAACACAAGACCAGACATTTTCTTTGCTATGAACACCTTGAGCTAGTTCTTGACAGATTCGAGAAATGTTCACTTGATTGTTGTAAAGCATATTTTGAGGTACCTGAAGGGTACAATTGATTATGGGCTCAAGTATGATGCGAATAAAATGATTAACCTGGAGGGTTATGTTGATTCAGATTGGGCAGGTAGTGCCATCGATAGGAAGAGTACTTCAGGGTGTTGCTTTAGTATGGGATCAAGTGTGATCTCTTGGTTTAGCAGGAAGCAAGCCTGTGTGGCACTAAGTACAGCTGAAGCAGAGTATGTCACAGTTTGTTCAGTGAGGCAGTATGGCTACGAAATCTACTTTCTGATTTATTTGATCTCTAGTTGGATGCTACTTGTATACATTGTGACAACCAGATTTGCATGAAGTTGTCAGAGAATCCAGTGTTCCATGACAAGTCGAAGCATATCAAGATCAAGTATCACTATATCAGGGATATGGTGCAGAAGGGAGCAGTGAAGCTCCATTATGTTGCGACAGAGAAACAAATAGTTGATGTATTGATGAAGCCATTGGCTAGAGTGAAGTTCAAGTACTTCAGAGAGAAGATTGGTGTTCTCCAAATCAAGGTTTCCTCTAAGGGAAAGTGATGAATCCCATATCCATTCTGACATGGTGAGAGGATTGGTTCCTTCTATGGTTAGATGTAAGGGCTGAGCCATTCTATCATGGTGAGAGGATTGGTTCCTTCCATGACAAATATTAGTGCTGAGATCCATAGCCATTTTGACGAGCAGGTCAGATGTAAGGGCTGAGCCATTCTGTCATGGTGAGAGGATTGGTTCCTTCTATGACAGATGTGAGTGCTGATCCATTTTGATATGACTATAGGATTGGTTCCTACATGATCAAATATAAGGGATATTTCCATTCTTTGAATGGAGCTTCCTGGTGAGGTACTAGGAAAACTCAATCGAGGACCGAGGGTCGTTCTGGTATGATCATGAGATGTTCTCTCACATGATCAGATATGAGTGCATGGACATTTTGATGTGATAGAGGGATGTGTTCCCACTTGATCGGATGTAAGGGCTGAGAAATTCTATCATGGCTAAAGGATTAGGTTCCTCCCATGTCAGATATGAGTGCTGGCCATTCTAACTTAGTGTCAGATATAAGGGCTACCACCATTCTCTTAATGGAGCTACCTGGTGAGGCACCATGAATCCTCAGTCTAGGACTGAGAGCCATTCTGATGTGATTGAGGGATTTGTTCCCACATGATTAGATGTAAGTGTAGTGGCCTTTCCATAGATGATAGTAGCTTGGGTTCCTATCATGCCGGTGGTTGTAAGTGCTGAGCCTTTTCACAGATGATAGTAGTTTGAGTTCCTATCATGATGGTGATTGTAAGTGCTGTGCCTTTTCATAGATGGTAGTAGTTTGAGTTCCTACCATGCTGGTGATTGTAAGTGCTATGTATTTTCATAGATGGTAGTAGTTTGAGTTCCTACCATGCTGGTGATTGTAAGTGCTATGCCTTTCCACAGATGGTAGTAGTTTGATTTCCTACCATGTTGGTGGATGTGAGTGTTGTGCCTTTCCACAGATGATAGTAGTTTGGGTTCCTATCATGCTGGTGGTTGTAAGTGCTGAGTCATTTCACAAATGATAGTAGTTTGAGTTCCTATCATGCTGGTGAATGTGAGTGCTCGGCCTTTCTGATATGATTATAGGATTGGTTCCTACATGATCAGATGTGAGTGTTGGGTGTTCCTTTCTAACAAGTAGGTCAGATGTAAGTGCTGGGTGGTCCATTATGACTTAGTGTCAAATATAAGCACTGAATAATACCTACATGTAGGCTAGGATTACAACCAGCATGAAAAAGGGCTGGCTCTGTAGAACTTCCTGTGATGAGAAGAATCATGAGATAACAGCCGTGATGATGATTGCCAGTGATGATCCAGATCGAGTGATGATCGAGATCTAGTGATGATGATCCAGCAGTGATGATCCAAATCTAGTGATGATGCCCAGAGATGATCCAGATCAAGTGATGATCCAGATCCAGTGATGATCTAGATCGAGTGATGATCCAGATCCAATGATGATGTCCCATGATGATCTAGATCGAGAGATGATCCAAATTCCAAGAATGAAGGTGACCTGAATATGAATATGACTTGAAGACGAAGATGAATTGAAGACTTAGGAGACTTGAAGATGATGATATGATCCATTTGATGCAGAGAAGAAGACCAGTGCTGAAAGTTGTGTCGAAAGAATACCTTCCTAGTTAAGAGGGAGTGTTGATGTATTTGTAAATTCAGAATGTATTCATCTATGTATCTTATGTATTGTAACCTCATGTTTATTATGGGATGTATCTATAATGTAATTGAGTCATATTGTCATGCCCCGATATTCCGATCGGGAGGATCAATAATGTAAACAAGTCATGTCAAGTCATAGTGGGTAACCCTCTGATTGTCTAAGGGTTAAAGTCCCCGCAGTTTCGGGGCACTAGGGTTATTAGACTCTCCTAGGAGAGGTCATCCCTGGTAGGGTTTTAGTCTCATTGATATTAGTATAGATAGAGAATTGGAGTCTCTATTTATCACACAACTCATCCACACTCAATTGTAGCGCATAGTTGAGGAAGGAGAAGACACTGGAGCTAGACAAGAAGAAGATTATTGCTATCGGGAGATCACTTACTGTTTTGGGGATTTTACTATTTTGGTGCTGATTCTATATCTGAGGAAGTTGCGGGGTTTTCTCCTTTATGGTTTCCCCGAGGAAAAACACTGTGTTCATTGTCTCTTATGTTTGATTGCTGTACTTGTTATTCTCTCAGTTAAAGATCCTAATAATGCTAGATTAATGTTGAAAAACTAACATATAGCTTGGATATCCTGAGCTCTGATACCATGTTGGAATTCTAAATCCTTGATGGAAACAAGAATTCTTTAAACAAGCTAAGGATATAGGCACACAATTAACCTCATAGTGAAATGCACAGAATTAGCATAAGGAGAGAAGAAGAATAAACATGAACACACATTAGCAATGATCAATGAATGATGATTTATATTATTACATAGGTAATACATCCTTATAAAGTAAAATAGAGTTGCTAGAAGACAACTCATGCTAGCTCATAAAGCAAGCTTACTAAATATGATAAACCCCCATAGGTGAATAAATTAGTTTCCTAATTAGACCAAGATATCGTGAATTAGCTAATGCATGAGTGAGTGATGATGTGTAAAGGAAAATATTTGTAGTCATGAAATATGGAGATAAAATCATGGAGGATGGGTTGGCAACAAAAGGTACCAGTTTCCTAGTTAACTATCTTTACCTTATCCACATAAAATATGGATAAAATAATAATAAGGAATCATCTACAGGAAAGCATAGTTACTAATTCTGGGAGTCAATAAAGTGGTCAAGAAAAACCCAGGATCATAGTTAAATCATTATTTTTGTATAAATGAAAAGTGTTGTCTTTGTAGTGCAAGTGGATGCCAACTATCTAGGTTAGTGGGTAGGAAATTAATCAAATAATTATTAAATATTTTATCCTAAGTTATGAGTTGGTTTATAATATTCCAACAAAATAGTTGCATGCTTCATTCCTTTTAGATTTCCATCCAGTTTAATACTCATTCTTATATATAAATACATCATTTGGATGCCACATATATTTTTCTAGGGTGATGTAGTTATCCTTCTTGAAAAACTCTAGGCTTGATTTGAAAGGACTTAAGATATTTTTCTCACCATTATCCACTTCTAGAATGATCTAAAAGTGATATGATCCCCCCCCCAACAAGAGACCCATTAAGGAATCCTTGATGAATATTCAATCAAACCTTCTGCAACTAGAAATTGATATAATCTATCTTCCATCCTTTCAACACCTACCCTCTTATTCCTCCAAGTAAGATTTAGTTTTATTGGCTCAATGTCTAAGAATCATGCACTTATGGTTGGATAATAACATAGTCAATCAGAGTATTCAAATTTTCTCTCAAGACTCAATTCTTTTTGCTACCAAGATAATAATTAAATCACCCCCCATAATTAAATTCATTTTCCTCTTAAAGGATTTATGAAACAAATATATTTCAAGAAAGCGTTTCTATCAAAACATGGAACATACACATTAATCAACAATAAATTTTGTTCGAGCTCTTGTGAGAAAACGATTAATCTCAAACCTATAAGAAAGGACAATCTATAAGAAAAATACATTGTTTTGGAGTTCAACCCTAATAATAGCCCACCCACCCTGCCCTCGACCATCCCATCACATCTAGACAGGTTAAATTTGAACCACATAACAAGTTTTGCATAACAACCGCAACAATGGACCCTTATCCTAATGTATACGACAAGAAAATCACATACATATTAACCATCTCACTCAATCTCTTGATGGATTTCCTCTTGGAATCACTAGGCATCCCACTACAATTGAAAGAGAGAACAATCACTTAGAGACCCCTCTTGGATTGTTAATGCTCTAAGAAAACCATAAATAGCTAGTTGTTAACCTGTTTCAACATTAGTGTGAAAGAAATATAACTTCATAATTGTTGTGCCCCTGCTCAACAGCCTTCTAAAATCATTATTTCATCGAACAAAATCCCATTTTGTTCGATGAAATTTTTAAATTTTAAAAGGGATAAATTTGGCTACTGAAAGGAGGATTTTTCCTTGGCTACTGATTTATTGAAGTCAACATTTTTTGAACAAAATTTGCAAGTTACATTGGATCAATGATATCAATATCTCTGAGTTATTGGTTTGGATGAATTGTAACTAGGGATGTTAATACATGAGTGTGCATGGTCCTTATGCTTGATGCTGTATATCCTAGTTGTGCAGGATCTCTTAAACATCAACACTGTTTTTGGTCGATTTCATTGATAAGAAATATTACTAAGGTCGTGTATCATGATCTTTATGCAGAATTGGGTAATGGTGATCAAAGGTGTCGAACTCTATAGAATCCTAGATACATGATTCACATGCCATATCCTAAAGTTTGCTAACCATTATTTGCATTGATATTAATTTGCATGTGATAATATGCAAAGTTCTAGTGTTGAGTTATATGATAATTCACCACCTTTGATGAATGAGCCGAACACATTATGGGGAATGATCTATGGCACGAGTCACACTCATCACGAATTCAGAGTGTTATTATGACACTCGTACTTACCCTGCTGTCCACGTCTCAGCTCTCGTACCTATTCCTTGTCGTGGCTGTTTACCAGTGGAGCACCTGTTATTACCTACACCTCGAGCTTTCCTGTCATTTAATTCAGGCTTGATTGAGATAACATTAGTCTTTCAGGGTTTCAACCGTAATTTGCGTTCAACACTCCGAGTAGTGATGGCTCTGCTCATGCCGAGCCCGCAGGGGTTTCGCCTACATTCACGCATGGCTTATCCTGTGTATTATTTACTACTGCTGAGTCTCGGTTCCAAGCGCTCTCAACCTGCTCTTCTGTCATTAATCCGGTGGTGGCATGTATTCTGTGCATGGTTTCGCGTTTATAAACAATTAGTAATGGCCCCTGTTGTGAGAGTCGAACCCTATGAGTTAACCCTGTTGAATTCGAACCCTGGGCTTTTGCAAAAGGTCAAAGATGTCGGGTGGCTTCCATTCCTTGAGAAGTTCTCTGATTCTAATCCAGAATTCACCAGAGTATTTGCTTTGTCCCTGGTAAACTATCAAGCCAAAGTTGGAGATTTGTGCTTTCGGGTTGATGAGAGGTCGATTGCAAGTGAAACCGGTCTGTCTCTGGATGGGAAGAAGTGGTTTAAGTATCAGAAAATGGAGATTACGGAATGGAGATCGTTGCTGAAGAACCCGACTCAAGAAATTTCCTTCCGGACAGGAGTTGCACGTAAGTTTTTCTTAAAAAAACTGGCGCCCCGTGTTTGATTTAATTCACAGGTATTTAACCTGCGAAGGTCGGTTGTCCTCGGCCTATGTATACCACCTTCGTTTGATGGCTGCTTTCATAGGATTTCCCATCAATCTCCCTTACTATCTTCTACACAGTTTGTTTAAAATGTCAAATGCCATAAAGAAGGGACCGAAACATGTAAGCCACAGTTTGTTTCACCACGGGCTAGTCCGTATGTTGATTGAGAATGAACTAATGAAGTCTGGTCGCTCATGGGAACAGTTCTTAGAATCAAATGGTTTCTCAGAGTTTTGTCATTGTATGTTTAACAGTCCAGGTGACTGTAGCAAACATAGGGTTTCAAGCTCGGCTCCTTTGAGCGAACCTACATTAAACCCTAGCTTTAAGAGTGTAGAACCCTCTCAAGTGCCTATGGGTGATCCAATGAACACTCCTCATACATCTCCAGAGTCTAGGTGTGTAAAGAAGATCTCAGCTCTATCACCCGTCACTCCATCAAACAATAGTGACAAATCTGGTAACTGTCGAGGGAAATTATCTAAGTCCAAGTTGACTAGAAGGCTAACCAGGAGTATGGCGAAATCCAGGATGGCGCAAAACCCTGTGAAGGTTAAGCTTCCAGTCGAAACCGTTGTAATTGATGAATAGGAAATCAATACTCCTTTACCTGTTAACGATGAGGTGATTCATCGTGATTTCCATACTGATCTAGCTAGACAAAGTCACCCTGTAATTGCTGCAGACATCTCTGAAAATCCTTCGCTGTCTGTAGAGGTTCAGCCTCTTGAGACTGGTGTTGATGTCACTCTTGTTCGTGATAGTCCTCCATCAGTTGATAAGAAAGTTCAGGAAGACCTAGTTGATTGTACGACTGGTTCAGTTGTAAACGAAAAGCTTGTTAAAACAACTTCAGCTGTTTCTCGTGGAATTGGGGCAACTATTCACCCTCTGTTTATTAGTTGTCTGTTATACAAGGTTCTCCGAATGGAAGATAAGATGAACGAAATAGTAGCGAGTCGAGACTTATTGAGAGCTGATAATGAGGGTTTAAAAGTAAAAGTTGATGAAAGTAATCAGCATCTTGTGCGACTGAGGAACCATAAAAACAAACTTATCAGGCGGGTGCTTAAGTTACAGGATGAGAATGAAAAGAGCGAAGAAAAATTTACGTGAGCTCAATGCTCAGATCGCCTTAATGCAGTTTAAAGCTCCTTCACCAAGTCAACCTAGTGGAGTTAATATTCATGTTTTCAACGCCCCAGTCAATCTGTAGTGTTTGGTGATATGTTGTTTTGTTGATCAATATCAGGTATTTGATTATTTCGTTTCTATTTGTTGATGATTTCATTTGCTATTATTTCAATTATGTTTTAATTATAATTCTTGTGTGTTGTATCGCAGATAGTAACATGAATATCTCTTTTCCCGATTTTGAGGATTTTGGGTATATTGGCGATCCCTGTATTTCTAGAGACAAATCGATATTGGACGGATTGTATTACAGGTGCCACTCTTTTGTTTTCGATCCCATGTGATGGATGGAATAGTTGTGCGTTCGCTGAAAAAACGACATGTTCCACTTGTCGTTTTTTATTCGATATTAGTTAGGGATCACGATATGGATTATTAGCTTTTGATAATGTTATTTTGGGAAAACTCAAAATGTATTTAAAGGGATGATAGTGAATATGAAAGGGGTCGATACTCTGGGGAAGCAAGAACAAAACTGCTGGTTTGTTCTATCTGTGCCTCTAGGCAGTTATCTGTCAGTTGTTACAATGTTTGAACTGGTGATATTTTACACACGTTTACAGTTTTAAAACTTTTTATGTGGCTGATAATATCTTTCAGTTTTGATATTTGCTTTCCTATATTATAATGTTTGTTATAATTTCCTTGATGAATTGGGCGAATATAATTTATCAGGTATCGGCTATTCCTGTTTTTAACTGTGTTGGTATGTCATGTTTTGTATTTAATAATTGATATTATTGTTACATAATGTGTAATGATGCTTGTATGATTTGCAAATATTTGAATTTCTTTAAATATCAGCAAATGCTTACATACAATGTCTTTATCAACATCAGTTGGTTACAGGTTAAATTAATTTTTGCTCCTGATCAGGATAGGTATTAGATCAGAATTATATTTTATTCCGTTTCTGCTTTTTGTACTATCCTAAGAACCTTGTTGAGTTAGATCCTTTTCTTTAAATATATTCAGTTTATCCTTCTATGTAATTACTGTACATCTGTATATAAATATAACTTTGTAGCATACGAATCTTGTCCAGATTTATGTTTTATTTATGTATTCAGAGTTAATTGTTTTTGAGTGATTTTACTTAACAGTTTCCGTTCCTTGTAATATATAACTTGGGGTAATCCTTGTAATTATAAGTATAGGATCGACACTAACTATCAGTAGCACTAATTGTAATCATTAGTCCTCTAGGATCCCAGGCCAACAGAGCCTTTAAACCTGTCGGGAGCGACTATTCCAAACAGCTTGGAGCCTGTTCTAAGGGTCCCGGACTGGGTCGTTTTCCCCCGTTGCGGGCTTAATCAAATACGCCCGTCAACAATGGCGCTAGAAGGAGGGCCAGTGTAAAATGGCTGATGACAACAACCCTGTTAACAAAACTAATCAGCCAACTACCCCTCAAATACAATCGACTACACAATCACGAACACGCCGGTCATCACGACTAGGGGACGATCCTTTGACCGATTCAGTTCGAAGCCTCATCTCCCAGTTTGATGCCAGTGGTGCTCGCCGTCCAGAGGAACTAGATCAAATTGAACAAGCCATAAACGAATCTCAAAGAATTTTAACCAGAGCTTATTCAAGTACTACTAGGCGCCAGCCTACTGAGCTACCTCTCCCTCAGGTTACCCATCCTCACACCCGTCATTCTGTACCTGTTGTGGGAGAACAACAGTTGCCTTTAAGTCCCATTCCGGATCTTCAGGTGCAACAACCTCTGATAGAAGAAAATCATCCTTCCTCGTCAGCAGGACCACATTTGTCAGGAGGATCTGGGCGACCACCATCACCGCCTCGTTCCCCTCCCCATACTCCACCAACATCACCATCACCACCGCCGACTCCCAGGAACATGGCAGCTGCCAATCCGCCTAACCCTATGCCTTGGATGGCCCAGGATGCTGTTGATGTCCCTGGTGTTCAGCATCCTTTGCCTAAACACCCTGAGAAGCTTCTGCCTAAGTTCAGCCCTGAGTCGAAGGAGCCAGCTGAATATCACGTCAAGAAGTTTATGCTGGTAGTCCGGCTTCTAGACATTGAACACGAAGATGTCGTATGCCGACTGTTCCCTTACACGTTTGACGGAAAGGATTCAACATGGTATTTTTCCTTGACAGCTAGGTCCATCACCAGCTGGAACGAATTTGATATCGCATTTATAAACAAGTTTGGAGATGACAAGTCTCCGGCAGTCTTAGTGTCAGAACTGTCTAAAATTCACATAGAACCTAAAGAAAAGGTTAAAGACTTTAACCAATGCTTTCTGACCTTAAGGAATAAAATTCCCACTACTTCAAGGCCCACTGAGGATGTAACGATTGAATTTTACACTTGAGCCTTACCTGGAAAAATAGCCATGTTCGTCCGGCAAAAGGCCAAACTTACTTTAGCTGAAATTTCGAAGAAGTAATTAAGGTTGAAAAGGATGTGTTTGCCACAAAGGCAAATTCCGGAGTAGATACCGAGTCAGCCTCTTCTTCTCGTAAGAAGATTGACAGCCCTGCCAAAACTACAACTGGTTCTGACAAAAGAAGTCAAGATGCTTTAGATTTGGATAGTCTTCAACGAGTTATCAAAAAACTTTCTAATGAGATCATCGATTTAAAAAAGGGCACTTCTGATAATACCCCAAATAAAGAACCACCCAGATAGTTATTTAGAAGACCTTTTCAAAATCCAGCTGTAAAACAAAATTCACCCTCTGAAGCCAATAACATTGAGGAAATTAACAGTTTTCTCAAAGCAATAGTTTCAAATCTAGAAACAACTACTGAAACTGAAACTCAGTCTTCAGGACAGAGTTCTCAAGATAAACAAGACACCAATGATAACAATGATAACAAACCACCCAATGTCATCAGTCATTTCTGGGACACCTCAGAATTAACTGATGACGAAGAGGTGGCTGTTGTCAATGTGAATCAGCATCAGCATAACACCAGAAGTAAAAAAGATCTGCCTTCAACTGAACCTGCCACAACTGTTCCAGATAATAGTTCAGCTGCTAAAGACAAAGATCAGCCTGCGATTAGTAAATCTGCACCTTCCCTTGAGTTAGAATATGATTTGATTGAAGACTTAAAGAAGAGAAGGGCTAATATTTCTCTATATGAACTCATAAAAATACCTATAATTCGTGAGAAAATGGTGCAAGGGGTTTCCCCAAGTAAAACTGGTAAGACTTCTTCCAACCAGAATAGTGCTGTTACCAATAAAGATAATTCGCAAAAGTCTTCAGTCAATGCATCATCGATAGGAAAAAAATCTGATTGTTCAACTCCACCCTTTTTACTTTCGTTTGAAATATTTAACCGCAAAGTACATAACTGTATGATTGACTCAGGGGCATCCAAAAATGTAATGCCTTACTCGGTGTGTAAAAGGCTTAATGCTGTCCCTCAGCCTTGCGATACCAGTATTGTACAGCTGGATCGTTCAAACGTAAAGGTAATAGGCAAACTGAAGGAGGTGCTAATAAGGCTAGCTTCCAATCCCCAAGTACATTTTGTTATCGATATTTTGTTGCTGATATACCAGAAGCGTATGGTTTATTTCTTAGCAGGGATTGGTCACAGAAACTCGATGGATATTTCGCGACAGACTGGTCACACTTATGGATACCTCATAAGGGTCATCCGAACAAAATCAGAATCGATAGAGAACGGTATATGAAGCATACCGTCATGGAAATTGATGACTCAAATGAACCAGTCCTGTTTGTTGATACCATAGTGGGTAACTATATGGATGACTCATATTTTGGCAATTTAGAGGCTGAAATTTCAGAAATTCCTGATTTAAATCAGCAGTCTGAAATCTGTCATTTTACACAAGTTCAAGCTGAAATTTCAGTCCCGGATACACCACATTTAGATCTCAATGACGGGTTGTGGTCTCTTTACTTTGACGGCTCCAAGTCAAAAGAAGGAGCTGGTGTAGGATGTTTACTGATTGAACCTTGTGGAAAAAGGTATTTCATTTCTTGCAGATTAGAGTTTGACTGCACAAATAATATCGCTGAGTATGAAGCCCTCATTCAAGGGCTGAAGAAAGCGATTGATTTGGGAGCCAAAGCCTTGATAGTCTTAGGAGATTCCGAAATTATTGTTCGTCAGGTACGTAATACCATTCACTGCATAGATGGACACTTGAGAAATTATCAAACTGAGGTATGGAATTTACTATTAGCATTTGAAGCATTTAATATAAGTTCCATTCCCCGCTATTTAAATCAAGAAGTTGATCTCTTGGCTAATGTTGCCTCGAGATTGATTCCATCTGAAGGAATTCTTACTGATGCATTCTCGGTTGAATTACTGTTCAGGCCTTCTATTCCTGACAACATTGCAAATTGGAGAGTCTTTAATGACGACCAGCAATTGATTGACTTTCTGACTCTTAAGGATACCTTCAAGGATGCAGTCTGTGACGAAATGACTCACGATGAGGATCTGCATAATTTTACGGTAATCCCTAAGCCTTGTTCGATTCAAGAGTCCCTTGATCAGGTTAGTGCTTTTCCCAGGTCAGTAATCAAACTTGAAAATTTTTATGACTTAAAGGATAAATTCAAAGCTGCAAGAAATTGTAGAACTGGTAGTTCCATCATGCAGTCCGACATTGTCAATCTAGGAACTGAGCAAAATTCTCAATACGTAAACCTGGGCAGTACGTGTACTGTTTAGGAGAAAACAGCCTTCATCGAACTCTTTAAAGAATTTAAAGACATATTTGCATGGACCTATGATGACTTGAAAACATTCGACCCCAATATCATGCAACATGTCATTCCTATGAAACCGGAGGCAAAGCCTTTTCAACAAAAATTGAGAAAAATGCACCCCAGCTTAGAACCAGCTGTCAAGAAGGAGCTAAATAAACTCCTTGCCTCTAGGATAATTTTCCCTGTTCGGCATTCCCAATGGGTAGCAAACCTTGTACCCGTAAGGAAGAAAAACGGTGACATCAGATTGTGTGTCGACTTCCGAAACCTGAACAAGGTTTCAGATAAGGACAATTATCCTGTTCCTACAATGGAGAAAATCCTGCAACAGGTCTTCGGATCTGAGATGTTTTCGCTATTGGACGGCTTTTCAGGATACAACCAAGTGTTGGTATCCAAAGCTGACCAATTGAAAACAACTTTTAGGACACCTTGGGGAACCTATGCTTACAGAAAGATTCCTTTTGGTCTCATAAATGCTGGTGCAACATTCCAGAGAGCGATGGATATCGCTTTCAGAGGTCTGATTGGTAAGTTTGTTGCGATTTATCTTGATGATGTTACTGTTTTTTCTAAAAATAGGACTGATCATATAACTCATCTCAGGCGAGTTTTCGAGCATTGCAGGAAGTACGGGATTTCGCTAAACCCTAAGAAATCTATCTTTTCAGTCACTGAAGGTAAGTTGCTGGGTTTCGTTGTGTCTAAACAAGGAATTAATATTGACCCAGAATGTACTCATGCTATATCTCAGATTTCGATGCCTCACTCGAAAAATTCCATGCAGTCCTTTCTTGGAAAAATAAATTTTGTTTCTAGATTCATCCCTGGCTATACGGAAATTGTTAGGCCCTTACAGAAGATGATTAGGAAAGATGCTGAGTTTAAATGGAACGCTGATGAAAAGCAATCTTTTCGCGACATTTTAAAAGCTATCGCTGAAGCCCCCACTCTCACTAGCCCAGATTTTTCCAAACCATTTATTTTATATACTTTCGCTTCTGATCTGTCGTATGCTGCTGTTCTGACACAGAAAAACCAGGAAAATAACGAGGTTCCTATCGCTTTTACGAGTTCTGGTCTTAACGGTGCAGAACTGAATTACCCGGAAGTGGACAAGCAAGCCTTTGCGGTTTTCAAATCTGTTAAACATTTCAGGCCTTACTTACTGAAGTCCCACACCAAGGTAGTTGTACCATATTCTGCAGTAAGAAATCTTTTGGTGCAGAAGGATCTTGGTGAAAAACGAGCACATTGGGTCACCGCACTTCAGGAATATGACCTAGAAATAAAACCATTAAATATTGTCAGGGGACAAGGTCTATGTAAGCTAGCAGCTGGCTCTGCAGATAGTGCTGAATCAGATCTGCATTTCTTCAGCGACCCTTCCTTATTTGAAAGGGAAGTTTTTCTGAACTTTGCTCCTCCTGATTCTTGGTATGAGGATGTTAAATTATTCTTGTTACATGGGACAGCGCCTGAACATTTAGACCCATGTCATAAGAGGGCTTTAAGATTGAAATCTGCACCTTATCAGCTCATTGACAATATCTTGTTCAGAAAGAATTTTGAAGGAGTATTCCTTCGTTGTCTGGAAAAGGATGAGGCTGATAACGTGTTATCTCAATTGCATGCAGGTCCAGCGGGAGGACATTTCAGCGGTGAAACGACGGCCCATAAGATACTTAAAGCTGGGTACTACTGGCCCACATTATTCAAAGATGCATATGCTTTCGCTAGGAAGTTCCAGGACTGTCAAAGGACAGGAGGCAGACTCAAAAAGGCAGCATTACCCCTCCAGCCAGTTATTGTTGAAGTCCCGTTTCAGCAATGGGGTCTGGATATTGTTGGCCCAATTACTCCAGCCTCTTCGCAGCAGCATAAATATATTCTTACGGCCACGGATTACTTCACTCGATGGGTTGAAGCCATCCCATTACGAATAGTCAATTCAGATCAGGTGATAGCTTTCCTTGATTCCTTTATCATCACTAGATTCGGTATGCCTGAGTCTTTAATATTTGATAATGCTACTTATTTTTCTTCTGTTAAATTGACTGAGTATGCATTAGAAAAAGGGATAAAATTAAAGTATTCTGCTAACTATTACCCTCAAGGTAATGGGTTGGCAGAATCATCTAATAAAAATCTGATCAAGATTCTCAAACGTACTGTGGCTAACCATCACAGAGATTGGCATACTGCTCTGTCAAGCGCTTTGTGGGCTGACAAGGTAACCCCCAAAGCCGCTATTGGAAATTCTCCATTTTTCCTAGTATATGGCAAGGAAGCCATTCTGCCGCCTCACTTGTTCCTACCTTCGTTACAACTTGCCCAGTCAGTACAAGAAGTACCATGCTTAGCCATGGAGCATCGAATTAACACCTTGCAGAAGTTAGAAGAGCATAGGGAAATGGCTAGAAAAAAGTTTGAAAAACATCAGCAGACTGTGAAGCGTTGGTTTGACCTCAAAAAATCAGTCAATTGAGATCTGGAAGTAGGTGATTTAGTTTTGAGATGGGATAAGGAACACGAAGATAAGGGAAAACATACAAAGTTTCAGCGTTTGTGGCTAGGACCATTCATTATTACAGAAAAGCTTGGTCCCAGCACGTTCAGGCTGCAAACATTGGAAGGTGAAATTGATGACCTTCCAGTAAATGGTCACCTAATCAAAAGATACTTCTGTTGATCCTCCTCAAGGGATCATCCTGTATATATCACTGGTGTTGTGTGCTTGTTTGAATGATTTTATTTTGCTCTTGGTCTGTGTGTCTTTTCCTTTTTGTTTGCTGTTTTGTTTTTGTGATCTGAACCTGATACGTTCACCAAACCCCAAAACTGATGACTGAATTCAATTTCTGAAATTTACCTGAAAAGCATGCACAAAGGCATTATTTTTCTGAAAATTGTCATTCTGTTTTACTTCCCACACAGAGAAGGGAATTCCACTGTCCTGGATATTACCAGCAATTTTTAACACATGTTAATTCTGTATATCAGTTTCTGCAAAATTCTGTCTAAGGAGATTAAAGCAGTATTTGGTAAAGTCAGCTATTAAATCTCTTACACCATCCCTTCTCGTAAAGAGGAGCAGACTCGCCTCCCTACCTGCTAAGATAATCTCTTTTGGGATTAACTTTAATTACGTTCTGGGTAAAGATAGACTTGAATATCTGAAAAGATGTCTGAAGGACAGAAGGTCTCGTGATGAGCCGGTCTGTTCAGGATCATAAGTTTACATCCAGTAGCATTGTCGTCTCCGGTTACCAAGCCTGGGCAATGACCCTTAGACATAAAACTCTGAGGGGTGAAAGGTCTCATCACGAGCCGGTTCATTTTACTGTCATGTAGGCTGGTGACTGACATGATTACTATCAGGTTATCAAGCTTGAATCATGGCCTTCATGACTAATGAAAAAAATAAAAGAGAAAACAGAATGGTAACGGTTTATATTGCCCAGAATTGTAAACTTTTCACTAGCAGGTTGGATACTGGCAGTTTGTGGGTTTTATAGTAACCCTGTCGAGGCTATGGACGCCTGCTGGCAGCAGGGCTATGCTTGTGGTATTGTGATTTTATCTTTTAAGACTGAATCATTCACTGTTCTACTCTTCCAAACTGAGTTTTGTTAGAAATCTGATGTTTGTCAAGCAAATAACTGAAACCGTGATCCGCTGGTAATGTCTATGACTATGAAATTTTTGAATCTGGTTGAGATGTTAAGGCAGTATTATCTATGCAATGACTTATGTTAAGGATTTAATTTCTTTGCTTGCATGATTTCAGCTAAATAAACAGAGATAACTGTTTCGTCCAGCAAGTCGCCATCTGTTGTGCCCCTGCTCAACAGCCTTCTAAAATCATTATTTCATCGAACAAAATCCCATTTTGTTCGATGAAATGTTTAAATTTTAAAAGGGATAAATTTGGCTACTGAAAGGAGGATTTTTCCTTGGCTACTGATTTATTGAAGTCAACATTTTTTGAACAAAATTTGCAAGTTACATTGGATCAATGATATCAATATCTCTGAGTTACTGGTTTGGATGAATTGTAACTAGGGATGTTAATACATGAGTGTTCATGGTCCTTATGCTTGATGCTGTATATCCTAGTTGTGCAGGCTCTCTTAAACATCAACACCGTTTCTGGTCGATTTCATTGATAAGAAATATTACTAAGGTCGTGTATCATGATCTTTATGCAGAATCGGGTAATGGTGATCAAAGGTGTCGAACTCTATAGAATCCTAGATACATGATTCACATGCCATATCCTAAAGTTTGCTAACCATTATTTTCATTGATATTAATTTGCATGTGATAATATGCAAAGGTCTAGTGTCGAGTTATATGATAATTCACCACCTTTGATGAATGAGCCGAACACATTATGGGGAATGATCTATGGCACGAGTCACACTCATCACGAATTCAGAGTGTTATTATGACACTCATACTTACCCTGCTGTCCACGTCTCAGCTCTCGTACCTATTCCTTGTCGTGGCTATTTACCAGTGGAGCACCTATTATTACGTACACCTTGAGCTTTCCTATCATTTAATTCAGGCTTGATTGAGATAACATTAGTCTTTTAGGGTTTCAACCGTCATTTGCGTTCAGCACTCCGAGTAGTGATGGCTCTGCTCATGCCGAACCCGCAGGGGTTTCGCCTACATTCACGCATGGCTTATCCTGTGTATTATTTACTACTGCTGAGTCTCGGTTCCAAGCGCTCTCAACCTGCTCTTCTGTCATTAATCCGGTGGTGGCATGTATTCTGTGCATGGTTTCGCGTTTATAAACAATTAGTAATGGCCCCTGTTGTGAGAGTCGAACCCTATGAGTTAACCCTGTTGAATTCAAACCCTGGGATTTTGCAAAAGGTCAAAGATGTTGGGTGGCTGCCATTCCTTGAGAAGTTCTCTGATTCTAATCCAGAAGTCACCAGAGTATTCGCTTTGTCCCTGGTAAACTATCAAGCCGAAGTTGGAGATTTGTGCTTTCGGGTTGATGAGAGGTCGATTGCAAGTGCAACCGGTCTGTCTCTGGATGGGGAGAAGTGGTTTAAGTATCAGAAAATGGAGATTATGGAATGGAGATCGTTGCTGAAGAACCCGACTCAAGAAATTTCCTTCCGGACAGGAGTTGCACGTAAGTATTTCTTAAAAAAACTGGCGCCCTGTGCTTGATTTAATTCACAGGTATTTAACCTGCGAAGGTCAGTTGTCGTCGGCCTATGTATACCACCTTCGTTTGATGGCTGCTTTCATAGGATTTCCCATCAATCTCCCTTACTATCTTCTACACAGTTTGTTTAAAATGTCAAACGCCATAAAGAAGGGACCGAAACATGTAAGCCACAGTTTGTTTCACCACGGGCTAGTCCGTATGTTTATTGAGAATGAACTAATGAAGTCTAGTCGCTCATGGGAACAGTTCTTAGAATCAAATGGTTTCTTAGAGTTTTGTCATTGTATGTTTAACAGTCCAGGTGACTGTAGCAAACATAGGGTTTCAAGCTTGGCTCCTTTTAGCAAACCTACATTAAACCGTAGCTTTAAGAGTGCAGAACCCTCTCAAGCGCCTATGGGTGATCCAATGAACACTCCTCATACATCTCCAGAGTCTAGGCGTGTAAATAAGATCTCAGCTCTGTCACCCGTCACTCCATCAAACAATAGTGACAAATCTGGTAACTGTCGAGGGAAATTATCTAAGTCCAAGTTGACTAGAAGGCTAACCAGGAGTATGGCGAAAGCCAGGATGGCGCAAAACCCTGTGAAGGTTAAGCTTCCAGTCGAAACCGTTGTAATTGATGAAGAGGAAATCAGTACTCCTTTACCTGTCAACAATGAGGCGATTTATCGTGATTTCGATACTGATCTAGCTAGACAAAGTCACCCTGTAATTGCTGCAGACATCTCTGAAAATCCTTCGCTATCTGTAGAGGTTCAGCCTGTTGAGACTGGTGTTGATGTCACTCTTGTTCGTGATAGTCCTCCATCAGTGGATAAGAAAGTTCAGGAAGTCCTAGTTGATTGTATGACTGGTTCAGTTGTAAAAGAAAATCCTGTTAAAACAACTTCAGCTGTTTCTCGTGGAATTGGGGAAACTATTCACCCTATGTTTATTAGTTGTCTGTTAGACAAGGTTCGCCGAATGGAAGATAAGATGAACAAAATAGTAGCGAGTCGAGACTTATTGAGAGCTGATAATGAGGGTTTAAAAGTAAAAGTTGATGAAAGTAATCAGCATCTTGTGCGACTGAGGAACCATAAAAACAAACTTATCAGGCGGGTGCTTAAGTTACAGGATGAGAATGAAAAGAGCGAAGAAAAATTATGTGAGCTCAATGCTGAGATCGCCTTAATGCAGTTTAAATCTCCTTCACCAAGTCAACCTAGTGGAGTTAATATTCAGGTTTTCAACGCCCCAGTCAATCTGTATTGTTTGGTGATATGTTGTTTTGTTGATCAAGATCAGGTATTTGATTATTTCATTTCTATTTGTTGATGATTTCATTTGATATTATTTCAATTATGTTTTAATTATAATTCTTGTGTGTTGTATCGCAGATAGTAACATGAATATCTCTTTTCCCGATTTTGAGGATTTTGGGTATATTGGCGATCCCTGTATTTCTGGAGACAAATCAATATTGGACGGATTGTATTACAGGTGCCACTCTTTTGTTTTCGATCCCATGTGATGGATGGAATAGTTGTGCATTCGCTGAAAAAACGACATGTTCCACTTGTCGTTTTTTATTCGATATTAGTTAGGGATCACGATCTGGATTATTAGCTTTTGATAATGTTATTTTGGGAAAACTCAAAATGTATTTAAAGGGATGATAGTGAATATGAAAGGGGTCGATACTCTGGGGAAGCAAGAACAAAACTGCTGGTTCGTTCTATCTGTGCCTCTAGGCAGTTATCTGTCAGTTGTTACAATGTTTGAACTGGTGATATTTTACACACGTTTACAGTTTTAAAATTTTTTATGTGGCTGATAATATCTTTCAGTTTTGATATTTGCTTTCCTATATTATAATGTTTGTTATAATTTCCTTGATGAATTGGGCGAATATAATTTATCAGGTATCGGCTATTCCTGTTTTTAACTGTGTTGGTATGTCATGTTTTGTATTTAATAATTGATATTATTGTTACATAATGTGTAATGATGCTTGTATGATTTGCAAATATTTGAATTTCTTTAAATATCAGCAAATGCTTACATACAATGTCTTTATCAACATCAGTTGGTTACAGGTTAAATTAATTTTTGCTCCTGATCAGGATAGGTATTAGATCAGAATTATATTTTATTCCGTTTCTTCTTTTTGTACTATCCTAAGAACCTTGTTGAGTTAGATCCTTTTCTTTAAATACATTCAGTTTATCCTTCTATGTAATTACTGTACATCTGTATATAAATATAACTTTGTAGCATACGAATCTTGTCCAGATTTATGTTTTATTTATGTATTCAGAGTTAATTGTTTTTGAGTGATTTTACTTAACAGTTTCCGTTCCTTGTAATATATAACTTGGGGTAATCCTTGTAATTATAAGTATAGGATCGACACTAACTATCAGTAGCACTAATTGTAATCATTAGTCCTCTAGGATCCCAGGCCAACAGAGCCTTTAAACCTGTCGGGAGCGACTATTCCAAACATCTTGGAGCCTGTTCTAAGGGTCCCGGACTGGGTCGTTTTCCCCCATTGCGGGATTAATCAAATACGCCCGTCAACAATAATATATTCTATTGTACTTTTATTATATTAATACTATTCCTCCTTAGGGACATGTCATTGATTTATTTGTTCATTTAAGAGTCATGAGGTAAAACCTTTGTTGTAAGTTGGATTAATAGTACCCACAAAAGTATTATATAAATTTTATTTTCATTCTCCCTTGGAAATTCATCCTTGTTTAGAGAAATAGGTTGACGTGGTTATGTTAAGAGTTCACTCACTTGATGAGTATAAATATGGGAGGTGCCTCCCTCATTTGTACATACACATCACTCAAGAAAGTGTGCAAGATAGAGAGTAAAACAATTTTCTTAAGAGAGGAAGTTGATGGTATTGTCCTTGAGATTGTTCACTGTACTTTTCCAAAATCTATGTTGAGGAATTTTTTGTTTGTTTTCTCCCCAAAGAGGGTTTCCTAGGATAAATCTATGTGTTATTTTGTGTTGTTGTGCTTGTTTGTCTTTCAATGATCCTATTCCATATGGTTATGATGTGATCATCCTAAATGTTTTAATAAATTGTATAACCATTAAAATTATAACATGGTGTAAAGGCCACCCTGAAACAAACCATTGTAAAGTTGTAACACTACTACTACTACAACTATCATAGATTAGGGTTTCATGCTTGAAACCCTAGAAGTTAAAAAAATAGTCATCTAGAAATATTCACGACAACTTGAATGTTCTGAAATTGCAAGATATGAAACACAAACATTCCTAAGATGGAATGTTGATGTATCTTATAGGTGATTTTCATCCTTATCTTCATTATTCTTTATGATATATTATCCTTACAAAATACGATTCCACCCTCTTCCAGGATTCCATTTTAAACGGGTGACCTAGGGATAAATTCCAGGCCTTGAGATAGGAATATCCAGACAAAATTTAATAAGATGTTCCAAGAAGGGAATGGACTATTTTTTTGATGGTGTGAGTTTCAGAACTTGATGTTGAAGCATTGACACGTGGAATTCTGTACAATTTTTCTATACTCAACCAGTCTGTGAAAAGGTCACGTTGGGAAACTTAGCATAAGTTACACATGGTGAGTCCAATATTGATTTAACCTATGGATTTGGAAAACAATTGGATGATACTACCTCAAGATGAAGTTTCATACCTTGAGAAGCATAATTTTATGATATACAATAGAATTAAGACCAAACAATTCAGTAGAAGAAATTAGAAAAACTAGGGCTTCTTATTCTGGACACTTCCCTCCACATATTAGTTGAAAAAGGAGGAACATATAAATATCCATGGGAGGGAACATATTTTAGTGGATACAGTTTCTAATTCTATGGATCTTCAAAATTTCACCTAACACTATTGTCGAGAAAACTAGGGCATAAAAAGTTGTGTAGTTTTGTCCATGTATTTGTGAAAAGGAGTATACTACTCAACTCGCCTTGAGGAGGCGCACCTTTCTATCCAATCATATTTTCAAGTCACAAAATTTTAAAAAATAGTGCTTCTCTATCAAACCCTAGATCCAGAAGAAGCAGTCTTCTAGAAAAGCATTGAAGCAAGCATCCAGTTGAAGCAATCTCATTGGTAAGTTATGTTCTCTCTATTTTCACTTGAGGTTCTCACTTTATCAATATGGAAAATAATACCAATATTGATGAAAAGATTGAAGTAGATGAGAAATATAAGCATGGAATTATATATTTTTTATCATACTTTAAGAGCACGATTTGGAAGACTATGTAAAAGGTGAAGTTGAAGACCCAGAGGGAGATGAATATAAAGAAAATTATAAGAATAACTTAGTCAAAGACAAGAGGACCATTGCAGACTCTACCAAGGACTAATCGATCACACATGTATCATCCTTGAAGACACCCAAGTATATTTTTCAAGCTTTAACCAACTTGTACGAAGGAAATAATATCAAGATGACATTGAGGGCTCAACTCAAGGGTGTGAGGATGCAAGAGTTCAAAAAGCATTCAATATTAATTGACAAGGTTATTCAAGATCAAGGAACAACTAGAAGTTATTGAGTACAATGTATAAGAATAAGAAGTTGCGATATATACACTAAACAGTATCCCAAATATCATGGGAATCATCCATTAAAGGAATTTGTTCTAAAAGGAATCTCACCAAATTTAGTACGATATGGGAGTAATGTACGCAAGAAGAAGCTCGATTGATAAGAAGGGAAGAGAAGAAAGAGTGTAAGGATGCTATGATAGAATAGTACCAATTGAACATGAATAATGACGTATGGGATGTGGTTTTGAGACCTTAAGGGAATTTTTTAGTGCCTTCCAATTGGATATACTATATCAAGCATACGACAGATGGAATCATCGAGAAATACAAAGCAAGGTTGTGGTTTCTGTCAAAAAGAGGGAGTTGATTATGGAGATACATTTCTCTAGTGGTCATACACACTTCCATTAGAGGAAATTTGGGGTCTAAAATGGGCCTTATAAGAAAACGCGCCAACAATAAATTTTGTGAGTTGGAATTCAAGAACCAATAGAATTTCAATAAAATGAGTCAACCATAATGGTTGAATTGACATATTTGTCATAAAAGAAACATTAGAGGAAATTTGGGGTCTAAAATGAGCCTTATAAGAAAACATGACAACAATAAATTTTGTGAGTTGGAATTCAAGAACCAATAGAGTTTCAATAAAATGAGTCAACCATAATGGTTGAATTGACATATTTGTCATAAAAGTAAACTACTTTTTTTGTTCGTATTTTCGACATATCTCCTTTTTTTTTTACTCAAATTTCAGGAGGGAGAGCTCGTTGGATGTAGAATTTAATTCAACATCTAACGAGTACCCACACTACATACTTTTGATGGACCCCACTACCCCCAAAATAAGAAATACCTGAAAAAATGTGATGATGATGTCATCATCACATTGTTACAGGCATTTTTTGTTTTGGGGGTAGTGGGGTCCATCAAAAGTATACAATGTGGGTACTCGTTGGATGTGGAATTAAATTCAACGTCCAACGAGATCTCTCGCTCAGAATTTGAAGAAAAACACAAGGAGATATATCGAAAATACGAACAAAAAAAGTAGTTTTTTTCATTCTTCCTCCAAAATTAATAACAATTATTTTAGTATTTTAACTATTTATTTATTATTTTAACTATTATTTTATCATTTTCCTTAGGAGGCCATTTTAGACCTCAAATTTCCTCTAATGACTACTTTTTTGTGTTTGTATTTTCGACATATCTCCCTGTGTTTTTACTCAAATTCTGAGCGGGAGAGCTTGTTGGATGTGGAATTTAATTCTGCATCCAACAAGTACCCACACTGCATACTTTTGACGGACCTCGCTACCCCAAAAACAAGAAATACTTGAAAAAATGTGATGATGAATTTGAGTAAAAATTATGCAGTGTGGGTACTTGTTGAATGCGGAATTAAATTCCGCATCCAATGAGCTCTCCCGCTTAGAATTTGAGTAAAAACACAGGGAGATATGTCGAAAATACGAACACAAAAAGTAGTTTTTTTCATTCTTCCTCCAAAATTAATAACTATTATTTTATTATTTTAACTATTATTTTATTATTTTCCTTAGGAGGCCCATTTTAGACCTCAAATTTCCTCTAATGTTAAGTGGTGGATATTGCACTACATAGATGGTCTAATTGAATTTGAAGGGAAGATGAAGAAACCTACAAGACTCAAGACTCTCTATAGAGAAGCACATGTCAGCAAAAGGATTTGTATAGGATCAGAAGTAACCTAGTGGATGGAACATACTATTACATGAGGATCTTGGGGATCACCTAATGTAATGGAGATCTCAACCTTTTCTATAAGGTTGAATATGGAATCCTACATAGGATAAGAAGTTCATATATGGGTGCAATAGAAACTTGTGACAAAGTTCGATATAGAGGATCTTGGTCTCCAATGACCTTGAGAGATGACATACATGGATTAAAAAAAGATCAGTAGTAGAGGAGGGTACTTGTAACTCTAGTGAAGAGTGGCTCTATGCAGAGAGTACACGATACAGAGTGAGGATGGTTATCTACTTCAAATGAAATGATAGAGGCATATCTCATAGCTTTATATTCTTGACATGATTCTTGGGATTAGAGGTGTAAAACAATCTAGAGGATATTTTCCTTAGCTAAGAAAAATATGCAGTCGGTATTTTGAAGAGGTTTGAGATGTTGGGATATAACTATAAAAATTGAATTAAACTTCAAGTTTCTATGTCATCCTACTTCAAATAATGTTGATGTATTTGTAACTTCGGTATATATTACGATGTATGTTATCATTATATTTTGTTGCACCCCCATCAAAGATGTGTTTAACTCCTTTTGGTATATCATTATTGTGAATCGAAATTGAGGTACAACCTTCGTTGTAAGTCAGGGAAATAGTCTCGAGTGTAACATCATGTAATGTGTACTTGTATTCTCTCTAGGAGAAGTCACCCTTGTTAGGGTAATAGGTCGGCCCCAGTCATGTAATAGGTAAGTCACTTAATTAGTATAAATAGGCAGATAATATCTCATTTATACACACCTCACAGTTACTCAAGTTCACATGAGAGAGAGATAAGGAGGAGAGATAGATAGCTGTTGAATACTTCTTATTACTAGATTTGATCATTTTATGACACAATCTTTGTGACTGTACTATTATGAGGAAGTTTGCGAGGTTTTTTCCTTTATGGTTTCCCTCGTGCAAATATTTGTGTACTCTCTATCTATTCTATCTTATGCATATTGATGTAGTTGTTGTTCTTTCAGATAAATATCCTAACTAAGCTAACAAGATCTAAGAAAAAATAACATGGTATCATATCCTCTTTCAAAGAAGGAACCCTGCAACAACAAACACTAGGGATTCCCAGTTCAAGCTCTTCTCTCCATAGATCATCCATACAAGAGGGTAGGCTAACTCACCTTAGTAGGGTGCATATTTTGGTGGAAGTAGTTTCATGTTTGAATAAGTTTCAATTTTGACCCTATCACTAAGTTGGGAGAAACTAGGGCATCAAGTTTTGGAGTTTTCCCACCTCAGTATTCAGGAAAGGACCATGCTAAGCAACTCGCCTCAAGGAGGTGCATATTTCTGTCCAAATAGAATTCCCAAACTCCAAGTTTGGAAAATTAGGGTTCTATAACAAACCATTGGTCATCCATGTCTAGAACCAGGTCAGACACCTCAAATAAATAAGATCTAAATATTTTATATTTCTATTTAAGTTTTTCATTTGAAAAGATAACTCACCATACTCATCTTGAGTACTACCTTGGAGGGGTTGAGAAGTTCTGAGCATGGAAGTTCAGAATCTCCTTGATCCTTGAAGATAATGATTTGGATTAGTACATGAATGGAGAAGTTCCAGAACCAGAGGGGAAATGAGGATAAGGTTACTCATAAGAATAAATTGGCTAAGTCCAAGAGAATCATTGCAAATTCTATTAAGGATCACCTCATCCCCCATGTGACTTCCTTCAAGACATTGAAGGAAGTATGTGATGCTTTGAAAAATATGTTCGAAGGAAATAACATCAACCGGAAGATGACTTTGAGGAACCTATTGAAGAATGTGAAGATACACAACTTAGATACTATATAGTATTACTTCACAAGGGCTGATCAAATCTAACAACAAATTGAAGCAGTTGAATAAAATGTTGAAGAAGGACAAAATTGTGATGACTACCTTGAATGGTCTCCATATATCACCGGACTCATTTATTCAAGGAATATGTGTAAGAATGAGTTTGATATCTTTTAGCAGAATCGAAGAAGAATGCACACAGAAATAAGCTCGACTCATAACAAGAGAAAAGAATACAGGAGAAAATGAAGATCAAGCTCTCATAGTTCAGACAAGGAAGAGCTACAAGAAGAAGGAGAACTATCATCACAACAAGAATAAGGAGAAGGAAAAAAAGATTATAAAGAGAGATCCTTCCAATCTTTGATGTTGTACTTGTGATTAAAAGGGACACTTTGCAAGAGACTATCCCATAAACAAAAATAGACATCATTCCCATGTTGCTGAAGATGATGAACCAACAAAGAAAAGATTCATAAGAGAGAAGGATGATTCACATGAAGAGTATGTGATAATATCATCACTTACAGGAACCATCTCGCATGGAAGAAACGATTGGCTTATGGATAGTGGGGCATGCAAGAACATGAAGAGATATAAAGAATCATTCATTAATATGTCTGAGCATGAGTCACCTCACAAGGTGAAACTTGGGGATGATTATCAATACCCCATAAAAGGGAGTGGAGTAACTTCATAAAATATAGACTCCGGGAAATCCTTAAATATGAAGCGTGTGTTGTATGTTCTAGGATTGAAGAAGAATCTTCTCTCCATCACTGCATTATATGCTAATGGAATGAGAGTTGCAATTTTTGATGGCCAAGTTCTAATGTGGCCTAAAGGAAAAAGAATAAATGAGGCAACCATGATTGGGGAAGAAGACGATGGCTTATACAAACTGAAAGGACAGTTTGAAAAAGCATTGGTTCATGAGTCAATAGAACCAAGTGAACTATGGAGCAAAATGCTTCCACATGTGCACTACAGAGCACTACCGATGGCAAGAAAAGAAATCTCTGGACTTCAAGAGATCCATGAAAAGCATGGATGCATTTTCAAAGGATGTGTATAAGTAAAGAATGCGAAGAAGACATTTCCCAGAAGTGAAAGAAAGAATAACAAAATACTGGATATGGTACACTGAGATGTATGCGGACACATGTCTTCTAGATCATTAAGCGTCTATGCATACTATGTTTTCTTTATAGATGATTTCTCATGTAATACTTGGATATATTTCTTGAAAGGAAAAATGAAGTATTCATTAATTTCAAGGAATATAAAGCCTTGGGTGAGAACCAAAATGATAGGAATATGAAGACTCTGCTGTCAAATAATGGAGAATTCACCTCAGAAGAATTCAAGGAACTCTACAGATATTTTGGGATTAAGATGGAGTTGAGCATTTCATATAATAGTTAGTAGAATGGGGTTTCAGAATGAAAGAACTGAATCATAATTGAAGCAATGAAAAAATGCTACACGACCAGGATAATCATATGCACCTTTGGGTGGAACTAGCAGGGATAGATGTGTATGTATATAACCATACTCCTTATTGATTACTTGACAACAAAACTACAGAAGACGATTTCTCAATAGAGAAACTAGAACTCAACCGTCTTAGAATATTCATAGGATACAATGATAAATCAAAATCCTATAGAATATCCTTCCCAGGATTCAAGAGTATCGACATGAGCATAGATGTAACCTTCGATGAAGACTCGACATAACTCAGATCTAGGAGGCTACCTATTCAAGAGGTCAAGGAACATGAATAAACGAGAGTCTAAGGTATGGAAATTGGAGAGGAAATTCTAGAAGACCATGAATATCATGACATGGAAGAACCACAAGATCTGGAAGATACACTTCTTGAGAAGGAATCCCACAAGAGGAAACCAGCTTGGGCACGGGATTTGATACAAGCAACAGAAAGGTATCTAGCTCCATAAGGAATGCACAGAGAAAGGAAAATGCCAAATCCTTGCAACAACTATGTCACACTGTTGTGTGAAATCATTGACAAGGAACCTTCCACCTATTAGAAGGTTTCAGAAAATAACTAATGGAAGTATTCCATGATCTAAGAGTATCAGTGGATAATGAAGAATGATGTCTAAGAGATAGTTTCAACACCGGAAAAGAAGTCTGTCGTGACTTGGAAGTGGATTTATAAGATCAAGCATACTGCATATGTAAGCATTGAGAAATACAAGGAAATATTAATAGAATGAGGCTTCTCAAAGAAAGAAGGCATAGACTACGAAGATACATTTGTACCTGTGGCGAGTTACACTTCCATTAGGGCCATAATTGCATTAGTTGTAGTTATAAAATGGAAGATACACAAGATGGATGTCAAGACAACATTCTTGAATGGTGTAGGAAAGGAGGACGGGTACATGGAATAACCACTGGGATTCAAGACACATGATAGGCATACTCATGTGTGCAAATTGAATAAGGACTTATATGGATTGAAACAGGAACCAAGGATATAGTATGGAGGGATGGATAGCTTCCTCATGAACCAAGTATTTACCAAGAGTAAAGTGGATTCCAACCTTTACATCAAGGTTGAAGGAGGAATATAAGTGATGTTCATGTTATATGTTAATGACATGTTTCTGACAGGAGAATATGAAGTCATCAAAGATGCAAGGATGATACTTGGTACAGAGTTTGAGATGAAAGACCTAGGGATGATGCACTACTTCTTAAGAATGGAGGTGTGGTAGAATGTAGATGGGATTTTCCTTAGTCAAGGAAAGTATGCATTGGAGATTCTTAAGAGATTTAGAATATTGAATTGCAAGGAGATAACCACACCTATGGCATAAAACTTGAATTTTATGTGTGATGGTTCATCTCAGTCGGTTGATTCCATGATGTATCGTCAGATCATTGGCTCATTAATGTATCTGATGAGTACGATACCCGATGCATGCTTTACGGTAAATAGATTTAGCTAGTTATTGATGGATCTGAGACATGTTCACCTGATAGATGGAAATAATGTATTGAGGTACCTAAAAGGTACAGTGGATTATGGTCTTAGGTATGATGTGAATTTGAAGATTAACCTACACATTTATGTTGATTCAAATTGGGTAGGTACATCCATTAATAGGAAAAGCACTTCGGGTTGTTGCTTCAGTTTGGGATCCAACATGATCTCCTGGTTTAGCAAGAAGCAATCATGCGTGACATTGAGTACAACTGAGGTAGAGTATGTTGTCTCTTTCTCGTCTAATTGCAAGGAAATGTGGTTGTGGAAGCTATTATCTGATTTTTTTGATCTCTAGTTAGATGTGAATTGTATATTTTGCGACAATCAAAGTTGCATGAAGCTATCGAAGAACCCTGTGTTCCATGACAAGTCAAATCCCATTGAGATCAAGTTTCACTATATCAAGGATATGGTGAAGAGAGGAGAAGTGAAGCTGCAACACGTAGAAACAAACGAGCACATAGCCGATATATTAACAAATACTCTATCCGAAGGAAAGTTCGAGTACATCAGAGAAATACTTGGTGTGATCCAGAATAAGACCCCTCAAAAGAGGAAGTGATGAATTCTAGCATATATGGAGAGATAGGTTGTATAAGTGTAAAATCCTAGAAAAGATCATAGGTTTCTCAGATGAAATTAGTCCTCTAGGTTGTCCTTGGATGTAATAAGGCTCGACGAAGCGCACAAGTTATCCTTGCCTGTAACCAATCCTAATATGTTTCTATGTTAGAAATAACGAGAGATGAGAAGATGAAGATCCATGATATCTCACATGGGAAATGAGACAGGTTGTCTGAGCAGAAAAGATCCTAGTGTATCTAGTTGATCTAATGTAATCAGTCATGTAGGTTGTCTAACTGTAAATATGAGTCCTATCATGATACACAAGTTACTTGGATGTAATCAATCTTGAGATAGGTTATCCCAATGTAAATATGATCCCGTGTGTGGTATACATGTTATTTGGATATAATAAGTCTTATGGCGTGGTACATAGGGCACTCGAATGTAATATGCCCTGAAGTTTGTCTGAACAGAAAATATCCTAGATGCAAGCTGTTCAGATGTAATAAGTCCTTGAGGATGACCTAGAATGTAAATTTCCTGGTGTAGCAGGTTGTTTGTTCGTAATCAGTTCTTACAATATATCTATATATGTTTGTGTTCCCATATTGGAGATGATAAGGTCATGAACCAAGTGGGGTGAACCTAGGTGGTTCTTATTTATTGGTAGAACATAGGTTTACTGTGGAGAGACGTAATGCACCAAGTTTGATCCCAGGAGATTCTTTCATAGTATACGTTACATGTTGTATTAATGACGTGAAATATCCTGACAAGACAAAAGAGATGACCTTGATATGATGAGATAAAGATAAGAGACACGCGTTATTGTCATGGAAATGTAAATAAGTTCCTGGATAGTTCCTATGCGATGGCTTACTCGCATATGTGATGAAGACCTAGATGAGGAATAGTCCTACACCTAACATGAAAAAGGGTTGGCTCTGTAGAAACTTCGGATGACTTATAGTACCGTTCGATGATCAATAAGAACATGATGATGGAACCAACTATGATGATGACCCTATGACTCCAATATGAAGAGTTGACCAGATGTGTTAATGACCATGGAAGAGAAAGAAGACATTCCTAGTTAAGAGGGAGTTTTGATGTATTTTTAAGTTCGAAGGATATCCTGATGTATATTATCATTGTATGTTGTTACACCCCCATCGGAGATATCTTTACCTCCCTTAGAGATTTCATTATTGTGTATGGAAATTAAGGTACAACCTTCATTGTAATTTGGGGAAATAGTCCCCAGTGTAACATTATGTAACATGTATTTGTAGTCTCTCTAGGATAAGTGGGCCCTTTTAGGGTAACAATTTGGTTGCATTCATGTAATAGGTTAGTAACTTGATTAGAATAAATAGGGAGGTGACCTCCCTCATTTATACACACCTCACACTCACTCAAGTTTGCATGAGAGAGATAGAGAGACAAGGAGGAGAGATAGATAGTTGTTGAAGACTTCTTATTACAAGGTTTGATAATCTTATGGCACATTCTTTGTGACTATACTATTCTGAATAAGTTTGTGGATTATTCTCCTTTATGGTTTCCGTGGTGAAAATATTTGTGTCTTGTGTGTCTGATCTATCTTATGCATATTTTTGTACTTATTATTCTTTCAAATAAAGATCCTAACTAAGCTAACAAGATATAATAAAAACTAATAGAGACTATGATGCCAAAGTCTATAGGAATATTATTGGTTCGTTGATGCACTTTATGAACATGAGCCAAAATATTTTATTTGCGGTGAATACTTTGAGCCAATCCATGGTGGAGATAAGACGTCGTGTTCACATGGCTATGGAAAAGAACATTGCAAGGTACCTAAAGAGTATAATTGACTATGGCCTCAGATACGTGAGAGATTAGATGATCTACCTACATAGATATGTTTGCTCTGATTGGGATTGCAATGTTACAGATGGGAACATCAATTCACGATGTTGCTTTAGTTTGGGATCAGGTGTGATCTCATTGCTTAGAAGAAATAATAACAATGTTTCTCTGAGTATGGAACAAATTGAATATATTGCAGCATGTTCATCTTGTAGCAAAGCAATATGGCTCAGTAAATAGTTAAAATGAATTTTTGATGTCGTGATGGATGTGACTGATATCTATTATGATAACCATAGTTGCATAAAGCTATCAGAACAATGTTACATGAAAAATCGAAGCTTGGGAACATGAGATCATTGAATATTTAAAGAAGCATAGTGCTCCATATTGGACTTCTAGAGAAATTAAGAAGCCTTGAAAACTCTCCAGTTCAGTGTGGCATTATTGTATTGTGTCACTGATGCATATCCTTCCATCTATGAGAAGTAGTTAAGAAAAAGGAAAGGGATAATTCCTCAAGTGATGAGGAATATGCAAATTGATCTAGAAGAATTCAACCCATGAGATCATTCTCTCTTCCATTTCATCATTGGATGTGAAGGGACACATTTGTAGGGACACACATATTCAACAATAGTACATAGTTCCATGTGATCTATGCTTAGCATTCGTGATCATAATCAAGATAGGCACAAGTCCTCGAAATAAAATGATAAAGTAGAAAACATTGTCAAAGAGCAATTCTAGCAAACAAACAAAACATAAGTATTTGAATTATCTAGTTGCTTAAATGATATTGTTTATCCGTGCACATAATTATGTTCCTAGATTTAGGAAATATATTATGCATGTTAGAGTGTTTTCATTAATGAATAGTATACTACTAATATGCATGTGATGGGTAAGTGGCATATGGTGTTGTACAACATTCCATTGCTACTTATCTAGAATCAAACCTCTTTGTTAACATGCTGGGAGAAGTGCACGCTCTTAATAATGTTATGGAAAATATGTAAGGAATCTATAAAGCTATTGTATATATATAAGATATGAATGAATGTTGTGTTGAATCATTGTCTATGATAGTTGCATGTCTTTATGCATAAAAATTTGTCATTATATATCTATTTTGGAAATTATAAAATGTCTCTAATAATGTAACTAAATTTGAGTTGTCAGAAATATCTTGTGCAAATACCTACAAGAGAATAATGATGAATAACAAGTAACGACAATTAATCCATAGCACTCAAATTAGATTTACTCGGATGATGAGAATGTGGTTTCATGGAGCAGTGGTGTGGCAGCTAAGAATAGGATTGGTATGTTAGCCTAACAAGGCCTATTTGATCCTAGTGGGATTAGTATGTAAGTGTTGACAAGGCCTATTTGATCCTAGGGGGATTCGTATGTCTCACTAAGCTTGTTTGGTCTGAAAGGATTAGTATGTTAGACAAGTCCATTTTTATCCCCCAAAAGATTTCTATTCCTCACTAGGCTTGTTTGGTCCAAAAGGATTAGTAAGTTACACAAGGCATGTTTTGTCTAGCAGAGTGCCCAGTATATATCTAATTCACATTTCCACTGATGATGATGATGTTCCATCATTTATATGTTGATGATGATGATGTCCCATCCTTTACATGATGATTATGTTCCAATATTTATGTGATGATGATGTTCCAGATGATGATGATGATGTTCCATCATTTAGATGTTTATGATGTTCTAGATGAAGAGGATGATGTTCCAACATTCACATGTTGTCGATATTATGGATGATGATTATGATGTTCCAATTGTAACATACTAATGAGGATTATCATGTTGATGATGATGATGGTGTTCCATGACAATGATTCATGCTGATGAAGATACTCCATTATAATGCTCATGGTGATGTTCCATGAAGATGTTTAATGCTGATACCGATGAAGATGTTCCATGCCGATGCTGATAGTAATGATGATGTTCTAGATACATGATGGTGTTATTGTTATAAAACATCCTATGACATATATATTCACCAGTCAGTTGTACAATTGTTGTTGTTGTTGATGTTGTAGAAGACCTTTCTTGTTAAGAGGGAGTGTTAAAGAAATGTAACTTCACAAGATATTGTATTTTAAGTCAATTATATTATAACTATTTCTCCTTCTATAGATGTCCTTGATGTAATTGGTCATGTAAGAGTCACGAGGTAAAACCTCCATTTTAAGTCGGGTCAATAGTAGCCAAAATAACATTATATAAATGTTATTTTGAGTCTCCCTAGGAGATTCATCCTTGTTTAGAGAGACAAGATGACCTAGTAAAGTTAATATGTCACTCACTAGATGAGTATAAATAGTTGAGGCTCCTCCCTCATTTGTACATAAATCACACTCAAGAAAGTGCACAAGAGAGATGGTAAATGTGTTTGCTGAAGGGAGGAAGTTGTTGTTCTTGTTCTTTGGGTTGTTCATTGTACTTGGTTGAATTCTATATTGAGGAAGTTTTGTTGGATTTTCTCTCCCAAGAGGTTTTCGTAGGATAAATTTATGTGCTCTTTTGTGTTGTGGTTTTTATTCTTTTAGTGATCATATGGCATATGGATATGATATTATCATGCTAAATGTTTTCAAATCTTGTATAACCATTAAAAATATAACAATTAGTTGTAGAATTTTATTGAGATTTAGATATGAAAAGATTTTCCACTGAATAAATATTCTACCATCCCCCAACTAGATTGTCGCAACATTCTTTGAAAAACACAAGACCAGGTCATAAATTGTAGAGAGACGCAGTCCAATCCTCTTTTGATAGGACAAGAAGAGACAAAAGATAGATGTCCAATGAGGATCCCAGATATGACATTACCGCTACATTACCATGGATATTTACTGAATCCTTAGGTGATCGTATCACTTTTTCTATTCAAGGTACGTTCCCAATAGAACATACAAAGTGTTAAAAAATATCATTTCTATACTAGATGCCCCTTCCGTCCTCGAGATCCATAATTTTCTTAAACATGCACCGACGGTGTTGGGAACCTCATTCCCAATTCAGCAGTGATCGGACCCGGAACTTGGTGGGCTTCATTTCCAATCACCTTTAATTCCTCCTCGCTTCCATCACCTACGGTATCTTAAAATTATATTCATTAGTGAATAATACATATATTTAGAACGAATGGGAGATGGCATTCTTCAACCAAGTTTCCTTGTTCATGAAAAGATCAAGATTAAAAAAGTATTGCTTCATAGTCTAACCTATGAGAGAAATCCTATGTCCCTCTGTTCAAGAAAAAATACACTGCCAATCCTTCACATACATCCATCGAGATTAGAATATGAGCCATTGTCATATGCACAATATCCATTAATGGTATATCTATTGAAAGGAAAACACTTATGTTGTCCCAATCATTTTGAAAGGATCTGATGACCGAAGTTCCATGGGTAAGACTAGAAATTGGACCCATATTAAAATTAGGGGTTTTTCTCAAGTCAAAGAGCATTGTTGATAATCTTAAAAAGATAGGAGTTGAGTCCCACCTCCACATTTCGTTTTAAATGGTGGATGCATAGTCAATTATTTTTAAGACATCGACGCTTTTAAAATTCACTATGAAACATCCCTTAGGGTGGATATACCCCATAAGAGTCTATCTTAGAATTTGAGACCAACTGAGGATTATCCATATATTAAATACATGTTTTCTAAACATGTGTCCCCTGACAAAAACATGCACTCCTATCTCTTCCATGGAGTCTACCTAGTGTAATTTGATATGCTCATGCAAAACTAGTTTCACTAAAGTTCCTTTATATCTTACCACTTTTATTTTCCTTTGATGAAACTTGCAACCCTTAAGATTGAATTTAATCTTGAACCCACCGGTCTCTTCATCTTTCAATCCTTAACAAGTCACCAAATCCCTATAAAGGATACTCAATCCCATTAACTCTTTTTCTCCCACGTAATATTCCACAAACCACTTTCAGCTCTATCTCACACATTTTGAAAAATTAGGAATCACATCAGTCCTTGGATCCTTTAAACACCTATCAATAACATCCGCTCCAAAATACTTGGACAAACAAAATCCCATTATATTGGCATCTATAATTCCCTCCACTTCCTACCTATTTTGTATATCTATCCCCACACAAATGCTATTAAAAAACATATATAGTTTCTCCCTTCAACGTCCTCACATAACCACCCTTTCAGAGGATGTGCTTGAAAAATATTATTTTGTAAAAATGAGATGCATTCACCATATGGTATCCCTGTATTGAATACAAAAGAGATTCCATTCTTCTTGATATACACAACCATGTCTACCAATGGTGCCCAAACACAATCTCACATAGTCCACCAAGGTGGCAAGTAAAAACCCTATAAGTTTCCCATTAAGACATCCTATGGGAAAGAATTTTGTTCTTGATTGGCCACTATTCCACATAGTATTCCAAAAAATGAACATATTGAAGGACTACCAACCTTGGTACAAAGTGTTAGATAAACCATACCCACACTGTTGATAACCTCGGTTTGAGAGTTATTTTCATTACTTGGTCATTCAATGGGCTCATGACTTATCCCTACCTTGTTTTTCCAACTACCACTGTTACTTGACACTTGTTTCACCTTTTCATACTATGACAACGAACATGATCATATATCAACCTCCACCAATGGATCCCTAGAATAATCTGCATGAACCAACCCCTCATCCTTCAAAACACTAGCAAGGTAATGGTCTCTCATCCTCTACACAATAATTTTGAAATTATTATGTAAATATACATGTGTGTGCATGCGAGGGAGAGAGATTACACACACATTATTGAAACTCTAGTGTTTCATTGTCGTAATAATAATAATAATAATAATAATAATAATTATTATTATTATTATACGATTTATCACTTTTTAGATTTAATATAAAATATATGATTATTTTTATGATTTAACAAAAATATTTAATAAAACTTATTGATTTAAAAGATTGATCAAATACGATCTAGGATTGATTTCATCATTTAAAATGGAAGATATTATCATTATATAATATTGAAGAAAGATTTTTTTTTCATATATTTACCTATATTACAACGTAATGTTATAAATATTAATAAAAATGTTTAAGGATAAATTTATGAAATATCATTTAATAGAATCATTTTTGCCATGTCAATCCAAATTAAAAAAATTGATAAAAATGAAGTTTAGTATTATATGGAAACTATAAAATTGAATGAGTTGTACATGTCAAAATTTATTTAATAACATAGAAATCATTATTAGTGTTAATCATTAACATACTCATAATACATTTTATAAATCAAATAACAACAGAATCAACATCATATAAAAAATGTAATATCCATGATAAATATATATATCAAATATACATGCCAAATATACATCTCATCAAAATAAATAAACTTCTCACATATACATATCAAGTCAATTACACAACAATCAATATATATCTCAAGTACACCGGTAACTAGGTTTTCCACCAAAGCCAGTGGAATTAATTGCTCTACTACTTGACATGGAGGGTTTATTAATACCAATGTCAAATAATAATGATGAGAGTAGAGTATTATATATATGTCCACAAGAAATTATATCATGAAATAAATCCATAAAATGTATAACACTAGCAGCTAGTGCAATAGGGGTAAAATATGTTGTCACTACAACCTCTGGCACAAGTGTATCAATAGCTAGTCACACATGTGGAGCAAGAAAGGGAACAATGGATGGATCAGTGTAATATGGTGTAGTGGGATGATTAGTGGAATATATTGTAGATGGTTACAAATGGATGCATTTGGTGATAAATGGTCCAACTCGTGATAAATGTGGAGGAGGATGAGAAAGTGGAGGTGGATCATTCTATGGTGCAGTTGTTGATGCATGTGGAGTAGGTGGAGGAAGTAGAAGATTTGGATAATTAGGTGGTAAAACTGGTGATGCATTTGAAGGAGGATGAGCACAAGGTGGATTACAGGAGGTGCTACTAGTGACGCATGTGGAGGAGGACAAGGGGATTTCCACCGGTCTAATGAGAAACCATGTGGTGGAGAATCATGGGGTCGATTATAAGGAGCATCATCCTAAAAATGGAATGAGTTCCATTCCTCAACCTCTAGATGAGGTTGAAGTAAATGGCAACATGATGCATTAGTGATGGCATGCCACTACCTAGCAAATAGACTACATAGAAAATCCACCACCTCGATATGGACTTTATGGTCCATCATGCATGGCACAATGGATCTCTATAATGGTGGTTGATTGAATTGCCTCATCCATCTCCTCATTTTTTTGGGAAGGCTCATCCACAACATATCTGTCTATATATACAAAAGAGTAGATAATAATAATCGAAATAAAATGGTATAATTAATTACATGTGCATTAAATAAGGAAAAACAAATATGGAACTAGATTTATAAAAACATATCGATAATACTACCTCTATGATCAACTCGGTCATACAAGGTATAAATAAGATGTTCATAAATCCTCTCCATTCCAACCCCACATGAGGGTAATGTACAAAGTCAAGGATAGGGTTAGCCTCTCTAGCTAATAAAAATATCTCTACAAAATAGTGTACACAACCGCTCCAAAGTCCCCTTATGGAAAACAAACATCCCCAAATTTCCAAATGTGCATAAATATTAAACCTAGGTGTGGGAAAAAGTAATGATGCTCTAGTGGCATCATTACTCTGCCTCTATATTGCAATATTAGGTGGCATATAAAGGACATGGGGCCATACCTCCCCCATCCTATACATCCCAAAGATAAAATAAATATCCTCCTACACTGTTTGATACCACACATCAGGACTAGTCATGAATGCCTGCTTAGCATGATCTCAACAATGCTTTGATTGTTGTAAAAGGGATGATTTTCCCAAAGGAATGTAGCCTCCTTATATAACCTAAGGAGGAAAAAATCCATCGAAATGGATTGATTCTTATGTGTATATGGATAGTGAACATCTTCCCTTCTATATGTTGTAAAAGGGATGATTTTCCCAAAGGAATGTAGCCTCCTTATATAACCTAAGGAGGAAAAAATCCATCAAAATGGATTGATTCTTATGTGTATATGGATAGTGAACATCTTCCCTGCAAAATGGCGTTTCTAGCTTTCCATATAGATCACATGGAAAAAAAAGGGAAATAACAGTAAGCTGAATGCTTAGAGTAACCGTTAGTCCTCTTTTCCAGAAATGAGCAGAGGTCATCAGACTGAAAGGAAGGAGAGATATGGTGTTGTTCCTTCAGGATAGAAATGACATTCCTCTAAATGGCACAATGAAAAAACAGATGTTGAACACTATCCTCATCCCGGCTGCATAGTGCACAAATACCAGGCCGAGTCCATCCTCGCTTCTGGAGATTATCCCAAGTAAGTAGCTTGTTCATCAAAGCCAACCATATAAAGCAGCTAATTTTTCGGGGGAGTGAGCCAATCCAAATAAGAGTAAGAATTCTGCTACTCGCCGGGGGTAAGGAGGTGTCAACAATGTTGTTGTATACCAGCTTTGCTAAGACATAGCCATCAAACTTGTTAAAAGCCCAAATCAGTGTATCAGACTATGAGTTGAGGAAAATACCTCCAATTTCCAGACTTCTCGTGAGGGTGTCCCAAGCTTGCTTCCAGTCCCCACCCACACTGAGATCCTCTGTTGAATACCAATACCTGTGTGTACCCGGGAGGGTATTACGAGCCTGAGAGAGAGTCACTATATCCAGATCTTCTAAGTACTCACGTAATCCCGCAAGCAATGTGAGCGTATTAGGTATGTCGATAATTGGATCAATGCCGATAAGTACATTAGTACCGTTGCCTACTTGCCAAGCAAGGCTCCTACCAAGCCAAGGAAGGGTTAGCAGGAACCCCTTCCAAAATACAGATACACCTCGAGTCCCGAATTTCTTGCCTCTGATCGAGGACACAACTGAGAGATGCCTCAAGTATTTACTGATAATAACTTGATGCCATAATCCATCATTCTGAAGAACCAACCACAGGTTTTTTAATCTGAGTGCAATGCTAAACCAGTGCAAATTCTTTATGCCCCAGCCCCCATTTTATTTCAGCCAGGAGAGAGACTTCCAATGCGACAGATGATACTTGTGTTTGTTGCCGAAGGAACCCCACAAAAAAGAAAAAGTCATACTTCTGAGTTTGTTCAATACAGATACAGGTATGGGAGCAAGGCCCAACCAATAAACCAGAATGCTAGACAGCACTACTTGTATAAGAGTCAAATGTCCACCGAGAGAGAGGATCTTGTGAGCCCAATGAAAAATCATGTGCTCATATTTCTGGATCAGCCAGTTCCAGTCACTGACCTTATACCCCAGGGGCTTGAGAAAATAGCCTAGATACTTAAAACCCGTAATGATAGGCTCCATGTTAAATGGCAAAGCACAAGCAATGTCTGTACGGATGTCAACATCCACATTGTTGTAGAGGAAACATGATTTGTCAACACTAATGCTCATACTGGATGCCTTACAGAAGGTATTTAAAATAAAATCGAAGACCATCCACTCTGATAAGGTGCCAGAGCCCAGCAAAATAATGTCGTCAACAAAGAGGAGATGTGTAAGAGCAAGAGTCGAAGAAATCTTAATACCTTTTGCAAGACCTTGATCTCTTGCATCATCAATCAAGAGGCTGAGCCCTTCGATGACGAGTATGAAGAGCAATGGAGAAAGGGGGCATCCATGTCTGATGCCCTGAGAGGCTGCAAAGAACTTCGAGGGAGAACCGTTGACAAGAACAACAAAATTTTCTGTGGTAAGACATCCCATAATCCAGTTAACAGCTAGTAGTGGAACCCTGATTTGAATAAGAATGAGCCAAATGAACGACTAGTTAACATGATCAAAAGCCTTCACCAAGTCCAACTTGAGGATAAGTGCACAGGAGTTCTTGGTTTTCACAGTGTGGAGAGTCTCTTGTACAATACCGATAGGTTCAACAATCTGGCGATTTTTGAGAAACCCATACTGTTCTTTGGAAATATGAGAGTCCAGAAAAGGCTTGAGTCTCACAGCAATAACCTTCGATGTCAGCTTATACAACAGATTGCACAGGGAGATGGGCCTAAAATCAGCATAGGTTAAAGGCTTTTCCTTTTTAGGGACTAATGCAAGGAAAGTAGAGTTTAGGGAGGGAGGAATACAGCCAGAAACCCTAGCACAATCCACTGCAAACCGAAGTTCATCACCCAACAAGTCGAAGAAGTGGATATAAAATTCAATAGGCCAGCCATCAGGGCCTGGGATCCTGTCTTTTTTGAATGAGTGTAAAGCACTTTCGACTTTAGGTAGAGAAACAGGTCGAGTAAGATGAGGACCATCCACAAGAGAGATCATATTGGGATAGAGTAAGACAAGCTTGAGTTGATCCATCAGATCAGTCTCCCTATCATCTGTAAATATAGTTGCAAAATGACTACAACCACTAACAGACAAACTTATACATGCCGAGTCACGGCTACTAGTGCTCCACTCGTCATAATTATCTTTGATTCACATTCAATTATTTTTAGACACATATATAGATAAAAAAAAGTTAAACTTATAAGACATACATATATAACAATTTTGTATTTATCAAAAAATAAAATTAATCTCTATTTGCAAAAATAATATCTTAAAAGGTAAAAGCGTGTTTAGGTGTCTCACTTTTTCCTCTTAAGAGGGCATGAGCTTTATGAACTAAATGTATTTGTTGATAAAACAAAATCTTTCATTATGAATGAGATTTTATATGGTATTTAAAAAAATATTAATATTATTTATTTATTTGAAAAGTTTTTTTTATTATATAGAGATATTTTAGGCACTTTTAATATTGTCATACATATTTTAAATTGTATTTTATAATATATCTTAATTATTATTATATTATCAATATAAATAATAATTGTTATGTATGTTTAAAATGGTTACCCAAAAAAATATCAAAATCAATATTTTTATTATAAATATGGAAATAATAGTGATTATTTTTATTATAAATACAATTTTTTTATTTTTTAAGTAAATATTTTAAATAAATTTATAAAAACATAATAAACTTTGTTATTACAAAATAAGACAATCTATATTAAATGGTCTGCAACTTAATGAATAGCTCTTACCTTATGTCATTATTGTGCCGAGTTATGTAACGTTATTTTTATTAATAAATTTTTTTTTTAATTATATGTCAAAATAAATGTCCACCATAAAAAAAAACCTAATATGAGGGAGATGTTGTAATCTTCCTACCTAACAAAACAATAAAAAAGTAAAAATTTAATTATCCGTAAAAAAATATGGGTGAGGAAAAAAACACAATTTGGGGGAGATGTTGTAATGTTTTTACTTAACAAAATAATAAAAAATGTTGGCCTTGCACATGGTTTTAAAACCATGCAAACCATGTGCATGGTTTTAAAACCATGGTTTAAAAACCATGCACATGGTTTATGGTTTTAAAACCATGTGCAAGGCCTTCTAAACAACCCATCGTTTTATTGTACATGGTTTAGGAGGGCCTTGCACATGGTTTCAAGGCTTCCTAAACAACCCATGGTTGTAGGAGGGACTTGCATATGGTTTGAAAACCATGTATGGGGAAATGTTGTAATGCTAGTTCATAACAAAATAAAAAATAACAATACATATTATATGTGGACCTTAAATAAAAAGATGTGTCTTTTGGTTTGAATCAAATCAATGGATACTTACGAAGAGATTTGATCCCTCTCGGCACTTGATAGAGCTTAGGATTTGGATCTACGCTGGTTATATAAATATTGATATTGGTTTTTTGCACCGAGAGGTGTTCTTCATCCCATGGGGGAGATCTTGTAAGATTATTTTTATTAACCAACGTAGATCCAAATCCCAAGCTCTACCAAGCGCCGAGAGGAATCAAATCTCTTCTTAGGTATCCATTTATTTGATTCAAACCAAAAGACACATCTTTTTATTTAAGGTCCATATATAATATTTTTATTCTTAATATTTAATATTATTTGTGCTCGACATATAATAATTATTTTTATTTTTTATTTTATTAGGAACGAACATTACAGCATTTCCCCATACATGGTTTTAAAACCACATGCAAGGCCCTCCTACAACCATGGGTTGTTTAAGAGGCCTTCCACATAATCTTAAAACCATTTACAAGGCCCTCCTAAACCATGTAGAATAAAACCATGAGTTGTTTAGGAGGCCTTGCACATGGTTTTAAAACCATGTGGAAGGCCCTCCTAAACCATATACAATAAAACCATGGGTTGTTTAGAAGGTCTTGCACATGGTTTTAAAACTATGCACATACCATGTGCACATGGTTTTAAAACCATGTGCACATGTGCACATGGTTTTAAAACCATGTGCAAGGCCAACATTTTTTTGAGGATAATTCAAATTTTTATTTTTTATTATTTTCTTAGGTAGGAACATTACAACATATCCACATATTGTATTTTTTTCGTGATCCACTTTTTTTTAATGGATAATTAATTTTTTACTTTTTTATTGTTTTGTTAGGTATGAAGATTACAACATCTCCCCATATTAAGTTGGTTTTAGCAAATCTAGCAGGTTGAAGTACTGCTATTGCCAAAGTACTGCTATTGCTATCATTGATATGGTCGTTTGAAATACGAATGCGTATCATGTCGCCACGGTCAATCTGTAACGCTTGTAGTTGCCATCTCAAACCAAGTTCTGTAATTTCTGTTCTTCTCCATTGCAACTCGAGATTGATTTGCGCTGCGAACAAATCAGTAATATCGTCCAAGTCAGTAATAAATTTCTCCATAGTTTCTCTAATAATGTCCCATTTTCTAATAAAGGCTCGCGTCCTATCGTTTAACGAAAGAGTTTGGGTTGTTGTGTGTGGGGGTTCAACATCAGCAGCCTTCCATAATTCGTCAAGTTCCCCAAACATTTCTATGATCTCGTGCCCTTTATGTAATAATAGGTTTGCTTCTCCTTCCACTATTTCCGATTGTTGTTTCCATGGTGGTGGTTTCCCAACTTCGCCTAATGTTTGTTGTATCTGGACATTAACATGATCCGGGATTCGAATCTGAAACAGTCTCCAGTCATACATAAATTGTCTTCTCCTAAGCTCAAACTCATATACTCGGGCCATTCCGCGTTCAGGATCAAAATCAGGTTCCCAAGATCAAAATCCGGAGCTTGCCATCGTTCCTTGAGTTCTCGAAAATGTCTCATAATCTCCTCAACTTCAACCAGGAATCGTTGTCCTTGTACATCCATTTCTATATTCTATATTAGAAGAATTCACAGAGACCACAACTGAATCAGGAATGACTGTTAATACCAATATTGTTACGCAAAAAATGAATGGCTTTTAGAAGTATGAGAGAAGTGACTCCACGCTACTCACTTTTATTTATAATTGAAATTTTTTGGCCCATCTATAAATCAATGGTTGTGTCGGATTTGGTGGTAAATATAATTGGTATTAATTTTTTATTTTATTTCTCTTTACCAGGGGAATGTGCAATTGGACTCAGGGGAAGGGACAATTGGACTCCGTTGGTTCTGATAGATATATCTTTAAATCCCTTATAACAGCTTTTTGATGTGATTTGTAATGCCTTTCGGGTTGACCAATGCACCTATAACATTTATGTGCTTAATGAAAAATATTCTAAGTAAATATCTCAATAATTTTTAGTTGTCTTTCTCGACAACACGAACATGAAGAACATCTAAAGATAATTTTTCAAGTATTAAGAGAATAACAATTATATGCTAAGTTCAGTAAATGTGACTTCTGTAAAGACATGATTCAATATCTATATCACATTTTTTCCAAGGATGGAACCTTTATCGACCCGAAACAAATTTACCCTATCACGGAATGTTCAGTTCCTAAAAATGTAACAGACATAAGATATCTCATGGGGATTAATGTTTATTAACGAAAGTTCATAGAAGGATTTTCTAAGATAGACTAGCCGATAACTTGACTATAGAAGACAGATAAAAAGTTTAAGTGGACAGAAAACAACACGGAAAGCTTTAATAAATTAAAAAATATGTTAACTACCATATGTATCCTAAAAATTGTTGATCATTTTAAGGATATTGTCATAAACACAAGTGCTTGTAAGGAAGGATTAGGTTGGGTATTAATACAAGAGAATTACACCTTGTGTTATGAATATATAAAATTAAATGAACATGAAAAGAATTAAGCTAGAAACCACTTAGAACTTGATTCAATTATTCAAACATTAAAGATGTGGCGACATTACCTCATTGGAGGGAAATTCATGCTAATGTCAAATAACATAAGTTTAAAATGTTTAATTGACTAGAAAAAATTAAATGCTAGACATTCAAGATGATTGTCGCTCTTAAGTGAATATGAATTCGAAATAAAACACATAAAGGGAAAATAAAACAAAGTTACAAACGCATTGAGTCATCATGCAAATTTACTACTTGCAAGCAACAGTTAGTAATCAGATCAGAAAAATGAGATCTTAATTGCAAAAAATTCTAATAAAAAATACCAAATTTCAAAAGAAAAGACTGCTGAAAATTAAAAGAACGAGATAAAAACCTATTTTATCTTGAATAGAAAGGGATTACTACTCTATAAGAACAGTTTGTAAATACCAAATGCAACATAAATGAAATTAAGAGTCCTGAATGAGTTACACAAACGACCTTATTCATGACATCGTGGATACGAGAGGATAATCCCCATGACCAGAAAGGACTTCTTTTGTACTAAGATGAAGAAATAGGTAGAAGAGTACTTAGCTCACTGCATTGAATGCCAACAGGTGAAAAAAGAACACCAACATCCAATAGGGTTATTGCAACCACTACCCATTCTGGAATGGAAGTGAGAAATAATTAGCATGGATTTGATAAGAGGCATTCGTAAAAATTTCATGAAACATGACTCAATCATGGTCGTAGTTAATAAATTAATGAAAGAAGCTGAGCAATGATTGTTTTGGTAGATGATCTCAAGATGCGAACATATAATGGTTATCTATGACTTTTTATGAGCTTGCTGTAACAATTATTGCTTTGCATCAAGTTGATTATGCTAATATTTAACTGTTATCTATCCATCTTCTGCACAAATCAAATAAGTGTGTCTTAGGTTAATTAGAATTATGGATAAATCAAATAAATACTTGAGTATGATGTTCATGCATATAAATAAATGAAAGGTGGTGTAGGTGTGTAAGAAAACCGAATTGAAGTAGATTATGGTTCAAGTTTATTTGGCCCAAATGAATGAAGTTGATATGATCCAATTACATAAATATACAAGTGAGATGGTTTCTCATCCATTGTTACCAAAAACGAATGTTAAAAAACTATAAGAAGCCATCTGAAAGCTTCAAAAACAATTGAAGAATCAAAAGTAGGTAAATAAAGCTAGAGCTTTGAAGGCTAGAAATCTCGAGTCCAAGCTAAATGATGTCTCGACATCAACATCCAAGGAAAATTTAAGAATAATTATCTTAAACAAGGAAGTTGATAATAATGCATTAAGAAAACTACTAAAACTACCAAATGTTGATCTAGCTCAGACTACAGAGATAATTGTTCTATTTGAGAAAATTGAACAAACTGGTCATGAAAATATATCTCTAAATAAAAAAATATCCCAATTGGGAATTCTCGTGCAAGCATTGTAAATCTAAAAATCTAAGATAATGGACGAGTACACCTCTAAAATTGAGGAGTTGCAACATAAAATTTTTGAGGAGGAACATATTCATTTCAAGCTAATGATTCGAGCAACATTGAAGAAAATGTACATGAATTATATATTTTTGACAAACCACAATAACAATCCATTTAAAGGGTAAGGGGTAGCTTTTGATTAACTTGTGACTTCTCCTAATATCCTCGATCTATTTATTTCTAGCACAAATACCAAATTAAATAATATTTTATGTTTAAAGAATGATTGCTCCTTCTCTAATCCGTTTTATCGGCCCTAGGAAAATATGAACATAATTTTGCTAGGCAAGATGAAGATACAGGTCTCAAGGCAAGCAAAGACCGCAACGTAAGAATATGTACCAAAAGAGGACCAGAGCCACAAATTTTTGGGTAAGAGGTAGTTAGACTAATAGTCTATTTTGAGAATATAGGTTGACTCTAAAATGGGCTGATAGTGCCTATATTTAGATGTAATGGTGGGTATAAAAATATGTCGACTCACATATGAGATTTAGTCAAAAGTTAAATTAAGAAGTGTAAAAGCTTATAAATTATATCCAAGTTGTGTGCTAATGATATAGAGACATGTAGAAAAAGAGAGATGTATACCTAGAAAAAGAGAGAAAAAAAGAGAGAGACCAAAAACCAGAGAGCATGAGATGAGTAAAAAAGTCATCAACTGTAAAGAAGATATAAAGAAGAGTGAGCAGGTCGTGTGCACATAACAAAGGCATTCAAATATTACTCATCCAGATGAAAAGTGCCTTTGTGGTTTTTTGTGGATGGGTTTCCACATTAACTCTATGTCTTTGTCTCTTTGAGAAATGTGTCTATGATTGAATGAATATATGTCGTGAATAAATCTATTTAAGTGCATTGAGCATATAAATGATATATAATATGGAATGTTGATCAATGTATGTTAGAACCTATATGTATTACATGTTGTTTATGTGTGTTGATGGATTTATATGTTGTATTCTCTCACATATATTTGATCTCATTCCCTATTCTTTGTCGAGTGGTATGATGAATGCTAATATAAGAAAATCCCCTTCTATAACTGTAGAAACCTAGTTCTCGAAGTCCCCATAAGATATCTCGGGTGAGACTTCATCTGCATCCTAGGAATTGTCAACGGAGTTCTACTATGTTGGTTCGATCATATTTGTATTTGTTGATGAACATGGAAGTAGAAACCTGGGCCGATCGAAAGCAGGCCAACAAATGGTTTCATTGCAGGGACTTGAATCATTCTAATGGGGATATGTTTTGGCACCTGACAAAATGAGAAATTTAAGATTGGGTTGATTATAACGCACTAGAGTTTGCATAAGAGGAAAGTAAAGGATTGAGATTGAGATCGACAGAATTATTGGAGTGCTACCTTTACACGGACATTCTTGATATTTTCTTTAGTGAATTTTCCATTTTATTGCATGAGGGGTTGTCGAAGCTAGAAACTTGGAAGAATTTTTTTCAAGGTGGAGAACCTACAGAGTGGAGTCCTTAATTGATCCAATGGTTGAAAAGAGTTAGTAATCCTATATCTAGGGATGTCAACTTCTAGGTTGATAGTATTTTAGAGGGATATATCACATAGATTTCATTCAATACTATAAGGTCATGTAATGAAATGGAAAAAGAATTCTTTCAAAGTCCTCGAGGTCACTATCTCAAATCTTTGAAACTATGGATAAATATGCTGGTATGTGAGAAAGGGATCTTGAGAATGGAGTCTGAAAGATAAATCCTTGTGCCTAGAGACTCAGGGTAATTTTGGAAGAAAGATTTGAATAAAATGGACCAGAGTAAGCTCAGATGTTTTCTGTCAATAGTGAGATTGAGAAATAAGGTGGTCTCCTGGGGATTCGAAGAATATTTCAATCGAGAAAAAGAAGAAGGATTGCGGCTAGAAGATGAAGTTGCAGTGCGGCTGAAATATGGGACTATGATTTGGAGCCATATCTCGATGAAGAAGAGCAATATTGAGTTATATCTAAAGAAGAATAAGAAGAGGTACCAGATCCATATCAAGACTACGACATAGCCACGACCCCACATACAACCCCCGAACCTTAGGTAATATCGAAAAACGCATCACCAAGTAGTTTTTTCAATAATAATAATAGTAATAGTGGAAATAGAAGTCAAGGAACTTCCACTAGTAGAACCTTTAATTCAACAATACTAAGATTAAAAAAAATGGATAGAAATTATACAAATTTACCGATTTTAATGGGAATGGTTTATAGGACCTTGAGCAACATTGGTTCCTATTCTCACTCTATGGACTATGCAATAAGTCTAAGATGGGCTATAGAAAGAGCACAGATGATGACAACCTTTATAGGTCATGTGCTTGATTGAAATATGGAATTATCTATGGTTCCAATAGGGATCCCCTATAAATCATTACATCAAATACATACAGGACTGATAGATAAGTTTAAAAAGCCTAAAACTGAGTTGAAATGCATCACACAATTAAAAGCGATTAAGAAGTTGTTAAGTGAGTTTGTTTGGGACTTCGACTAAAGATTTAAAAATCTAATGTCTAAAGTGAGTTTTTAGATGTCATATGTACAACATAAAGAATGGTTTATTATGGTGATTCTACCACATATATGTGTTCCTTTGATACAACATAATATTGTATCCTAGAGGGAAGCTCTTGATATTTCTATGAATTTGGAGGCTTCACCGATCAAAGAAGCTAGTGTGGGACTGATGCAGATACATTTGTATCTTGCTAACGTCATGCTATAGATACAAGATATCAAGAAAGGAAAAGAACTGTAGGAGGAACTCTGGTGTATACGATTTAGAACTGAAGGCCATCATAAAGAATCATGTCCAACATTTATGAATTATCTTGCATCAGGTGCACTAAATCCAATAAATACACAAGGAATGCCCAGTTGTAGAATTTGTGAGACTAGAGGACATCGGATCGAGGAATTTATTTATTTACATAAAATAGTAAGCACACCAGCCAACTTATATTGTAAATTATGTCGATTAGTAGGTTACAACGAGAATGATTGCAGTGCATATTAGTTGTTGCAGGAGAAAATAGTCAAAACATACCTAATGAAGAATGATCAACATATGCAAGCAGAGTGAGCTCAAGAAAAATACCCTCAACCTAGTGTATGTGCTCTTCTTAGAGGCTGAGGATGATGAGGAGGATTTGGTCGCAGAAGAGGCCAATTATTTTTTTATAATTGACCTAGAAATTTTGGTAGAGATTGCACTAATCCTACTTCGACATGTTCGTATTGTGAAGCATTTGACCACACTCTTGAAGAATTACTTCAGTTGATTGCTAAGTGGCAGGACATAAAAGTGGGGGACCGAAACCCACCTCAAAATTCCAATCCAAACATTCAGAATATTTCTGCTAGACCGAGGGACCCTAATATTGTTTTTGTTACTAGAGGAGGTGCTGGAACATGGGAAGATCAAGAAGCACCATATGGATAACCAATATTTCGGCCAACCACACAAAGAAAGTACCATTTTTGTATATAAAGAGAAGGAAGTGTTCTTATATGCACGAATCCAATTCATCGAAAGAAATCAAGCATCGACTTCCATTGTTGTCACAGTGTCAAGTGAAGGATTGGTTTTGGAAATGACTAAAAGATTCGAATAGTTATTTTGAAAGAAACCAGTAGGAAATGTTAGTAAGTTAAAAGAATTCTTTAAAATTTGTTGAACATTGATAGAAGATAAATATGTTGTAGAAGAACCACCTTATTTAGTTGAAGAACCTCCATTAGATGTCCGACAAGAAAGGAGAGTTAACCAAATTAGGAAAATACTGAACATTGGTCACGAGCCAAGGATGAATTCCCAGATAGGTGATTACGAAATGGATTATATTATTCTTGACATGGGATCATACGTTAACATCCTTATGAGACAGACATGGGAAATTATGGTAAAATCAAGACTAGTATGGTCTCCTTTTCAACCGATATTAGACAATCAGTTGAAGGTTTTCCATATTGCTCGACTGACACAGGTTCCTATCGAGAAAGAAGGACTCGAGACCTACACATGTTTTGAAGTTATAGATATTGTCTATTATATGACTCCGTATTCCAGACATTTGGGGATAGAATGGGATATTGACAATCAAATTATTATCAATTTTAAGAAGAGGATATTGACATTCAAGGATGTAGAGTTGTGGGTGGTCACTACAATTGGAAGGATAGAGATATGTCGAGCAAGTAAACAGTGCAGGACAAGATGGATATCTAGTTCATACCTACAATATTACTTCTCCCATGGATGACTATGCTTATATGAAAGTTGATGGAAAACTCAGTTGGTGAAGCATTAGTTCCTTCTCATCAGACTGAGGAGAAGCTATAGACAACTAGCAGAACCAACTACATGAAGTATCAATGTGGAAATGCACAAGAATAAAAAAATATATGCGACAGGTAGGTACTGAGGTATGTGATCTACCTACCTATTAAGGTTTACCTAACATGGAATATTTTCTTACAGAGTTTGAAGAGAATTTAATTGAACCTCAACAGTCGTTAGCCCTAGATTTGGAATTCAAGGATACACCTGGAAGATGGTGGGTTGCACATAAGAAGTATTTCAGAATGGCCTTAATGTCAGATATTTTTGGAAATCTAATTCAGAGAAAAGTTTCCTGACGCTTGTCAGAAATACACCAGACTCACTAATCATGTCGAGCATATTAAGCATTGTCGCGGGAAATGGGAGACATCACCGTGACAAGAATGGGTCCACCATTTTGTAAACACATTGGACATGATACCAATAAAATGGTATATGTCGGTTGAACTGCAACGAGAAATAGTTGTCTGGGAAGAGTTAGCTTCTAGTTCAACGCATACATTTCAGTTTGCAGATAATAATTAGACAATTGATGCTTCTTTGCAAGTAATCAAAACCAATATATTTAAAGAGATTCTTGTCTCATGACAACTTTCCATCAAAGCAGCTTGACAGTCCATCATTCGATGGAGTGATACAATATAACATGTGAATGTGATAATGATGATCCTTACGTCATAACTATTCCTGAGTATTAGGATATTCGCGTGGTGGAAGGATCAGGTGTATTACGTGAAATTTTTTTGAATCCTTTGAAAATATAGAAAGTAAAGGTTGGTTACCGAGAGAATAAAAATTTTTCCAATATCAGAGACTAGTGGTATGATGAGACCATAGGAAATATTACTAACTTATTGCATAAATTTCAGGATCTATTCCCCACAAAAATTTAGAAATGAAGGGAATTGTTGTTGAAGTTGGAGAAATGAATATTCCCTTGAAGCCTAATCCCAAACCTATCAAAAAATGACCATAGACACTCAATCCAAGATACAAAGAAAAAACAAACATAGGGTTGGACATAATGATAGATGCAGGAATTATAGAACTTGTCGAGGAATCTAAATGGATTAGTCCTATGGTGGTGTAAGACAACAAAACAAGTGAATTCTGTATATGCGTCAACCTAAGGAAGATGAATGATGCATGCCTGCATGATCCATTTCTAACCCCATTTACAGATGAAGTGTTGGAGGGCGTCGAAGGAGAAGAGGTTTATTCATCTACTGATGGATTATATGGTTACAATCAAATCATAATTGCAAAGGAAGATCAGTACAAAACAACATTTACAATAAAATGGGGATGCTTCTAGTATAGGGTAATACCCTTTGAGATCAAGAATGCTCCTGCAATTTTTCCTAGAATAGTCGTAGTTTCTTTTAAACATTTCATCCATAAATTCCTTCAACTCTACTTTGATGACTAGACGGTATATGGGATAGTAAAATATCACATCGAGAGTCTCAAAATGATGCTCTACTGATGTAAACAGTTCTATATTTCTCTTAATTTAAAGGAGTGCATTTTTTGCACCCCTTTTGGAATTTTTTTGGGTCATGTGGTTTGTCACGATGGCATATTGATGGATCCTGCCAAGATTGTGATTATTGTCAAAATACCTCCACCATTGACAATGAAACAACTCAGAACAACTATGAGACATATGGGGTATTATAGAAAATTCATGAGAGGATATGTAGAGGTTACTGCCCCTATGGAGAAATTGTTGAGGAAATACATCAAGTTTCAATGGAATGAGAAATGTCAAGAGAGTCTAGATATTCTTAAAAAAAATATGGTTATAGTACCTATATTGGTCTTTCTAGACTGGAAGAAAGATTTTCATGTACATGTCGATGCACCATCTCTCGCGTTGGGCGTTGTACTTGCTTATAAAGGTGAGGGATATATTGATCACCCTATTGCATTTGCAAGTAGAAAAAGGTCCATGACATAAAATAACTATACCATGATAGAAAGAGAAGGACTCTCTATGGTATATTCTCTTCAAAATTTTCAACATGATTTGTTGGGAGGACACTTCCAGATGCATATAAACCATTATGAATTGAAGTATTTAGTGAATAATCCAATGTTGGAGTATAATATTTGTCGATGGTTCTCCTATTCCAAGGATTTTGTTTTGAAATTATTGTCAAGACAGCTCCGCCAAATTCAGGACCAAACCATTTATCGATGTTAGAAATTGCAGAAGATTTTATTAGTCTTGACAATAGTCTTCCTGGTGCACAACTATTTGCATTAAAGATGTTTGATGATCACTACAAATATATTGTACATCTCCTAACTGTAGGATATGCAACATAAGGATTTAGTACAACCTAGAAGAAACAATTAGTTGTAAAAGTTTGATATTTCCAGTTGATCGCTGGACAATTATATAAGATGGGACTAGATGAAATCCTCATTACTATGTTTTGGAACATAAGCAACAAATGGTTTTGAATGAAGCACATACTGGTGTTGCAGGAGGTCACTATGCATGAAAAGAACCAATGCGCAAGATATTACAAGTAGGATTGTGGTGGCATACTTTGCATGCATATGCTATAGATTATTGTCATAGATGTGATATCCATCAAAGTTGTGGAAAATCATCATGATGAGATGAGATGCCACTGGTATCACATGTGACTTTGCAGGAATTTGACAAATGGGTTGTTGATTTTGTGGATCATATTAATCCACTAGGAAAAGGGCAGGTGCATGTTATATAATTACTGTGATAGATTACTTGACCAAATGGGATGAAGTAGCACAAGTAAAGGATTTTACTTCTATGACTGCTGCAATATTTTTGTTCGACCACGTTGTGAATCAATTTGGATGTGCGAAGATTTTGATAAGTGATCAAGAAACACATTTTGTGAATTGAGTGATTGACAAATTAACCGAGGAATATTAGATTCAACACCGAAAAACAATGCCATATTACCCACAAGTGAATGGTGTTGTCGAAGCATTCAATAAGAGCTTGGACAATGCATTGAAAAAATATGTAATATTCAAAGGGACGATTGGGATCAAAATATGTCTACGATATTATGGGATTATTGCACAACCTATAAAACATTGATAGGACAAACTCCATTTAGAATGTTTTATGGAAAATAAGCTACTATGCCCCTAGAGTATATGGTACCTAGTCTCAATATATATGCAATTACGGAGATGCGCAATGTTAGTGTTGTAAAGGAAAGATTGTTCTGGCTTGTATAGTTGGAATATGACTGTTTTGTCATAAGCTTTCATCAGCGTGTTATGAAAAAGAGATAGAAATATTGGCACGACCATCATATTAAGTTTAAGAAGTTTTAGATCGAAGACCTTGTTCTCCTATATGATAGTAAGTATTTTAAGCATCCTCAAAAGTTTTGAACAGATTGTCTAGGACCATATGTTGTCATCCATATCACTGAGGGAGGAGCAGTTGAGTTACATAAATTAGATGGTACACTGTTCAAGGGGTTAGTAAATGGAAGTAGGATAAAGCCTTATTAAGATTGCTATACTTTGGCCAACTGATAGTTCAAAAATATAAGGAAAGAAGTTATAAAAAAAAACAAGTCGTAAATTTATGAGTATTTTTGTCGCAAGTGACAGTTGGCTAGCAGTTAATTTGAGGTTACATGAGATTTCAACGATATACTTTTTGGTCACATATGTCATTAATGCACAATAACTACCATTTAACTGATAGGAAAAGTGATGGCTTGATTGGTGGTTCCTTTGAAATAATTAGAAATATTGTTCCATGTGACAGAAATCACCGCCACGAATTTCCATTTATTGCATGACTATGTGAATGAATGAGTCACGCATGTTTGGGCCAAAGTTTGAGCATTCCATTGCATCCAAGTGACTCACTTCTTACACTGAACTGTCTATCTACAACCATTTGAACCGAAACTATTTTCTCCATTCAAAAAAATTTATACAAATTGATGACAACCAGACATTGTTCTCGATTTTTGGAAGTCAATTTTAATCATTGTTTTTACCTCCAATTCAGAAAGTGTGTATACTGATAGCACCAATTTTCATTTTGAGCACTTTTTTGGGGATTTTGAAATTTATTGGTGATAACGAAACTTTAAATTTTCATTTTGAACCCTGTTTTTGCAATTTTGAAATTTCTAGGTCATAAAAAAACTATAATTTTTATTTACAAAGGTTCCTTTTTCAAACTTTACTAAAAATATATACATTTAGGAGCTAGTTAGAATGAAAAAATGTTTATATATTTTATTTTTTTATTAACTTTTATAAGCTACTTAGAAGGATATATATATATATATATATATATATATATATATATATAAGTTTAAAAAATAAAATCTTAAATTAATCATTTTTATATGCAAATTTGTAATAAACCCCCAAAAATTGATTTATGGCATTAATGTTTTTAATATTTTTAAAATAAAATTGACACGAAGAACCTTAAAAAATAAAAAATGCTTAAAAACAAAATGTAAGAAAAAAAAACAAAAACCTTATAAAAACCTTTAAATTTTAAATTAAAAAAAAAAACAAATTTAAAATTAGAAATAAAATAAGATAAAATAAAAACCAAAATTGAAAATAAAAATAAAACACAACAAAGAAAAACAAAAACCCTACCCTTCTACCCCCTCCCCCTCTTAAAATTGTGTTGTGACAAGGGCAACGTTTAGTAGGGTGTGAGGGGTGGGGAGAGGGGAGAGAGGGGGGAGGTGGAGTGGAAGAAAGGGAGGGGGTATGCGGTAAAGTGGGGATGCATAGAGGAGGACAAGGAGGGGGAGGAGGAGGAGGAGGAGGGGAGACATGGAGTGGTGCAGAGGGCGAGTTGAGGGCAAGGTAGTGGCAGCACGATTATGGAAATCGTGGTTGACCGCTAGGGGTTGTGTGGGTAGATTTATCTTTTAAATTTTTTTATTGATAAATTCTCTTAACAGTTTTTATTATTTTTTATTTTCATTTGGTTTTTAAATTTTTTAATAAATTTCACATTTTTTAATTTGCCACATTTTTTAATTTTTTTTAAAGCTGCAGATTTTTAAAATTTTAACCTTGCATAATTATGACAGTTATTTCAGGAGGTCCATTTTTTAATACAACGTTCGATTTAGGGTTCTTATTACAATGATACTACCCATGGTTCATTTTAGGGTTTTTTTAATGTGTTTTAGGCAAAAATATGAATTTTATAGTTTAATACACAATTTGATTATGCATTATATCATAAATTGTCTTATTTTATATGGAAAGAGTGGTGAAATAATTACTTAAATAATTTTTGTTTAACTAAGTGCTAGTTAGATATAGTGTTACTAAGATATTTAATAAATACAATTTTAAATTATGATACAATGACATAATAATGTCATTTTTTGAAAAAGTGTGCTACTCGTAGCATTAATTTTCAAATCAGACATTGATTTTAAGGTTATTGTAAAAAACATGAAGGACTCTTGTTCTCCATGTCCACATTCTTAGCCAAGAAAAAAGTGGTGCTACTGGTTGCACCACGTTTTGATATGGAGTTGTTTTTTTCACAAAAGTAGGAGTTTTTATGGCTAGAGTTCTCATTTTGAGTATAAAGTTCTCATCATGTTGTATAACATGTTTCGACCAGAAGAGCACCTTAAAGGTACTTCCAACTTCAAAACATGGAAGGAAAGATTGTTTAACATTCTTGATGAGCATGATCTTGATTCATTTGTGACTTTAGTGGTAGAGGAACCTACCACTAATGCAGAGCAATTCAACCACAAAAAGAATCAAGAAAAGGAAAAGAGGATCATATATGACTCTGTGAAGGAAAATATCATGTCGATGATTCCGCCATTGAAGACGACAAATGAGTGTTTTCAAACATTCTAGAGGGTGTATCCATGGAGATGGTCACAATTTTTGGCAAAGTGATTTCGGAAAAAAGAAAAATATGCACCCTCGATCGAGTTATTAATACCTCGATCGAGGGATTAATAAGCCCTCGATCAAGGTTTTGTCAAACCCTCGATCAAGGTTTTGTCAAACCCTCGATCAAGATTTTGTAAAACCCTCGATCGAGCTATTGCTAGCTTGAATGAGGGTTAAACAAAAGCTCAATCTAGGGTTTAACAAAACCTCGACCGAGCTACAAACCTCGATCGAGGTACTAACCTCGATCGAGCTCCAAACCTAGATCGAGGTCCCTCGTAAAATTGTTTTATAAAAAGGACGCGGACAGCCACGGCTATTCGCCATCTTCTACACTACACATCCTTGATCGAGCTAGAACCATCGACTGAGATACTGTGACCTTGAATGAGCTGTTGTAACCTCGAGCGAGATTTTGTGCAAGGGACGCCCACCTTCTCCTTCCAACAAGAATGTTGGATACCAGAAGTAACACCCAAAACTTTTAATTTGAAATTTAAATGAGACGTTACTCTATTTTTTTTTTAAATGTTAGTTTGAAATTGTTTTTTTTTTATGATTGTAGGATTTTTCTTGTCTAATATGTTTGAATTGTGTGACGGCAAGAAAAAATGCTGCCGTTTTTTTATAAAATCGTAATTGAAATTTGTTATTTTTTTTTAAATTTTTTTTTTTTTTTTTATACATATTTTGTCAACCGGTAGCATTTATGCTGCCGGTTTAATTTTTAAATGTCTTCCTGACAAGCAGAAATGCTACCTAAAATTTTTCAATCCTCTGAGAATATAGGGAGGATTGAAAAAATTCAAATTTGTTATGTTTAAAATTTAAATTTATAGTTTGTATAAATATTTCTATCCGACAACATTTATGTTGCAGGTTTAATTTTGAAATGTGTGTTGGGCAAGCATAAATGATGCCCAATTTTTTTCAATCCTCTGAGAATACAAGGAGGATTGAAAAAAATTACAAACCTTAGACGCGAGACAATCATCAACTTTAAACGTGCGGAGACATTTATCTAAAACCATATATTTATTTTAAAAATTTTAATATACGTGCAAATTTAGATATTTAGAAATTTTATATCATATATCTATCTATATATATATATATTTCAACTATTAACTATTTAATTAAAATAAATAATTATAATTAAAATTAAATCATTATATTACTTCATATTTATATTTTTTATAAATAATTTTTCATAATAAAATAAGATAGGTATGTTTTGACTTAGTAGACACATTTTGATTTTAGTTTATTGAAAAGTGTACAAGTACATATTTTTGTTTTTTTGAAGCTCAAACTTATTATGAAAAAGTTGATTTTTTTATTTTTTGGAAAAAAAAAAATTTAAGTTTGTAAATTTGAAAAAAAAGATTAAATTAAAAAATTAATATAAATTCATGATTTAAACTTTTTTAAAGAATATTAAATTAAAAATTTAATAGAAATCCATAATTTAAGATAAAATTATATTTTTGATATATTTTTTTGAAAAAATATATAGATTTATATTCAACATTTTGAAAATTAAAAATTAAAAATTTAGAATATTTTAAAATAATAGTCAAACATATTACTAATAAAATATATAAATTTATACATGAAGACGTTGACATTTTCCATTCAAGATAGATTAGTCATGATAAGTTAGTATTGTCGTGCTTATTGCCTTAGCTTATGAGAATAATCATGCCCATTCATCAATCCACGCAGACTTGCATCTAGATGTCCTCTTTGCCATTACAAGTTTATGTGAAATCTACTTATTTCATTCATTGCATTAAATAAATGAGTAAGCAGAATAAAAAAAAAGCATAGGGCATATACTAAAATACTAAGTCTCTCTTTATCCTGTTAATCCCCATATGAAAGGTTCGATTTGCAATGGAGAAATATCGATGGCAGTAATAGCAATAGGGTAGCCAAGTTCCATGCATTCATTAGCTAATAAATATGAGTGTGGGTACATATATTATTCTACATAATACAACAATAGTATATTATCAATAATAAATTATATCAAGACATAACACATATCTACGTTTGTTTTGTTTTTTTTTAAAGTTGGCATAAAACCATAGGGCATGGATAGGGATGCTATGATATATTCTCGAGATAGGTAGACATGTTGAGTTCATAGTTTTGTATCTTTTTTGAATATCCTTGATGAAATGGTTGAATTGTACCTAGTGGAAAAAATGATATCGACATAAATTATGCGTATAGGTAAAGTTTAAAATAAATTGAAATGGAAAGTTAGAGACTGAACTACTGGATTGAGATATGAAAAGTTACAGGTTTGAAATTTAAGCAAAAACCATGAGTCCCAAGAACAATTTTGCATTCACACACATGACATGAATGATCAAGCTCAACTATTTGTGAAAAAGGCATTTTCATGTGTCATTTCCTTATTGATTGTGCTCACACTCATGATCCTTCTCCCATTATTAATGTCCACCATGTGATGATATATTAATTTCATCTCAAATATACATCTTTATTATTGACATATTTATCATTTATCTTATATCGTATGCTGACTGCATTTATTATGACTTATTTCATGCAGATGCATCTCTATAGTGGGGTTCTTCGATTCACTGAAGGCACATCACTAGTGGATCTACGGGCATTCCTCACCCCAGAGGTCGACAGAGGACTTGTAAGTATACAATTGCACATGTTGTACTCTTTTTTGTTAGTTAAACAACAAATTAAATTGTTTCACATGTGTATATTTAATGAACTTGTGTCTCTATTTTCACAAGTTCGCCTAGGCGTTCTGTGTCGACATACGCTCCTACTTGGGAGATGAGCGGCAACCACACTTGCAGTCGCTCTATGCATGTGAGCAGCGAGGATGACACTGCTAGTGTCAGTGGGGAGGTTCCCCACTAGACAGGTACATTAAATGCATATATATTTTTCTTTGGAACAATCTTATGGAATCGTACAATTTTGCAAATTAATAAATTACAAGTTTACAAAATTTACGATGTTTACAAGTTTACATGTTTGCAAAATTATCAATCGAACACAACTTACAATTAAAATGTTACAAAATTTACAACTTTACAATGTAAGATATACTAGATGAAAATTACAACTACAATGTAAAATTTGATTTCATATAGAAAAAAGTTTACAACTACAATTTTAAATTTGGTTTCATTTGTAAAAAAAATTACAATTTTGCAAAATTGTCAATCAAACAAAACTTACAATTTAACATAACTTACAATTAATATCAATTGCAATTAGTAGAATTGATGAGGACACAATAAATGTATGTTTTTTTCTTTGGATTGCATGTCACTAACAATTTACAAGTTTACAATTTACAACTTGTAAATTCCTAGGTATAGGTGTTCATGCACATAGAGTACATATGCGAATGCAAATGTACTCTCATATATATGTTTACAAAAATTACATTCAAATACAAATGATATATTTCAGAAGAAATTTTGATTTCCTACATTTCAAAAGCATGCCAACTATGTCAACATTAAAAGTGACATATAACCTTCATTCATCCGACTAATGGGTTATAGGAATGCATGTCTCCAAAATACGATCATGGTAAGCTATTGACATCTTCCATCTCTTTGTTTCGCCCCTCTTCACCTTCATTTCAATGAGATGTATCTGAGTTGCCACACTAGATGACTGTACTGACAAGATATATATTTAGGCATGAAATATCTGTAAATAATATAGTCACCTTGTCTTCTCAGTTTTTCAAAAAAACGTCCCATCACAACTAGGTCACCAACTTGGTACGTGAACTATCTGTGGACATAGGGCCACACCAACCTGCTTTTGATTTGTATACA
>LPNX010335250.1:308754-333809 GCA_001517045.1 Pseudotsuga menziesii | reverse complement strand
TATATATATATGCATGTGTACAAGGCTAGAGACGTAAACATTCAATCAAGTATCATGTACCTTGCTTAACCAAATCACAAACCCGATCATGATCTACTGAAACCACTGCCTCATCAGTGTGCATCTCTTGCCACGTTGGAATCAAATGTGGCCCCTTTGGATTAAGAGGGACATATTTCCATTGTTTGACATATGCATGGTTCATGCAATGATCAACCCCTAGTCCATTGGCATCAATGCATAACTCACAGAAGCATGCATACTTCCTCGTTTCAATGGAAAACATGTCATCCATGTCTTTACTACGAATTGAATGCAGTTCTCTCGTACCAGGTATGGTCTTGCAATACCATGGCATGGATCTATTCACATCGCCAAGGGAAACATCCCAAAAAAATCTGCATCGAATAAAAAACATCATATATATATAATACAAACACATTTATTAAATTCCAATTAAGTTGTTGGTTTTTCCTACCTGCACACCGACCTTGCTTGTTCATGACCTTGGTGACCCAAATTTTGTGTGCACCAATCAACTACTTCTGATGAGCACTTGAGTCAAGATGCACTATGACTCATTTGGTACCTCCGAAGTGCTCATTTCATGCATGCACCTGTGCCATCATGTTCACCCTTTCTGTGCCCTTGTTGGGGCGCATACTCCATGTTTGGGTAACTCCGCGATTAATTAGAAAATTTGCAAGCGGATTTATGGGTCAAAATAGTCTTAGGGGTGTCAGGGTAAGTCAAAACCCTCTTTTTTGTAATAAACCCATGGTTTAAATCTAGGGTTTAGGGTTTTTGGGTGCCCATGGTTTAAGACCATGGTTTTGTAAAAATGCGCAGTATAAATAAGTGCTTGTGTAAAGAAGATAGGTTAGGTTTTATGATGAAAGAAAGATTAAGGAGAAGCTAAGATCGGGTTTTGTAAGGAAAGGTTAAGTCCCAGCTGTGTGCGTGGACGACCTCTGCAGCTGTGTGCGCAGAGGGTTTGTGTAAGGAACATTAAGGAACGACCTGCAGCTGTGTGCGCAGAGGGTTTGTGTAAGGAACATTAAGGAACGACCTGCAGCTGTGTGCGCAGGGGCCTGCTGCTGTGTGTGCGGCTTTTGAGGACTGAAGGGATCTGCAGCTGAGTGCGCAGATCAAACTGTGGTTTTGTAGCAAGTTGAATAAAACACAGTTTGTGGACGTAGCCCCTACACTGGGGGTGAACCACGTTATATCTGGTGTTGTGGCTTCTTGTGATGTTTCTGTTCTGTTATCTTTTATGCATTAATACTGTATACATCTGATAAATTAGATCGCTGTTAATATTTAGCTTCGCTGTAAATTCCTTGTAGTGGGTTGAGCAAGTAATGACTGTTTATTAATCCGTGAAGCTGTGTGTAAATGAATGGTAAAGCTTTTATAGTATTGTTTAATAAGATTATTAAGGCTAAGGTACAGTAATCTCCGTCTCGGCTTGCAGAAACCTGATTTTGCGGCACCCCATAGCTGTTTCGGGTGAGACTGCAACCTGTGCGCAGGTTGTTGCCGAAAGGGCCAACACTGTGGGTCTTTTGTTGGTGCAACACAAAAGGTTTAAACCCGGGTCTGCCCTATTGCCCAACAACCCTGTTTCAAAAAAGCTCGAGGTGTGTCAAATTCTCGTCTCTTTGTGAAGGAGACTCAACCAATAAAATGAGCGTGCCGATTTGAACTGCCCCGCACACCCATCTGACCAAATCTAGTGTTCTGTAAATGACACCCCATTCTTTTTGAATGAATCATAAATCAACCCAAAGCAGTGTTGAACAAACAACGTGTCATGCTCACGATCATCACTAACATAAAAATGATATTCCTTGATCACATCGCATGACTGAGGAGTGTTATCCCTACCAGCAATGCTCACCTGAGCATGTCTATACAATACATGTACGAAGATGGACACCTGGTCGAAGTGATAATACTCACTTTGTATCTTTCTCTGAGGAGCAAATGTGTAATTCTTGTCAAATTCTACCACCAATAGGATTGTGCCTGGCTCAAAAACTTCACGAGAATGCTTAAATTCTAAACCTTGCAACCTAGACCTATGGGAGTGTTTAATGTATTTGTAAATTTGACTTTTAAACTTGTCCATGAATTCTGAAATAGGAATATAATACTTGAGCAATTCGATCCTCTTAGATGGAACATGTGAAGAATATGATGGATTCATGGAGACATACTCGTATCCCTTCCACTTAACTAATGATATCTGACAATCCAAGGTGTGTTGGATCGATAGGAAACTTCCTATGGAACAATTTCAAATCACCACATTCATGGCATCTTCTCCCACCTACACACCTTTTATTGAAAAAAACATTTTTCAGGATTCTTATTACATAGTATCATAGAAATAAAATCCTGCACTCTGTGAGAAGCTAGTTCACCATCCCAATGCCTTTTGCAAAAATCTAGAAATGTGTCATAGTATAACTGGAATTCAATGTGGTATCAACAACAACAAGTGTCTTGAATCGTATTCAGCCTAATATACCATGGTTTCAACTTACTAAACATGGAAAATGAGATCTGGACAACGGAATTTGATTCTTTGAATTCCTCGAACAAAGCTATTCCTGTCATCTCCATAACATGCTTGCAATGCTCCTTATAAATGTCTCTACTATAATGTTGCCGTAGGACATGTTTTTGATCTAGTATAGCACAAGAATGGTTGCCTAATACTCTATCACCTTCTCTCTGATGCCCTCTTCCATCCTATCTTTATATGCTTCTCTGCATATAAGAGCCCAGCAAGCCGCTTCATCATTTTCATCTATCTTTACCCTGAATTTAATGTATTTGTGCAGTGTTTTTCTTGAAATGTCGAGCAGCTTTGACATTGTTGCGACCATTTGATTTCTTGAGGTGCTTCGTGCCAAAAAAGCATTTGTAATTTCCCTACAAGCAGTGCTGATATCATTTTTTTCTTGACTTTCCAAATGCAAGTAGTGCAGTTGTTACATTTTTTGTTACATTTTCGCATGCATTTTTATTTTTAACATCCTTAAAACCCAACAAATTTGTGGCATGTTTCAATTTTTTTGTGTTTTAGCAATCCATGTAGGATTTGAGCTTGTGTAATCACTAATTGTTGTTTAAAGTACAACTTTATCATGTTACTAACATGGTCTCTGATTGTCCGATCAGGGGTTGGGTTCCTGAACTCTTCTTGAGTGGCATCATCCAACCCTCTTAAACAATTAGCAGCCATTCCAACGTCATTGAAGCTCCCAATTGCTCTTGAGAACTTAGAGGGTGCACGATCTTGAGATGGCTGGCGAGGATCTAGCAATAAAAAAATACAAACTCAAAAATAAATTTACAAGCTCACGAATAAATACAAATAAATGCAAGCTCAAGAATAACAAATGTTTTATTTTAATACTTATCATATTTCCATTGTTAGGTAAAAAATTAGCAAATAAATTATACAAGCTTGAATAACATTTTATTTTAAGTTTATCATATTGCCAATATTTGTTAACAAATTAACAAATAAATGAAAATAATGGTGGCTATATTAGTAACCAGAGATGAATATGGATCCCGTTTTAAATCAGCTTCATAATGGTTGAATGGTAGTCACTCATCCACCAAGGCTGTCTCGGGCCTGAGTATTGGGGAAGTAACCCTCACTTCATGGCATCGGTAAAACTGATAACTGCTTAGCCATAAACGACAACTATTTGGTTTTCCTCATAGGTGGGAATCTAGTCAATCCGATAGGGGTCGTTTCCCTTTTCGCTTGGCAGGTCCTCTCATTGGCCAACTAATTCAGGGTTCCTATGGTACTCTTCATAATGAGTTTTAGGGAAAAGCCCAAGTACTTCCCATAGTTGTTGCAGATGATACTTATGTCCCAATACATGTTCGGGTACACAAGGTACACCCAAAAGACCGAACACCTTCAGATACCGCTTCACACAAATAGATCACAGATCAACACACTGATGTTTGTCACGTGGTTGAAACCCTCAAGAGGGAAATAGTCCATGGCCCCAGCCAAATAGCTACTTGGAGCAATTTATTATGCAAAAGAAAGAAAGTTACATAAGCTTCTCATAATCAATCAACTAGCCAAGGACCCTCTATGCTCTTTAAATAGAGATCATAGACCAATCGAGTGTTAAGCCACAGATCAATGGTAGGTATGATCTAAGAGAAGTTGAACCATTGGATCAGTTTATGTCTAGAACATATCGTGACCATCGGGTTAGAACATTTACAAATGCATACTAATGCATACTAAAGAAACACACTTTTACCTAATGAATATATTACACAAGTTGATCTTAACTAACTCCTAAGTGTCTAAATATCCTAACATCCCCCCTTAAGAACAACTTAGGATAGGATTGAAGGATTTACAAAAGTGACACTATTAGGAGAAGGAAGGAGGCATTAGAGCCTATCTCCCCTTAAGGACACATTCCTGAACTCCTAACATAGACCGAAGTTTAGAAAAATTCGCTTCTGTAAGAGACTTGGTGAAGATGTATGCAACTTGATCATCTGCAGGGCAATAGAGAACTTCAATAACACTATCATGAATAAGATTTCTGATGAAGTGCATGTGTAGCTCAATGTGTTTACTACGCTGATGTAGAACTGGATCTTTGGCAAGCCTGATGGCACTTTGATTGTCGCACCAAAGTGGAGTAGGCTGCTACTGCTCGAATCCAAAATCTGAAAAGATCTGTCGAAGCCATAAAGCTTCATGATTGGCATTAACTGCAGCTTGATATTCTGCTTCTGTTGAACACAGAGCAAGTGCTTGTTGTTTCTTACAAGCCCAAGTGACAGGTCCAGATCCCAGAGTGAAAACATAACCTGCAGTAGACTTTTGATCATCAGGATCGCCGACCCAATCTGAATCAATGAAACCAACCAACAAAGGTTTCCCCTTTGTACTGTAATGAATCCCAAACTGAATTGTGCCTTTCGAAGTATTCTTTTTACTGCTTTCCAGTGACTTTCATGAGGAGTTTACATATAACGGGCAATATGACCAATGGCAAAGGAAAGGTCAGGACAGGAATGAGTCAAGTATAAAAGACTACCAATAAGTTGATGATACAAGGTGGCATATACTTCATGGGAAGTACAAGTGGCGGAAATTTTGACTCCAGACTGGAAGGGAGAAGGGGATGGTTTACAATATTTCATGTGGAAGTGACGAAGAAGGTCACAAGCATACCTAGACTGGGAAAGAAATATTCTTTCTTTGGTTTGCAAGACTTGGAGACCAAGAAAATAATGCAAATTTCCTAAGTCTAACATTTCAAAAATTTTCTTAAGACTGGATTTCACATGGGTTATAAGGTTAGGGTCACTACCAGTAAGGATAATATCATCAACATAAAGTACAAGTATGGTGAGATGGTTTCCTACTTTCTTGGTATAGACATTGGGGTCAGAATGACATCTAGAAAAACCAGTGTCAAGGAGAAAGCTATCCATTTTGGCATACCAAGCTCTAGGAGCTTGCTTAAGGCCATATAAGGATTTCTTAAAGAGACAAACAAGGCTAGAGTTATTCTGAACATATCCAGGAGGTTGTTCCATGTAAATTTCCTCATGTAAACCACCATGTAAGAAGGCATACTTGACATCCATTTGATGGAATTCCCAGTTATGTAAGGTTGGAAGGGAAATAACAAGGAAGATGGAGTTCATTTTTTCTACAGGGGCAAAGATTTCATTGTATTCAATCCCTTCAGCTTGGGAAAAACCTTTGGAAACTAACCTTGCCTTAAGTCTTTCAACACTTCCATCTGAGGCATACTTAGTTCTGTAAACCCATTTACATCTAACAAGTTTTCTTCCTTTTGGAAGAGGAACAAGATCCCAAGTATCGTTCGCCATTAAGGAAGGATATTCTTCATCCATAGTGGCATCCCAATCTGGATTTCTTGAAGCCTTTGAAAAAGTTTATGGATCATGATTCTTGAAAACTTGAGCCAAAAGAGAAGAGGCTCGCTGAAACTGAGAACGTGTTCAACGTTGATCTCTAGGATCATCGGCAAGATCACCAGCTGCTTCACATGTTGAAAAGACCCATCAAGGAAGTATTGGTGCTGGTGCAATTGGAGGAACATGAGCAGGCTGAGGTGGATTTTTATCCTCACTGTCATCATTAGAAACTGGATTTGGAAACCTGTCAAGGAAGTTGGAAGAAGAAGAAGAAGGCATAATCGCCGAATCAGGCTCGCAGGCCAAAGATGGCACACCGACCAAGTTAGGCTCGCAGGCCAAGAGATTTTCATCAAATTTAACATCTCTTATAATTATTATATCATGAGAATGTGGCTGAAGAAGTCTATAACTTTTTACATCTTCAGAATGTCCAACAAATATGCACTTTTCACGTTTAGGATGCAATGCTTTCTGTTTTTCATCTGGAATGTGAGCCCATGCTTCACAACCAAACACACGAAAGTGACTTACATCTGGTTTAATTTTAATCCATGCTTCTTTCGATGTTATACCCTGTAAAACTTTAGTGGGTGTGCAATTAACTATGTAATTTGCACAATTTATGGCCTCAGCCCAATATGGAAGACTTAGTCCCTTAGATTGGATCATACAATTTGTCATTTCTTTTAAAGTGCGGTTCTTCCATCCAACTACACCATTTTGTTGTTGTGTATATGGAACAGTGTGTTGTTGTTGGATTCCTTGTTTAGTGCAAAAAGTAGTGAACTTTTTGTTAACATATTCTCCTCTATGGTCAGATCTTAACTTAATAATTTGATGACCAGATTGTTTTTCAACAAGGGCCTTGTAGGGCAAGAACATGTTAAAGACCTCGCTCTTAAGTTTTAGGAAGTAAACCCAAGTGCATCTAGAGTAGTCATCAATGAAAGTTAAGAAATATTTGAAACCAGAAAAGGAAGCAGATGGAAGAGGGCCACGCAAGTCACTATGCACAAGCTCCAAGGGAACCGAGGCGTGCCAAGAGGCACGTTTGTCAAAACTATCCCGATGATGTTTTTCAAGTACACAACCGGAACAAGCACCATCCTTGCAAGATACCAACGGAAGACCAGTCACCATATTATATTTACATAGTTGTTGCAATGAGCGATAATTTAAGTGACCAAATCGCTCATGCCAAAGTTTGCTTGAGTTATCACTATGAGCAACAAAAACTGAAGGAAAAGGTGATGACCCAAAGTTGTTAAATTTGTACAACCTGGTAATATCATCAATAGTTCTAGTAGCAAGAAAAATTTTAGGATTTTTCAAATCCTTGATTACAACTTGGTGAGGTGTAGACGTCACAGATTTACTTTCACCTGAATGAGTGATTTGATAGACTGATAACAAATTGCAGGAAATTTTTGGAACACATAGTACATCACTGAAATGACCATTTTCTATTGAAACTATTCCAGATCATACAACACTTAGAGATCTATCATCACCAACAAATATTTATTTGGTGTTACATTCATGCATAGTAGAAAAGATGGCTTGATCCTTAACCATATGATAAGATGCTCCAGAATCAATGAGCCATTCATTTGAAGTAGAAGAAGAAGATGCAGTATAAGAGTAACCAGAAGCACAAAGTGCATGTCCATGAGATTTAGATTCTGAAGACGAATATAGGCTGATGTGGTGCTTCTTCATTATTGCTTCCAAGGCTACCATCTTCGTAAAACATTTAGATTCATCATGATCATCTTTCCCACAAAAATTGCAATGACGCTCAGTCTTCTTTCCTTTTTGCTCGGATCCTTTGTCATTTTTTAAAGGAGGAGCTGATTGAGAGGGTTTGTGACCCTTGTTGTTTGGCTTATTATTGTGAAAATTTTGTTTCTTGGGAGGCTTGGACTTTTCTTTCTATTGGGACAATAAGGCTTTCACAGATGTATCTGCATTGTTAATTATTCCAAGATGAATGAGCTTATCTTGCTCTCTAATTAAGGAATAACAAAAGTATTCAAGGCTAGGCTCTTGATATCTAGCTGTAGTCAATGATTCTTTCATGGAGTAGAATATAGATACAAAAATAGAATATGCAGGTCCAAGTTTGGAAAGAATATGATAAATACATTGTTTGTCTTCTTTCTTAATCTTGCATTCTTCACATAAGAGTCTAAGAGTTTTATACTTAGATAAATAGTCTTGAATGCATGAAAAATCATTTGGATTCAAGGAAAGCAACTCATTCTCAAGTTGATGACCCTGAATTTCATTGTGTTTACCAAACACAGATTCCAAATTTTCCCAAGCTTTATCAGGTTCATCAATGCCAGATATGTGGAATCGCAAATCAGTAGAGATTGAGATTGCAATCAAATCCATGAGCTTCATCACATATGTTTTCCCATTTAATTTTTTTATCATCATCAGTGGGTTCTGTTTCTTTCCCTGAGGTTATCCTGAAAAGTCCCCTACTTCGTAGAACATTCTCCATACGAGATTTCCATGAGAAATAGTTAGAACTTGTAAGTATAATATCACAAGGGGTGGACATACTATAAAATAATGGTTGAAATAATAGAAACTAACTGTCTTGATGCAAAGAGCTCAAAAAAATATGCGGTTTTAAAAAAAACGGCACTTAAAACGGATTCCGGATGATGAAGTTATGCTTGATCAAATAAAATGTTGAAGATGTCCCCAATAGTGATGTGGCAGATATTAACTTGACCAACTAAACAAAAGAACCCCCCTCTTCCCAAGATCAACCTTTGACAATCACTTTACAATAAATTTGTTTTGAAGTGAATCACTTTTGTAGAATAAGTGAGGTTCACTTTTGACAATAATGTATTTTTAAATAGTGCAGCAATAAATTAAAAGACTTAAGTAACTCACTTTTATTTTATTTTATTTATCTGAGATGCACTTTTACAATAAAGTAACTTGAAAATAGAAATTGCATGCACTAAAAAGTAGCTTGATAAGACTTGAACTCAAGATTTATCAAGGTGTAAAGCAACTTTGGACCAAGTGAGCTAAGTTTAAAAGGTACGTAAAAGTATGGAAAGAGGAAGGAGGCTTTTTTTTACTATTCTCTCTCATTTTCCATGCTTGTTTTCTTTTCCTACAAATCACAAAAAAAACGAAAAACAAAAACAAGAAAACTTTTACCACACAATGGGGTTAGATCTTGGTTATCTTACCCGAAAAGTTTACATTTTCAAGTTTTCTCATTGTTTCTGATTTGCCGTGGTCACACAAGGTGCAGGACAAAGAGCATACGTAGCCGAGAAGACAAGAAAAAAAAACTTTCCCTTACTGTTTCTGATTCGCCGTGATCACGTAAGGTGCATGACAAAGAGCATACGCAGTAAGGGAAAACAACAGTCCGAGACTAAAAAATAAAAGATCTAATAATAAACTGATAAAATATGAGAGATTTAAAAAAACAAATCCGTCACTGTAACATTATACCTTCAGATTTACCGAAATGGGTGTTTCTGGAGCAAACAAAAACGGTTTCGGTGAAACAAAAACTATTTCCCAATGGAAATGGCGCTCCGAATGCAATGGAACAGCTTTCACAGGCCACAAATGCATAGAAAATGCAGAGCCAGAAACCCTTTCAAAATTTTGGCAACACCGGTTACAGATCTTGATCAAAACCGAAAGCGACTCTTCATAAAAGCTCTGATAGCATGTTCTGGTACACAGGGTACTCCCAAAATACCGAACACCTTCAGATACCGCTTCACACAAATATATCACAGATCAACACACTGATGTTTGTCACGTGGTTAAAACCCTCGAGAGGGAAATAGTAGACGGCCCCAGCCAAATAGCTACTTGGAGCAATTTATTATGCAAAAGAAACAAAGTTACATGAGCTTCTCATAATCGATCAACTAGCCAAGGACCCTCTATGCTCTTTAAATAGAGATCATAGACCAATCGGGTGTTAAGCCACGGATCAATGGTAGGTATGATCTAAGAGAAGTTGAACTGTCGGATCACTCTATGCCTAGAACATATCATGACTGTTAGATTAGAATATTTACAAATGCATACTAATGCATACTAAAGAAACACACTTTTACCTAACGAATATATTACACAAGTTGATCTTAACTAACTCCTAAGTGTCTAAATATCCTAACAATACAGATGTTATTAAGTAAATTAAGTTATTAAGTATGATTCCTAGTCATTTGTACAAGATTTTAATGTAATATATATGTGATTGTAAAATTGTAACGTAATTGTAATTGCAATGTGATTGTAATTGTAATTGTAATGTAATTATCATCATTATCATATACTATAATACAATTATGTTCAGGTTTATATTAATACCCTTGATTCACTTGGTTGATGTTATAGTCTCATAGGTCTATTTGGTTTCAACTAGGATGTTGAAATCTTATCAGTTTATATAATTAGAATCTTATATATTTTTCAAAATGCACCCAAGATCTACTTTGAGAGTTAAAGTCTTCGATCATGCCTTCCTTACAAAAAAAAACAATGAACACATTGTATGTGGCAGAATGAGGGCATATATTGTTGTTGAATACTTCATAGAAGGGATTCCTAGTGCCATCCAACTTTTCTTCCATACATAAACCATCTACTTTTATAAATTAGGCCAAATATGCCCCAAGCAAACCCACACCAACTCAAAATAGTGTTCTAAGTTTTTCCTTGCTTGACCTTGTAGGTGTTAATCAATGCTGACCTCTTATATCCTATTCTATCCTATTTTTAAATTCTTACCATAGATACAGAATTTCATAATTAATAAGGTGTCCATATTGAATTCTCCTTTGTTATATTTCCTTCTTCTTCTTATTGTCTACTTGATATAAAGCATGCAGTTTTGAAAAGAATGACCTTAGGAATTAGTCCTACACATTGAACATGAAGAAAGGAGAATATGTTACTAAATTTATGATGCACATTCAAGACGTGGAAGGATAAATTGATTTTTATTAGACTCAATATGGAAGAAAAAATACATTTTCGGACTAATGATCAACATATTGACAAGTGTTTCAATCTTCTTCTACTAGAGTTAATATGTTACTTAAGGAAATTGATTTTTGTTTAGATTAACTACGCAATATCTTATTGACATGGTCTATGTGTTTCTTTGAGAACATTGTTAAACCATCCATGCGTATTAATGTGCTTCTATGAGATTGTATTGTGAAGTAGAATCCAATAGAGCGTCAACCTTGGTCTTCATGATATGGATCTTGATATGGAAGAGTTGTGTCATCTCCTTCTCTTCCTTATGATGAAGGCTACGTAGATTCACCTCCTTCTGCACTGGAGTACAAAAAATACTCTTATATACATCTAATATTATATATACGTCTTTGCTTGAATATGTTATGTAATGTAATGTAAAATTATAATTTGAACACTATGAAAATGTTCATATACATGAATATGAAATTAAATCAATATCAAAATTGTAATGTAATTGTAAAATCGTAATGTAATATAAGGATGTAATTATTGTAGTGTAATGTAATTGTAAATGTAATGTAATAATGTAATGATTGTAATTTAATGTAATTGTAAAATTGTAATTGTAATTGTAATGTGATCTTGTAATTGTAATTGTAATGTAATTATCATCATTATCATAGTGTAATGTAAAATTGTAATTTGAACACTATGACAATGTTCATATGCATGAATATGAAATTAAAATTGAATATTAAAATTGATGATGACCAGTGCAATCAACTCCCACTGAGAACATCTTTGTAATTTTTTACATAAAAATTATATATGTGTGCGTCTATATTATGCAATATGAAATTATAAAATTATATGAAATTATATGAATATGTAAATATTAAATTATACAATTTAATTACAATTATAAATACATATATATTCATACATGCACATACAATGTACATATAACTTTATGAATTAATTACAAAATTACAATTACAAAATTATAATAAATTCTAGACTTGATCTAACACATGTACATGTATATATAAAAATTATGAACTAGAGTTCACTATGAAATTAAATATAGGAATATGCAATTTATAAAATTATATGAATATGAAATTTTACAATTTACATACAATTATGAATACATATATATGAATTCAAACATACACATACAATTTATATAAGTTTATGAATTATTTACAAAATTACAATTACAAAATTATATTTACATTCTAAACAATTTAACACACACACATATATAAATTATGAACTAGAACACTATGAAATTAAATATATTATGCAATATGAAATTATATGAAAATATGGATGAAATTATATGAACTATATCACTAGGAAAGCAAATTATAGTTATGAATATGAAATTGCATAACTTTAAAATTATACCAAGATTGTTAGCAATGGAATTTGATTCTCCCATCATAGCTTGATTTGCAACTTATTCTCCTCTCAAGATTGCTCTTTTTTTCCTCTTTATTTATCTATCTTTCTCTCTTATTTCTTTGGTGTTGATTTGATTCCTAGTAGATATTTTACTTCGACGTTTTTTTCTTCCCATTGTGATCAGGATCAACAATCCAAATTCACACCTACAAAAATATGTAAACACAATACACAATACACAATGCTAAATTTGCATTAGAACACAACCATTGTTTCAAATTGGCTAGCCAATTGTGAATGACAACATTAGTAAGATGTTTACGTTTTATGTTTATATAAAATTTATTTAGGAATTCAGGTGGGAAATGGTGGTAGGAAGGAAGTTGAAATGACATTAATGCCATCAATGCTTAACTTCATTCCCGACCACTTTTGTATGATTTTTTAACAAAAACTAGACCTCGATCGAGCTATTTATAATTTTCTCGATCGAGGGTTTAACAAACCCTCGATCGAGATTTGGTTAAAACCTCAATCGAGGTATTTTAAAACCTCGATCAAGCTCCAGAGCTCAATCGAGGGCCTAAAAATAGAAATTCATCACTCTTACATGAAAATCAATGTTTCTCTATGTTTTCTAGGGGTGTAAACGCTACCATTCATGGCACACAACTGAGCAGAGTTCATACCGATAGATTCATCACGGAATCCTCTATCCATTGAGGTATCATGCATGCGTTTTTGCATTCATATGGTTTTGTTTTTAAATTAGTTCTAAAACTTACACTTAGAAAACATGACAACAACTTCGAAGCAGCTCAAAGAAAAATACACAGGATAAAAAATACACATCCAAAAATTTCGAAAAAATACACAGCCCACACATCGACGCGTCGTCTTCAAAAGGGTATTTTTGGTTTTTCAATTTTTTAAAACAGTGAAAAAAAGCTGGAATGGACACACATGTGTATAAAATGATGCTGAAATAAGATGTGGTCACTTTGGAAAAATAATAAATAATTGTATATTGCGAAATAAATTAACAAAAAAATATGCAGACCACAATGCATTTTGTGTAGATCATGCTTGTAGATATTTTTTTTTAAATTATTAATGTAAGATTGAATTATTGTGGATGGACATGAGCCACTTATTAACTTCTTCAAATTTTAAAGGTCACACAGTTCATTAATGCAAAATTTCACACATTAAATGACATCAGAATATTTAAAAAAAAATATCATTGGGAAGGGAACATAATATTCTACAATTTGTTTTTTACTGCAAGTTAAAATTCAGATGGAATATATGCATTTCAAGGGATTCTATCTAGCATGAGTAAAAAATCAGGTTTTCATCGCCAAATTTGGCCAAAAAGTGTTACCCACCTTCATGGAATCATCGAAACTTTATGAGAAGAAGGATCCCATTCAAATAGGGCCTTGAAGAACAAGTTGTTCAAACTAAAGATTGAGAAGGATGAGACCGTAACATCATTCTTCACAAAGATTTCACAAGTGAAAAATCAGCTTGTTAGCATCAGTGTAGGGATGAATGGAGATGACCTTCTTAAATTGGCATCAATGGTGTCCCTTCCTCATGGGATACTTTCTTTGCTGCAACAAATGGAAGAGAAGAGAAACCCAACTTTGAAATATTATGGCATGATTGCATTTAAGAAGAGGGGAGAACCTAAAGCAAAGTTGTGTGCACTAAGGAGGATACTATTTATGTCATGGAAAGAGTCACTAATACATTTGGGCGTATTTTCCCATGAAATATTTCCACATTTTGAACATTCATGTATTAATACTTCATTTTTTTTATCATGGCGGAAAAACCATGGAAATATTGACGTTTTTAATTTTCAATGAACTTTCATCTCTATACCGACGATATATGGCTATCTTTGCATACCCGCGAAACCAATGCTAGATTTCAAAGGGTGTTTACGCGTGGGTCAAGTTGTAATTAATGGAATTAATATCTATTAGTTGTCTACATGCGGGTCAAGTTGTAATGGATTTAATAATTATCCTTGCTGAGTTAGAGCAGGCTTCTATTTTTGCTGAAGCTTCACAACTCTACTCAGATTTAAAATTTTTATTTTGTGTTACAAATATGTTGGGTTTCGATGAAAGGGTACCTGTCTGAAAGAAGTATTTTATCTATAAAAATGATCAACAAGCTGCATTAGCTACCTCACCATCCCTCTCTGACAAGCACACAAAGTGTCTATGGAGTCTCTAGGATAAAAACTCAATCCTTCTATAATTGAAAGCATAATGTTAGAATGTGCATGGAATCATCCGTCCGTTGTACCGCCTGACTCATGCATTTTTGGCACGTTTTCTATAGTTGTTATTGATTGAGCACGGATTGAGCCCAGATTTCTTTATCAACCATATCCAAAACTAGAGAGACCAGTGATACTCTGCAACAATCATTTGGCCGTAAATTCATAAAAGGTAAGCATGCATCCTTTTTTGGGGGATACAAACTAACATTGAGGCTCAAAATAACAGTTGTATTATTTGGGTCATGTACCTTACAAATGAATTTAACAACACCACAACTTCCTCATTTTATTTAAACCAGAGTAATTGCAACAAGAGGGTCCAGTCAACAATGACTCTAGCTAATTCATTCTTTTTATACACCCGATGCTCCAGTAAGCTATTGTTTGTTGACATAGTGTTAATCCCTTTCCACAGTATAAGGACAACTTTCATTTGGACCATTTGTGCCACCTTGTGAGTAAATCAAAGGCCACTATAGAACACTTGTTGGCATCAATGAAAAATCCAGTCTGTTAGACACAATGCTCACTGAGAAGGGGGGTGGGGGGGTGAATCAATGAGCAAAGGATTCAACTCAATTTCAACTTTTTCTACCCATCTTATATCATTATTTCACAATTGCTTCAACAACATATTTATCAAAGAACAATATCAACTAGGCACATGTTGTTCATCAATTGAACACATCACTATCAAGACATTGCACAAGGGACACAAGATATAGTTTTGTAATCTTTATATAAGTGGAGACATCAATATCCAATATAGGATACAACCCATAAGATGGCACTACCCACCAGAATGGTTCAGACATCTACAACTCACTAGGATTCTACAACATCCAAACAAGCTTTAACTTGTCAAAAGACCAATAAGTCTTTCCCCAGCTCCACCCAACCTCCCTATACAAATTTCAGATTACAAATTACAATTGATACATCACACTCTTCTAAAGTTTTCCATGGGAACACACATCAAAAATGCCAATCAGTAAGTCTTCATTCTATACTCAACAATTCATTCAACATAAAACATATTGCATCCCTGTCTCAACTCTTTCTATACACCATTATTATCTTGTCTTTAGTATTGTCCACATCAACATATATGCTTATAAACTGTTTAATTCAACACTTAGATCATGTGATCATCATAAGGAAAGCTACAAGCATGGCTAGATAGCCATTTCAATAATGAACAAGACCATATCAAAAGATAAATATGTTGACACACACACAACCTCTGGCAAGCATTTCAAAATAGCTTCTCAACCTCTTTTGAACATCAAAACATATTTCTTCCCATTTTGGCAGACTCCTATTTCACATGTGTGAACATTCTATGGAGACCTGAAGTCATGAGCACATGGAAAAATTACCAAAGAATGGATCCATGATATTTGATAAATTTACTTGCACAAAGACAGCCCTTGGAGGACATTTCCAGCTGACCTCTCAAACTCTTATTTTTAACACGGCAAAATTTCTTTTGTTCTCACTATGCAAAATATTATTTTTCCTATTTTTGGCAGATTGATATTTTTCATATGAGACCATGATAAGACAACCTGAAGGTATGGATGGATAGTCCATTCACCAAGGAACATGCCTATGCTACCTAATGAATTTTATCATCAAAATAACCCCTCCTTGTAGGAATTTCAAAATGCCTTTTCAATTTCATGAATCTAACACTTAACCATTTTTGTTGTGTTTTTAAAATGAAAAATAATAATTTTCTTACATTTGATAGATTTATATCTTTGTCGTAAAACACTCCACAGGATAAGTGAGACCATGGTTAGATGCACCCATCCACAAGCTATAGACTAACACTTTCAGATTATTTTTCTCATCATCTTATGAGATAGGAAGGGATAATTTTAGGGGCGAAATTTAGCCCATGGGCTATTTTTAGGGGGTTTTCTCGAAAAAAAGATTCGCCATTTTTCAATTTTTGAAGCCCCATTTTGCCCAATTTTGATGAGGTAAACTTTCTTCACCCTTAAAATTGCCAAATTATTATATAAACGATATAAAATCCTTGGAAATTAAAATATTTTTTGAAAAATATTGCTACACATTTTATAGTTGGTGTTTTAAGAATTGGTAAGATTCGCCAACAGTTATAAACTTTTAAATAAGTGCGGTTCCTTCAAATCATCCCTGGAGATAGGGCAGGCATTTCCCTGAGGCCACTGAGGCAGTTTTTCCAGTACTGGAATAGTGCAAAACAGGCTGAAACTCTATTTTGGAAAGCAATTATCTTTGTCATAAAACATCTTCTTTGATAACTGAGACCATGGTGAGATATCCTCTTCAACAAGTTGTAGGATGATAGATTCAGATAATTTTTATCATACACCTATAAGGTATAGCGGGCATTTTTCCAAGGCCACATGAACCAATTTTTCCAACACTCGGACAATTTTCTTAGTCTAGTCCAATCGTCCTAAAACATTGTTTTGCAGGTTCATAACCTCTTCCTCATATACTTCCAAGACAATCTGAAGACATGGTCAGGTAGGCCAAATATCAATCTACAAAACCCCCATATGGTGGGGGCATTTTCTTCAACAGACAATTTCTGGTAGGAATTTTGTTAAGGCTACCTGAGCCAGTTTTCCAACACTTAGTCATTTTCCTATATTTCACCAAATTACCATATTTTTCCAAAATGATTGTCATTAATGTTTTCATCAATGACAACCCTATTCATCACAGTATTCATGTTTTTCTTTATATAAATTGGTATATAATATATTACATTTAGAAATATACTTATATCTAATGTATTTGACAAGTTATTGTTTGGTATGGTGTAGGTAAGACAATTACTTGTCACTACAAGGATTTTTCACTATGAATGAAAATGAAAGTAAGCTTGCTCAATTTAGAGAAGCATTAGAGGCGATGGGATATGAGCAATGTTATTGCTCTTTCTCTGATTGCAGGGGATTGTAAGGAAGAAGAATTTTAAGAACGACAGCTGAAATACATTGTAGGGAGAAGGGGCACGCTGAAGGGGGTTATGAATATCGTCCCTTGATAAGAGGTTATTCAATTTTTAATGTATTCTCTGTAATAGTCACCATGTCATGAATTTTAGTAAAATGTATTATTTTTTTATTATAAGTTCTATACACACTAATTTTACTACGTTGTTTGTAAATATATAGACAATGCCCCCAAAATGTCCCCTTCCACAGAGTTATTTGCCAAGTACTAGAAGAAATACTCATTTATAGGGTGACAAACATCTAGATCGAAATATTGAAGCTGATCAAGATCTTAATGATGATATGTATGGAGATAACGTTAGTGATTCAAATCAAGAAGATGAGATACATAGATTGATCTAAGACACATTTGCTCCAATGGATGAGGAGAACCGGCATGATAGTCATGATGTTGATTCTCTACTCGAGAAGGCACGTCAACCTCTTTACGAAGGCTCAAAAACAAATCTTCTATATACTATATTGTTGTTACTAAACTTGAAGGTTTTGAATGGTTTATCAAACACTTGTCTCACACAAATACTAAGGTATGTAATTTGTTAATTATTTATGTCTGCATGTTCACATGTACATAAAGGGTTTCCTTTTTTCCTATATTGCTATTGTTATCTAATTTGTAAAGTATGGATGTGATATTGATGATTAATATTGTTTCCATTGACTTATTCTTTTCAATTTTGTATATTGTTAGGTGAATTTCCATTACCAACGTCAAATATTTTACCACGCACATATCGAGAGATATATGTGATTATGAAAGAATTTGGAATGGATTATCAAGCTATTGATGCATGTCCTAATGATCATATCATATACTATGGACAATATGCATTAGAAAATGAATTCCCACAATGTCAAACAAGTAGGTATCGAACCGATAAAGTCACAAACAAGGTGCCTCACAAAGTTCTTCGTTATATTTCGATAATTCCACGTTTCCAGCTGTTGTTTAGGTGTCAAAGCATAACACAATTTATGGATTTCCATGCAAAGAACAGAAGTTAAGACGATATTCTTCGAATGCCTGCAGATGGGTCTTTATTTAGGTGCATTGAAGAAAAGTGGCCAATTTTCAAAGAAGAACCTCGTAATGTTAAAATTTAGTTGGAAATTGATGGTGTCAATACATTTGGAGATCTCCATTCTACCTACTCAGTGTGGCCTATTTTTGTTATAAAAAATAACCTTCCTCCTTAGATGTCAGTCAAGAGAGAGCACACAATGTTGGCAATGATTGTTCCAGGTATTTAATTAATTTGTATTTTTTTACTTGAAAGTATGATCACTAAATATTTCTTTCCTTTGTTTTGTGAATGATAATTATGTCTTTTATATATAACGACATATAGCTAAATATAATTAATCATGTATGTTGGACCAATTAGGTAAGTACTAGGTTAAAGACATGAACGCATATATTGAGCCTCTTATTGATGAGTTGTTGAGGATATGGGCTTGAGTCATTATGTATGGCATATCTATACCAATAGGGAAAATATGATTTCAATTCCATGGAATACTTGGATGGACAATTCATGATGCTCCCGGGTTAACACATTTTTGTGGTATATTATTACTTTCTTTTGTTCTTTAATATTATATATATCTATTGAAAATATTATGCATTATTTTAAATGGAAATTCTAATTCTCTACACTAATTCATATATCTTGTAGGTCTTCAAACGAAGGGTAAATTTGCATGTCTAGCTTGTGGTCCAAGGATAAAATCTTGTTGCTCAAGGAGTTTAGCAAAGGAAGTGTTTGATGAGTATAGGCACTTTCTTCCTAAGAACCATAGTTATCAAACTACAGACAAAGAAAAATTCAATGGTAAAGAAGAAAATGGAAAAAAACTACGAAGAATGACACCTCACCTATAGAATTTGGAATATAATAGAAATCGTCAAGGTATGCCAAATTATTTATGTATTTTTGGACACTGTTGAGTATGGTTGTTATTGATGTCAGAGGTCATTAATGACAAAATAAGCGTTGATATTTCATTTGTGATGAGGTTGACGAAAACATGTTGGTTTCCTAATGTCTCATGATGTCATTGTTACATTCTGGTAGTAGTTGGTAATGGTATGATAATTTGGGGATTTTTACCAAGTGTTGAAAAACTGCCCTAAAGCAGCTGCCTTATGAAAATGAGCACCATAATTCATAAGAAGAATAAAATTCCCGCTAAGAACTACCATCCCATATTTTGTTGGAATATCTATCTGACCATGGCCTCGGTTCTCAGAAAAAATCCTTGAAGAAGAAGATACAGGTCTCCCAAAATAAGGATTTTTTGTCAAATTAGTCAGAATTGCTCTAGGGAAATGCCTGCCATAATTTGTGGGTAGAAGAAAATGATCGCACCACCTGGTAATCCTTTAGGTGTGTGTTTTTTATACCTAACCATGTTCTCACATTGGTTTGATAATGCTTGAGGAATAAGATATGTATCTTCCAAAATAGGGTTTCAGGCCGTCTTACACCAAAGTTCAGTAAAATGCTCGCCTAGGGAAAATGAAGATGATTCTGGGAGTGAAAATAGCATAGGTGTGCTTAGTAAGGTGTAATATATCATCTAGTAACATTATTTCAAGTTTTGGGTGAAATGAAAAAACCACCTTAGGTTTTGGACAAATTTTCAAAGTATGGAATTATTGGTAAAATCTACTTAAGTGGTCTCATGGAAATGCGCGCCACCTCTCATAAGATGATGAGAAAAATTATCGAAAATCGATAGGATTTTTTATTTTGGTTGGTGCATCCAACCATGGTTTCATATTTCCCAAAGAGACTCCGCAAAGGAGGACATCAATCTACCAAAAGTGCTTCTCACCTTCATTTGCACTATCCCAGTAAAATGCCCACCAAGGTTAGATGATGAGGTTGCAGAAGAGAATATATGCATGGATGAGTCAGTATGATTCTCCTAACATTTTTTATGTCTCAATATCCAATTTTGATGAAAAAAATAAAATCACCTTGGTGACTTAGGGTTTGAAGAGATTTGTCTAAGTGTAAATAAGCAATTTGGAAGACCACTTTGAAATGCCTGCCAGATGTTGGGTGTATGTCAATAGGTTCATCAATTCACATGGATTTGTTCTTTGTTGAAATGGATATCTAGCCATACTTTCTGGCTGACTTACAATGGTCACATATGCAAAATATCATTCTGCCAAAAGTAGGAAAAATACTATTTTGACTACTTTTTCATACCGAGTCAATTTCCAAAGTTTCACAAAGTTGCCATATTTTTGGAGAATGATGTCAGATTACAACACTGAATTCCTGATAGCACAAGAACACCATTATGTGTCTTTCCATCCTCACCATATATTCCACATCATCGTACTTGCGATGTCATTACTTCCTTTGTCATTTGTTTGTCTTTCACTGAGTTTACCCTGCCATCATGTCTTTGGTTATCCTTTTGTCATTCACTAAACTCCTTTGAAATCAATGATAATCACATTCAAATTGTATCATATATTATATAAATCTTTGTTTTTTTTTAGTGAATTATCTTCACCGCGGTATGTACCTATATTGATTGATTAGTGTTAAATTGATTTTGTTGATGTTTCATGAATGGTGTTAAGGCATGAATGGGCTTTCATGAGGAATGGAAATTTATCCGATGAAATTCAGTAGGTTACCATACTATGAGCACCTACAAATAGTTCATTTGTTTGATACAATGCATTTTGGGAAGAACATAACATAATTGTTATGGCGAATATTAGATGGAAGGACTGACAAAGAAAGAATTGGAAAGATTTGTAGTGACATCCAAGAAGCTAATCACGCATTGCAAAGTGTGATCATTAATTCTAATGGTGATGGCCGTCAATAGAATATTAGTCTTCCTTGGTGCTTGACGGAGCAACATATAAATATTATAAAAGAGGTTATCAGAAAAATCAGGTTTCCAACGGCGTTTTCCTCTAACATAAATAATATCTTAACGAAAAAAGGTGATTTTGGTGGGGTTAAAATACATGACTAGCATACGTTCATTAAGGTAATTGAGAGTTTTAAATATATTTCCTTATTGGTATGCACTATTTTATTAATTTTATTCTCTTATTTGGAAATAAATAATAATTATGTGTTTTTTGATACAGTATGTTCTACCTTTATCTCTCCCAAATGACTTTGACAACAACATAAACAAATTATTTATGTTCTTGGAAAATACATGAGGTAAGTAATTAATGTTTTATATGGAAAATGTACTTGGTCTGTGATTTGCCACAGAACTTATCGACATATTATGTTTTTCCCGCAAATTTTATAGATGGCTTGATATTATTTTATTGCATCATTTTTAGGTGGCTTTCCTAAAAAGAAATCCGTAAAGAAGATATAAGGTATTGGAAGAGAGAAATTCCCCGACTAATGTGTGAAATGCAACATTATCTACCTCTAGAATTTTTCAATGCATAAGAGCACAACCTCATACACCAAGTTGAGGAGATTGAATTATGTGGATCGGCACACACAAGGTCGATGTGGATGGTGGAGAGGCAGTTGAAGTCGTTGAAGGATCTTGTTAGACAAAGAGAATGTCCCGATGGTTCTATGGTTGAGGGATATATGGTATATCAATGCATCGTGTATATTAGTGAATATCTACCTAAATTAGCAGAAAATATGAATGTGCCTCGCATTTGGCATCTCAAATCCATTAACAAATTTGAAGGGGAGGTCTGATTGGGGAAAGGTACAATGAGGACTCTGAAAGATAATTATTAGATTTTGTGGAATTAATATATCATGTATTTTTCTAATTTTATTTTATCATACTGATTTTCTATTTTTTATTAATCCTGCATATTCAACTCTATTAAACTATACATGTAATGATATCAAATTAATGATAGTGAATTGTTATTTTTTCATATAGTTGCTCGAGTGTGGGATTATTTACATTTACACATTGCAAACAACCTTGATTGGATGGAGCATTGGATAAAATATTGTGAAGAATGCTTCAGCAGGTTATCATGGGAAGGGGTCAGTGAGATTATTAAAACAACTCATCGTCATCGACATCAGTTTCCTGATATTACATCACAAAGGGAAGTTGATTTAGCCCACGGTTTAAAAAATAAAAGGGCAAGTAAATTGTTTACCCACATTTTTCTACTTAATTCCCATTTTTTCAATGTATCTATTTTGTTTAAGTTTTAAAATATATTTTCTAAGTTCTATATGACGTTTATTAATTCACAATGTATTTTTTACTTGTTGTCAATGTTGCAGTTGAAACATCACAAGGCTATGTAGTGTAATGGTCGTAAATTTCGTATCAAAATGTTGGATGATAAGATGAAAACCTCTGATTGTGGGATAATTGTAGTGTTTAAGGTCACCAATGTTTCCTCTAGAAGTGACAGACATCCAGAAGAAACTAAGAATAGGTACTATGGCCATTTGGAGGACATAATTGAGTGTGATTTTAATTCCTTTAAAATAGTTTTGTTTGAGGTGAAGTGGTACAGGATACAGATGCATGAACGTGATCCTGAAAGAACTATTATTGAGCATGCTAATGGATTTACCATGGTTAATACAAGGGCATTTGAACAAGGTACAAAACCATATGTTCTTCTGAGTCAATGTGAGCAATTCTTTTACTTAGAGGTACCAGGTAAAACAGGTTGGTCATACGTTGTTAGATATGATACAAGAGGAAGACCATTCATGTATAATCATGTATATGATGAAGATAATCATGAAGAAGATGATGATGATGATGAGTCATATCAGGAGCAGGTGGCTGCAGTCAATGTGTTCGATGAAGAAGTTGAAGAGGTTTATCATCCAAATCTAGTAGACTATGATCTCATTGACGATGTAGATGACTATATTACTGAAGATGCGATTGATGATGATGTTGATGTGAATGAGCCTTTCACGAATATGTATTTTGAACCAGATCCTGATATAGATGTTGATTTGGATGAAGAAGAAGATTGGTTTATGAATTATTGATTTCTATTGACCCCATGCTCTTGAAACAGAGATTGGTGATATCAACTAGCATGGAAAAATATCTTTTCCAAAACCACCTATTCATAAAACATACATTAAGAAACGTAAAAGTAGGGAACATAACGAGGAATTGCTAGTAAAGTCTCCTCAGTAGAATGAGGAATTAGTACAAAATCCTGAGCACCATGGGGAATTACCATTACACCCTGCTAAACAGAATGAGGAATCACCAGTAGAAAGTCTTGAGTACCATGACGAATTACGAGTACAGTGGCCTGATTTGGTCACAAATGATGAAATTCGTGCTTCCATAACTTGGAAAGAGTTTAAGGGGCATGCAGATAGATGTCATTAGGAGGAGGTGACATGAAACGAAATGGAACAAACTACTAATCACTTTTGCATTCCTCAATAAATTCTTGATAGAATTCCTCCTAAACAGTTGGCAATTAAATATGATTGTTCTTCGAAATTAGAATCAGGGGCTTCCGCTATGCATTTAGACATTGCATCATATAAGTTTGATAGTAGGTACATGTTCATACTATATTATAAAATGGAGCATTTCAAGGAACAAGCTTCCTATATATGCAATTGTGCGAAAGATTGCTTGAGAAAAGATGATAATATTTTACAATGCCTAAAACAGATAGCAGCGTTGCAGAAGACAGTTGCAGATAATCATTTCAGAGAAGACAAAATTATAAAAGGGAAAGAAGAAATGGTTAAATTATTATCCAAAGAAGTATATAAACACACTGATGTTCCTCAAAAAGAAATTTAATCCATGAGGGTTTCGTATGAAGATGCTTTGGAAAAAGATAATGCTAAAGCGAGTGAACTAAAAGAAGAGTTGAAAAAAATACCACATGTTCTCAATGTACCACCAGTGAGGATAGAAATGGGTTCTTTACAGGTAATGGAGAAAAAAGTTAAAGAATATGAACAGGTAGCACAAGAATATTAGTTGAAGTTGAAAGAGTGGGAGGGAAGCCATGGAAAAAAAGTTGGAGAATTAGAATCAATAATTTCTGATTTGAGAAAAAACATTTCTGGGTAAGCTGATAAGCCAAAAGGAACAAGGTTAGCAGTGATCTCTGAAACTTTAAAACTTAAAAAACAAAGTAGAGGAAAAACATTTATAGTGAAGAAGGTGGTGAGGGTGAAGGTAAGCGTACAAAGGAGATGATGGTAAGGGTAAGGGTAAGGGTAAGGGAAGAAGGAAAAAATACACCTAGACGTACAATGTCCTTAGAAGAGCAAGAGAATTCCTTAGCACGATGAGAGAAAATTCTACAAGAAAGCTTCTCAGCGAGCCTTGCACTAGGTGATTTGTATGGCTCATCACTGTTACATAAAGAAATGAAAGAGAATATGGAC
>LPNX010335250.1:291637-305732 GCA_001517045.1 Pseudotsuga menziesii | reverse complement strand
TGACTATAAATAGACTGGATGGACTCCCAATTTAGACATGACTCCCGATTTAGACATATGACCAAATTTGGACAAGGGAGGATTAATAATCCTAACAGAAAGATGCAAAAATAAGGGAGCTGGAATCAAAAATCTTAGAAGGTAGAAACATTCAAGATTTGGGATGTGATATGGAAATTCAAACACTTAAATCCAAAATTGCTGATTTGGAGAAGGAATTAAAATGGCCAGCTACTGTGATGAGTGCAATTCATGTCCTTCCCAATGAGACAAAGTTGAGGGAAAAAGAGTAGGAGAAATAAATACATCATCTGAAACGTGAAGTGACTGAAGTTAAAAACCAGTTGAAACATACTAGAGACAAATTGGAGGTCAAGGAAGAATAGGAATCAATGTAGTATAAGAAAAATTTAAAAATGTTGAACAAACTAATGGCGTGGAAAAAAATGTTTTTCTTGAAAATTAAAAAAAAGTTTCATAGAGAGTTAAAGAGCTTGAAAAGAAATCACAATAAGTGCCTTGTCCAATTCCAGTACAATTACAGTCTTCTATGAAAGGCAAGAGAGACAATTCAAATTTGTCTTCTGCTCAAGAGGATGGATTGAAGCCATCTCTAAAACATTCTAGACATGTATAAATCAATGTATATATGTATTTACCGATATTTAATGTAAAAAATATTTGTATGATGGAGTTTTATATTTATCGACATATAATGAAAAATGATTTTTATTTGGCATATCACTATATACATGTATTTATCGAAAGTTAATGATTTTTTTTGTATGGTGGAGTTTTGTATTTATTGGCATATAAGATAACATTATAGGGAATTCATATCTGAATCCAATGTTTTCAGTGATCAATATGAGACTACTTGTAGGTTGTGAAAGAAAGCATCAATCTATTCGAAATAAATGAAATTTATGTATGTTAATTAAATAATAAACTCTGTTATGTTTACGTCTCTTATTTATTTCATATTTTTTTAATTAACTGGATAAGCAATCTGTATTTAAATCTCTGGCTTGTACAGTCATCTGAAAAACTCTTTTATTATATATTTTTAAGCTATGTGTGGGAAAACTCATATGTTGTGTGAACATGATCTTTTTTCAACATGGAAGGTTAATTTGTCACTAATGTGACCTCCATAGGGAAAATTGAAACCATGAATGGATAAACACTCCAACAAGGAACAAATACATGTAATTTGATGAATTAATTGACACTCACAAATCATCTGGTGGGAATTTGAAAATATCCTTTTAAACTACAGATTTATCACTTGGACAAAATCATAAAACCCTAAGTCAACATGAGGGATTTTTAATTTCACCAACTCCTGAACCAATGATACCAGATGATGTAGTACATCCCATTCAGCACAATCAAACTGATTTCCCCAGGTCAACATGATGAGATTTTTATTTTCGTCCAATTAGAGGTGTGAGACACCCAATTGATAGAGGCCAACATGGTGATTCCGTCAGGATGACTTTCATCCTTTGAAGCTTCTTTTTCTGTCCTCGGTTGGAATTTTCTTCTTCTAATGAACTATTGTGGACATTTTCGTAACGCAATTGCTTTAGTGCAGTTTTTCATCACTTAGTCAAATTCCCAAAATTATCATACTCTTGCAAACCACTATCATAATGCAACAACGACATCATGAGACATTAGGACACCATCATGTGTCTTTCCAACCTCATCACATCATGAGAGTCATATTTTTGTCATCTATCCATCACTAAGAAAACTAAAGGTATGGCTGGATAGCCAGTCCACTAGGTACCAAGAACATGTCACCCTTAAAATTTATTGAGACAACCCAAGCCTTTGGCGGACATATCAATATAGCTTCTTAACTTCTTTTGAGCATCAAAACATATTTCTTCCTATTTTGTCAGACTCCTATTTGACATGTATGAACACCCTATGGAGACTTGAAGTCATGAGCAAATGGAAAACTTACCAAAGAATGGATTCATTACATTCGATGAATTTACTTGAACAAAGACAGCCCTTGGTGGTCATTTCCAAATGACCTCTCAAACTCCCATTCTTAACACTTAGTCAATTTTTTCATACTTTTGAATATGCAAAAAAAAATTCTTCTATTTTGGTAGATTGCTATTTTCCTCATGTCGTCACCATAACAAAAACTAAGAACATGGAAATATATCCACTTCATGAAAGAACAACCCCATATGCTCAGATAAATTTATCATCATCAGGTCAATCTCCGATGGGCATTTCCGTGAATCCACTTAGGCAGTTTTTCTAGTACTAGAATAGTGCAAATATGGCTTGGAGGCACTTTTGGCAGGTTGACATCTTCCTCCTTAGAGACTCTCTAGTGAGGCAAGTGAGATGGTTGTATGCTCCATACAACACTCATGGGGTACTAAATCTTATTTATTTCTAGAATTATTTTGAGAAGAGCTCCACTATTAGAACTACTATGTTACAAGGCCAAAATAGATCAGGCATCAAATCCCTAACATTAATAACAAAAACTAAAAAGATGAACTTTGTCCAGTGCCAACGTGTCCACCGAAAACTAGTGTACTTCTAACATTGTACATCCCTAGGAGATTTAAATTGTTGATCCTTGTTGTGACCACTTGATCATTTCCATAACTAATGGTTTAAATAAATAACATAAAAGTTAAAAAATTAGAAGAATAACTTTTCCATGACATTTTACCTTATTTGTTTTGAAATGAACTTTTCTACATGCTATTAAAAGAATTGTCACTATTATCTTTCCATCTAAATAAGTTTTTTAGAATCCACATTTCCATTAATGGAAAAAAAAAGTTATTAATACCATCAAAAAGCTAATTGATATGTTTGTCCATATGGACACAGTTCATGAGTAAATAGCCATTCAATTTCAAACTCGACCTAATCCCTAAGCATCATCTTCATCATAATAAACCTAAGTATTAGAATACTTGAAAATTTATCTTTCAAACTTTAGTCTTGAGTCTACTAACATCTAGATGTCAAATGAGAGGGATTGATAGGTATTCTCATTTATGTTTTCAAAACTCGGTGCATATAATTATTATTCAAACACTTTGAAAAAATTATCCTTCAAACTTTAATGTGGATCTTACTAGTATTTGGATCTCACACGAGAAGAAGTTTGAGAGGGATTCCACACTTATATTTTCAAATTTTCATCTTATATTTATGTGAAAAGTTTAGACAAAAAATAAGGACTATTATATACTATAATCTTTTTGTGAACCTTATAGATTCAAAAATGTTATTTTGACAAAAAAACATATTTACAATCTCTTCTCTTAAATTCTGGGTTGATAGGTTTGAGGAGTTCTGTCCAAGGTAATTGTAGACTCCATTTGATATGTCGACATTAATAACCTTTATCAAGGCTCATCATCAAGACAATGAGTTGATTTGAGTAACGGATAAAGATTTATTAATATGTCTTTAACAACACATTTCAAAAGAACATTAGGAAATTGATAATGTTGACTATATAACTAAGACCAAACCCAAACCCTAAAAATGTTAAGCTAGATAATAAGGAAGTCTAAGTTGTGATTAAAAAAAGTGCCCTAATTATAGTGACATGCACAGATACATCATCATTATTATTCTAGGTAATGAAATTCGATACATATATAAAGCGGTCTCTACTATCCCGGTCCATGGAGAATATAGTTTATTGAACTTAGATAAGGGACAACTTTGTCAGGTCAGTGAAAAAGTTGATCGTTAGGTCATTTGTAAAATAAGCCATTGGAATTTGGAAGGACCTTTGAATGGAGGATTCATTTTGCTCGATGGCGTCTCTTTTGGTCAAGTGTGGTTTCGCCTAGCTAAAAGAAAACCCTAGAATGTAAACCTAATGCTTTCAAGAGCAACTTTTTTTTATCAACCCTAAATTCAACAACTATTTTTAGAGTTGAATCATGTCCTTCCCAGATGCTCAATTCAAAGTGATCAAACAAAAGCCCCAATTTTAGGTGGATTATGGTTAGTCTCTGACATGTCCGAATACTTTTAGAGAACATTCTTTGTTTCAAGGGCTCTCAGGGTGCAGATCAGAGAACCCATGGAAGGAAGAGGAGAAAGAAGAAGAGGACTCAAGTCAAAAGCTGAGGCGAGTGAGGAGGGGAGATATAATAGGGGAGATTATAACTATCAACCTTCACAACTTCATTTGGGGAGATAAATATCAACCGTTGATCTCTAAACTACCTTCATCAGGACAACTCAACCTTGAGAACTTTAACATTCTGCTAACCCTTTTTCATCTGAATGAGTGAGAGACTTCTGATCATGGAATGCTTCTCACCCATTGATCTACCCAACATCTTGTTCCAACCGTAGATCTTCACAGCCCCTACCACTTTCCACGGATCGACCATAGATGTTGATTAGCAAGAGGGAGATGACGATGATGATGATGATGATTCTGATGAAGATGATGATGATGAATATAAATATTATGATGATGATCAATGATGTTGGTGGTGATGACGATGAAATCAATGATGATGATGATGATGAGGGCGAGGATGAGGACGATGATGATGAGGATGAGGATGATAAGGATGACAATGATATCTAGGATGAGGATGATGAAGATGATGATCATGATTATCATGATTATCATGATGATGATTAGATGATGATGATGATGATGAAGATGACGACGATGATGATGATGTCAGTGATGATGATGAATATGCTAATGAAGATGGTGATGATGATGAAGATGTGATGACAAGATCTTTACCTTGGTATTCAATAAATTGTTTTGAGCTTTTCCAACATTATAATAGAATGGTTATGAGTGATTATTCACTCCTATAAAGAACTCACTTTATGGAAATACCAAACTCCTCAGTTTGGATCTTCCTCTTTTAAGATATTGGACTAGGTCCATAAGTCTTGATTCTTCATGTGCACAAATCTAAGAATAGGAGGCTTCACAGGGACCAAAAAGAAAAATACTAGCAAGATCCCAGAAAGATTGTTGTGGTAGGTGATCTCAAGATGCTAACATATAATGGTCATCTATGACTTTTTATGAGCTTGTTGTAACAATTATTGCTTTGCCTCAAGTTGATTATGTCAATATTTAACTATATCTATGACTTTTTATGAGCTTGTTGTAACAATTACTGCTTTGCCTCAGGTTGATTAATAATAGCCACAAAAAATCAACAACAAAAAATTAACAGTGATGAATAACATTTCTTATTAAAAAAAACATAGAGCCACTTCTTCTCTCCCTCAATAAATTATGTCTTCTGTAATTAAAAATAAATATACTTTAAATATTATTGATAAATAAATTATATCTTCTCTAATTAAAAATAAATATACTTTGGATATTATTGAGCAAATCCTAAAATATTTAGGTTTAAAAATGGTAACATATTTTCCACACAAGGTTATCTCAAGTTTGAGAGTGTCATTCAATTCCCAATAGATTGCCAGAATAAGGTAATTCCCAAACCGTTATTGATTGTAAGGAGGAATATATCAGCTGCAGATACAAAGAACGAGAAAGGCATAATATAAAAATAAAATGGCATAGCCAAAAGAAAAATTGATGAAGTGTTGAGGCTGAATGAAAACAAAAAGTACAAATACTAGGTGGCAATAAGAAAAAGGATGGTGACATCTTGAGCAAATTGATTAAAGTGGTAGGATACGATTTTTATAAGCTCATTTCTTAGAAATCATTCATCCACCTTCTTCCCAAATGAAATATGGAATTTACTTTTGTGTAGAATAATTTTCTCAAACCTTTATCAAATGAGATATTACAAATTGAATATTTGTGTCCTAGGTTAATTACAGTCATGGATAAATCAAATAAATAATTGAGTATGATGTTCATGCATACAAATAAATGAAAGGTGTTTTAGGTGTGGAAGAAACCATAATTGAGTAGAATATGGTTCAAATTTAATTGGAGCAAATGAATGGAGTTGATATGCTCTGATTAAGTAAATATACAAGTGATATGGTTTCTCATCTACTATTACCAAAAACTGTAAAAGCTAAAAAAACTACAAGAAGCCATCATGAAGTTTTCAAAACAATTGAAGAATCAAAAGTAGGTAAATAAAGTTGGAGCTTTGAAGTCTAGAAATATCCACTCCAAGCCTAATGATTTTTCCGTATCAACATCCAAGGAAAATTTAAGAATAGTTATCTTAAACAATTATCATTATCCTCAATTAAACAACGATTTAGAGACACATAGATGAAGAGAGATGTACACCTAGAAAAAGAGACAAAAAGAGAGAGAGAGACAAAAATCAAGAGAGCATGAGATGAGGAAATATGTAATCAATTGTAAAGAAGATATAAGGAAGAGTCTGCACATTGTGTGCACACAACAAATGCGTTCAAATATTACTCATTCCAGATGAAGAGTGCCTTTGTGGTTTTTCGTGGATGGGTTTCCACATTAACTCTATGTCTTTGTATCCTTGAGAATCGTGTCTATGATTGAATGAATATATGTCGTGAATAAATCTATTTAAGTGTGTTGAGCATCTAAATGATATATAATATGGAATGTTGATCAATGTATGTTAGATCCTATATGTATTACATGCTTTTCTATGTGTGTTGACAGATTTATATGTTCTATTCTCCGATATATATATGATATCATTCCCTAGTTTCTTTCGAGTGGTATGATGAATGCTGATATAAGAAAATACTAGAAAATCCTCTTCCATAACTGCAAAAACCTGGTTCTAGAAGTTCCCATAAAATATCTGAGGTTTTATTTGCAACCTAGTTTTGTGAGAGTTCTACTCCATTGGTTCGATCATCTTTGTCTTTGTTGATGAACGTGGAATTCTAAACCTTGGTCGACCGAAAGCACACCAACAAATGGTTTCGTTGTGTGGACTGTAATCATTATAATGGGGATATGTTTTTTCACCCAAGAAAACCAAAAATTCAAGATTGGGTTGATTATAAGGCACTAGAGTTTGCATAAGAAGAAAATAAAGGATCACGAATAAGACCAAAAGAATGGTTGGAGTGCTACCTTTACACACACATTCTTGATATTTTCTTTAGTGAATTTTCCATTTTATTGCATAAGTGGTTGCTGAAGCTAGAAACTCAGAAGAAAAATTTTCAAGGTGGAGAACCTACAGAGTGGAATCCTCAGTTGATCCAATGGTTGAAAAGAGTTAGTAATCCTATGTTTAGGTTTTTCAACTTCTCAGTTGATAGTATTATGGAGGGATATATCACATAGATTGCATTTGATACTATAAGGTCATATAATAAAATGGAAAGAGAATTCTTTCAAAAATCTTGAGGCCACTATCTAAAATCTTTGAAACTGTGGATAAATATGCTGGTATGTGAGAAAGGGATCCTAAGAATGGATTCCGACAGATAAATATTTGTTCCTGGAGATTTAGGGTAATGTCGATAGAAAAATTTGAATAAAATGGACCAGAGTAAGATGAGATATTTTCTGTCGATAGTGATATTGAACAATAAGGTGGTATCCTAAGGAGTGTAAGGAGATTTCAGTCGGGGAAAATAAGAAGGATTGTGACTAGAATACGAAGTTGCAGTGTGACCGAAATAATGGACTATGAGTTGGAGTCATATCTCGACGAAGAAAATGAATGTTGACTTATATTTGAAGAAAAGGAAGAAGAATAGGTACCAGATGCATATCAAGATTACAACAAACCCACGACCCCGCGTACATCACCAAAACCTCGGGTAAGATCTAAAAATGCATCACCAATTGTTTTTTCAATAATAATAATAACAGTACTAGTGGAAATAGAAGTCAAGGAACTTCCACTAGTAGAACATTTAATTCAACAATACCAAGAGTAAACAAAATGGCTATAAATGATATAAAGTTATCAATATTTAATGGGAATGGTTTAGAGCACCTTGAGAAAAATTGGTTCCTATGCAAAGCTCTATGGACCATGCAACAAGTCTAAGATGAGGCTATATAAAGAGAACATGTGATCACAACCTTTGGAGTTCACGCACTTGATTGGCATATAGAATTATGTATGGTTCTAATAGGGATCCCCTAGAAATCATTAGATCAAAGACAGACATGACTGATAGATAACTTTAAAAATCCTAAATGTGAGTCATAATGCATCACATAATTAAAAGAGATTAAGAAGTTGTTGACTGAGTCTGTTTGGGACTTTGACTAAATATTTAAAAATCTAATGGCTAAAGTGAGTTTTCAAATGTTATATGCACAACATAAAGAATGTTTTATTGCAGTGATGCTGCCACATATATGTATTCATTTGATGCAACATAAGATTGTATCCTAGAGCAGAGCTCTTGATATTTCTATGAGGTTAGAGGCTTCATCGATCAAAGAAACTGGTGTGGGAATGATGCAAATAAATTTGCATCTTGCTAACCTCATGTTATAGATACAAGATATCAAGAAAGGAAAAGAAGTGTAGGAGGAACTCTCATGTAAATAATGTAGAACTGAAGGACATCATAAAGAATCATGTCCAACATTTATGAATTATCTTGCATCAAGTGCACCAATTCCAATAAATACACAAGGAATTCCATGTTGTAGAATTTCTGAGATTAGAGGACATCGCTCGAAGGAAATATTTTATTTACATAAAATAGTAAGCACACCATCCAACTTATATTGTAAATTATGGTGATCAGTAGGTCACGATGATAAATATTTCAGTGCATATTAGTTGTTGCAAGAGAAAATTGTCAACACATACCTAATGAAGAATGATAAATATATGCAATCTGAGTGAGCTCAGGAATAATACCCTCAAATCAGCATAGGTGCTCTTATTAGATGGTAAGGATGACGAGGAGGATTTCCTAGCAAAAGAGGCCAATTATTTTTTTATAATTAACCTATAAATTTTGGTAGAGATTGCACTAATAGTATTTTGACATGTTTGTATTGTAAAGCATTTGACCACACTCTCAAAGAATTCCCTCAGTTGATTGCTTAGTGGTAGTCCATTAATGTGGGAGACCAGAACCCACCTCAAAATTCCAATCCAAACATTCATAATATTTCTACTCAATTGAGGGACCCTAATATTGTTTTCATTACAAGAGGAGGTGTTGCAACATGGGAAGATCAAGAAGCACCATATGGATATCCAAGAGTTCGGCCAACATCACAAAAGAAAGTACCATTTGATGTACATAAAGAGAAGGAAGTTCTCTTGGATGCACGACTTGAATTCGTTAAAATAAATCAAGCATTGAATTCCATTGTTATCCCAGTGTCGAGTCAAGGGCTGGTCTTGGAAATTCCTGAAAGATTCAAAAAGTTATTTCAAAAGAAACCAACAGGAAATGTTAGTAATTTAAAGGAATTATTTAAAATTTGTTTAACATTTATAAAAGATAAACATGTTGTAGAATAACTGGCAGCTTTAGTCAAACAACCTCAATTAGATGTGCGACAAGAAAGTAGAGCTAATCACATTAGGAAAATATTGAACATTGGTTGCAAGCCAAGGATGAATTCCTGTAACAAATATAAAATAAAATAATAATTAAATAATTAATAATTAGGTTAACTAAGTTAGGTTATGAAATGAGGCTTCTCCTCAACATCAAATTCCCAAGCCATATTTAAGGTAGGGCCACTATTGTAACATATCATCTTTTATCGTATCATCTAATATATATTATTCTCCAACATTATATTCAGATTCGATTATTGAGAGATCAACCGGACCCAGTTGCTCCATTTGGTATCAGAGCGGATTCGCTACTACACTCTAAGCTCAAACTCGGCTCATCAATTCCTAATTAAGCAATTCTTAATTGAACTCAGACCCGACTCATCAATTCTTGATTTCTTCCACTGCTCCATTTCACCCATATCTCTCTCGGCTCCATTGCCCTTCACTTCCATTATTGTATTCTCATTCTCATTCACTGCCCTACACTCCCAACTCCCTTTCTCCCTCCCACACCATGTTTTCCCCTGGGATGCTCCCACTATTTTTTGTTCCCTCTCACACGCATATTCCATACCCCATGCTCCTACGTGCACTCTCGTGCTTGTTAATCCAAGCCACCTTCACCCTCCTCTACACCCCCACTAGTAGTTGTTCCACGCTGCCTACTCTCATACCCACTCCCCGCCTGCGCTACCTCCTCCACTATCCTTCTCTGCACTGTTCTCCTTCCCCATATCCACATGCGCCTCCTCCACGCTGCCACCCCATATTCTCACAGCCTCTTCTACTTGCATCCACCTCCAAAGCATCGACACCACACTCAAACCCACGCGCCAGGCTTCCCTCTCTGCGTCCACCACCTCACTATCCCTTCCTCCACTCGCACTCCATCTTCCACCTCTAACTACCATCGATTTCCTCCTTCCCAACTCCTAACCATATCCAATTTCCCCACCAACCCAAACCCGCATAGCTCCTCTCCTACCCATGCACGCCAAGCTCCATCATCTCCATGCTAACGTGCAATAAAAACAAAACAAAACAAATTTTAATAAATTATTATATAATAATAAAATTATTATTACAATATTTATTTTTAAAAACTATATACAAAATATTATATAGTTTATAAAATAACAATAACAGTAATATTAATATTAATTAATTAATTAATTAATATATTATTATTCAAAATTCACCTGAAAATCCAAAATATCGTTGAAATACACACCGCCGCATACAAGGTCCTAAACCATGGGGGAATTGAAAGAGAAAATTGAAAAAATGGAGAAGGACATCAAGTCCCTTGTCGCTAATGAAAAAGGCTTGAAGGAAGAGATGCAAAAATAACAATATAGTACTCCAAGATGAGCTTGTTTTGGTACTAGAAAGAAGGATGGATGAAAAATTTGACATCCTAAATGAAAAAAAAAAGACTTGGATGAAAAAATGAGTATCATGACTCAAAACATAAACACCTTAACACAAAACATGAGCACCATGATGCAGAACCATAATACATTAATCGAGGTGTTACAAATACTAATGCCTAAGACAGACCAAGTCAGCAGTCCAGACATGCTAGAGGCATCAGTTCATATTTCCACACAAGAAGCACTTGCCAAGAATCAAGAAGAATTCCAAAAATAAATAAATATTAACACTGCGACACTTAAACAAGAGTTAGAAACAAAAGTACTAACAGATATGGAGACACGATTAAACACCAAAATTGAAGCTATGAGTAAGGTAGTAGAAAATAAAAAGGATAAAAATCATCGCCAACAATGAAACTGTTCAAATATGGCACTTGCATCATCCAGTAGTTCTGAGCCACCAACAAACTGTAAGGAAAAAGGAGATCAATATTGTGCTTACAAAGTGTACCCATCTAAGGAAAAAATAGAGTTGTCGAAATACAATGGAAATGAAGACCAATGCGTTGCTTGGATAAACAAGGTGGAAGAATACTCCAACATTTACAATATTCAATATGCCGAGGAGAAGGTGAAATATGCATCAATTCATATGGAAGGGTACACAATTGGTACTTATTGTGGAAGATAGATAATTTTACCTACACCTGGAACTTGTTCAAAAAAAAAATTTTAATAGGTTTGAAGGAATCGAAGAAGATGAATTTTTCAATAAACTTACCAGATTACAACAGGTTGGAAGCGTTGAGGAATTCACACATCAGTGGGAATCCCTATCGACATGAGTATTTGGGTTGTCTGACAAGTAAAGACTCAAAACATATTCAGGAGGTCTTAAACCATACCTCCAAAAAGAGTTAAACTTGCATGACATACCTAACGTAGAAGTAGAAAGACATAAAGCAAAATCCACAGAACACAAATTGGAAGGAATTAAAACAAGAGGTGATAACCATTACCGGAAAGAAAAAGAGACATAATGTAGGTATTGTGCTGATACTTGGTCACCCAGTCATCAATGCCACAAACCTCAATCATATGCCTATGAAATGGAAATTAGATCGAAGTCATCTAACAGTTACTCTGATAATGGAAAAAAGAAGAAAAACACATTAGAGGATATCTCAATTTAAAATGGGCATTCCAAAAATAATACAAATTCCATGTCAACATGTATTATCCAATAAAAATGCTTTAAAATTAAAAAAGGGAGCACCTCTTAAACAAATTTTTAATATAAATTTGGAGATAGGTATCATAAAAAAAACTATTTTTTTAATTCGTATTTTCGACATATCTCCTTGTGTTTTTTCTCAAATTTCGATCAGGAGAGCTCATTGTATGTGGAATTAAATTCCGCATCCAACAAGTACCCACTTGGCATACTTTTTATGGACCCTGCTATGCCAAAAATAAGAAATACTTGAAAAAATGAGATGATGACATCATTAGCACATTTTTTCAGGTATTTCTTATTTTTGGGGTAGCAGGGTCCATCAAAAGTATGCAGAGTGGGTACTCGTTGGATGTAAAATTTAATTCCATATCTAACGAGCTCTCCTGATCGAAATTTGAGTAAAAACACAGGCAGATATGTCGAAAATACGAACAAAAAAAGTAGTTTTTCTTTTTTTCCTCCAAACATAATAAATATTATTATATTATTTTAACTATTATTTTATTTATTTTCCTTAGGAGGCCCTTTTTGAGTTGAAATTTCCTCTAATGTATGTCATTGATGCAGTGATGATTGGACCCCTGGTCATAAATGTAGGAACAATGAGACAATACAGTGCAAAATCATCAATGGAAAGGAAGTGCAAGTCTCTACACAAGAGATGTCATCTGATTCTAATGCTAACACCGAGTCAGAATGAATAGCAACACTCGGAAAATAATTAAGCTTTCAGGACAAAACTTCCTTAAAGGGAGTGGCAACGTAACAAATATAAAATAAAATAATAATAAAATAATTAATAATTAAGTTAATTAAGTTAAGTTATGTTGTTCAGGATATTGCACCCTTGTAACCTAGGGTCTAGGGTTACCAACTTACTACTAACTTGTAGACAATCATCTTTTTTTCAGATAATGGAAAGAGAATAGGAAGAAATTCTTGACTTACCTGATTAATGATGGTTTATCCAAGCTTGATCTTCTCTCGCTCCACTTCTTTCCAAAGCTTCTAGGGATGCACCTCTTCACCTGCAAAGTGAAAATTATCCTTCAAGTAATATCGCATGCATATAGATATCAGAGGTTAGATGAAAAGAATATAAATAATATAAGCAAACATATTCATTAAACCAATGTACATGAAATAGACACAATAAAATATTGGAAGAAGAATTCTCTTTATTGAAAAGCGGTGAATTAGATAAGAATACAACCCAGCTTCTGAGACAAGGAATCCTCTGCAACCAAAGGACATTGAGTTCTTTTGCTCCAAGATTATGAAGGTATACCAACAGCATAACTTTTCTCTCAAAAATTAATTTATTAGCCTCCACCCCAAGGCCTTTACTTATACTTTGGGAAATAGAGTGGTTTTGAAGGTTGGGATGGTTAAGATGGTTGGGATAGGTATGGATTAGGACCCAACTAATCTAATCTAATATCAATTTATATTTTTTAATGTCAAATTAAGGTATACGTGGGTATTAATGTAGGCAACTCATGTTCAATACATGTTTTGCTATAAGGGAACTCGTGTATGCAAGTATACATGGGTTGCAATGCAATTACTCATGTATGATACGCGAGTTGCAATGCATATAGTCACGTATGCAATCCAAAACTTAGAATAAAAATATATAAGTTTGGTTTGAGGGTAATGTATTAAAGGTCATGCACATCTATATTTTTTTGGCTACTTCATTCCTAATTTGTCCTTTTGTGTACCAACATGAGGAATGTCGGTACTCGAACGGAGAAGTGCCATTTTGGCTGATAACAGATTCCCCGTAATGTGTGAGGTCAGAGGGAAGCGATGGTTGAAATACATTATAATAATTATCTTGGAGAATTCAGAAGTCCAAGGAAGTTGAAGAAGTACCTGAAACAAATATATATCAGTGTCATATACAAAATCATATATGAGGATGCTATGTTCAATATACGGGAACACTAGCTCCTTTACAATATTTGAGTACATCATATGATACGGGTACAAGATCA
>LPNX010335250.1:268506-286642 GCA_001517045.1 Pseudotsuga menziesii | reverse complement strand
GGGTGTTTTTGGTGTTTTTTTTGCAAAAATCATCGTTTTTATGGGTAGAGTTCTCGTTCATAGTATATAGTTCTCGTTTCATAGTATAAGTGGTTTGTATATTACAAAGGTGGATCGAAGCCACAATATACAATGATGAGTATTCAAAATATGGAAGTTGTGTAGGTGAACACATCACAATCTTGTGGAACTTAGGTTATAGATGTGAACCTAAGGTCTTCGTCAAAATAAAAAGGAACCAGTACAATTAAGGCCATGTGAATAGATGTGTTGAAGTCAAACATGGATAGGACTCAAAAAATTGTCAATCAATAGGTGATAATTGACAACTGAAGCAAAGGAATTCACCAATGATGAAAGTGAATCCTAGGGTACCATCGTCAAAACTACAGGTCTTCGTCTTCAAAAAGTACCGATGAGAAACCATGTTGTGATGAGGAAGGAAATATATCCTCCAACGGATCACAAGAGTGACTAGGAAATGGATAAAGGAAAGTAAACACAAGTGATATCAGATAGGGTAATGATGGAATCGAGATAATAATAAAAAATAGGGATAAATCCTTGAACAGTGAGCATGACACAGAGGTGACCCAAGGAATATTTTAACTTTGCAGATAGTACAACTAGACTTATCTGTCATGTAGGAGACATGATTAGATTCCCTAGATATAAGTGACAAGTGGAGGAGTAATAAACTCGAAGTGATAGCTGAACTGAAAGTGTATAGTAAGACATGATATCAGAAAATTCAGAGAGTGCTATGTTCAAGGAGGACATGCTGCCACTGACTGTAACCCAAAAAGAAAACTTCTTTCTTATCTTTCCTGTTAAATTTTAATGAGTCTAGAAAGGTCAACTCAGGTCTCTCTTCATATTTGACAAGCTTGAAGAGGAGGGAAGAATTCTTGATAATGTTACTTATTGATGGATTTTATGATCCTGAACTAGTACATGCTCGTTTGGTGTTTTCATGTTTAGAGAATCTAAAAACTCTAAAGAAGACTGAAGGGGGTCCTTTTTCATCCAATTTAGTCTCATGAAGTTGAAAAAGTATAAAACATACCTCATAAGAACTCTCTTAACTTCCGAAGAATAAAAGGTGAACCTTTTTCGTACTTATTCAGGGAGATGCGAAAAAGGTTAAATTACAACCTACCCAACGCTCCTTCAAGAGCAGCATATAGATTGAGTTTTACGAGTGTAAAGAAAATCAAGATCACTCAGAAAGATCCATTTGATTACGAGGAATGGGTCTTACAACAATAAACTCGATTCTTTGTTCTTAGTGTTTAACAAGCATGACAAAGACATAAAGCACACTCGAAATCTTTTTCATGTTTAGTTACAGAGCACAAAAAAGAGAAAATTAAGCTCATACCGGGATCTCCTTTTCCATAAGTTTAGTCCCTCAGGTCCGGAAAAGCGATAAAGCTATGCCTAAGAATACTCTTCTCAATTCTGTAGAAAAGAGAGTGATCCTTTCTCGTATTATTCTACATGGTCTGAGAAATAGATAACCTACCACCAATGTGGATGCCCAGTCACATATTCTTAACGAGCCTGAATGGACAAGTTTACTCAGTAGTCAAGCCTATTTTCAGGAGTTAGACTTGGGCCTAAAGAAACTCCATATGGGTGGGGAGCCTTATAAAAGGGATAGCTTGTAAAAAGAACAGGGATAATTTTAGGGCCGAAATTTATCCCATGGGCTATTTTTAGGGGGTTTTCTCGAAAAAGAAATTCACCATTTTGTAATTTTTGAAGCCCTATTTCGCCCAATTTTGATGGGGTAAATGTTTTTCACCCTGAAAATCACCAAATTATTATATAAAGGATATAAAATCCTTGAAAATTAAAAACAGGNTATCGCCAAACATTTTATAGTTGGTGTTTTAAGAATTGGTAAGATTCGCCAACATTTATACACTTTTAAATAAGTATGGTTCCTTAAAATCATCCCTGAAAAAGAGACCAAAATGAGGTTTAATTTGGCATGAAAATAGCTAAGAAGGTTCTCGTAAACCTATGATAAATGCGACATGAGTACCAAAAGACAATCAATGTGTTCTAAGCTAGGGTACTCATGGAAGGAAATCCCTATCCACGAAAGAACAATGGTATAAACAAGGTACTAATGGTTGAATACCATAGTCCGTGGCCAAAGTAGTGATCCTATAGTTAAGAAGGATTAGTAATAAATGCAAAATGCATATAAATGACCAAAATCCTACCATATATGAGTGAAAAACAACTTTGAGTAACCTTGGACCTGTTTCATTAGGAAAACATGACATGGCATTAGTTTGATTTTGATAAAAATTAAAAAATATAGGTTAAAAACCCATATTTCGAAATTATTTCTATAAATAGTGAAAAAATAGAAATCAAAATCACCATTTCACATTTTTACCCAATATAGACAAGTTTTACCTCTTCCTTTAATCACTCGGTGTGGAAAAACTAGTGGACAATTTTCAAATCTGCAAGTTCCAGGTAAATCAACTCTTCATGCTCTTTCATTTCATCCAAACAAATTTTTAATTTGATGTAAAATTTTGATGTTTTAAGTTGGTTTTAGGGAGGTCGCGCTGTATACGTGGGTATGTAACTTAGATAGTCATGTACATGCATTTTATACACGACTTGCTTGAAATCAACCCATGTATGGTACGTGACATGACCAAAGGGTAGTCGTGTATACTGTGCGGCATAGGAAAAACATATTTAGGGCCAAAATCAAAGTTTTTGAATGATTTTTGATGTTTGAAAATGGCTTTATGGACATGATAAAATCAGGTGATGGATTGGAGGGAGAGGGAACATGAAACCATGGACCAAGATGCACTTCGAACTACCCCCATAGTGCATACATTATAAAAAAGTGGGTTGCTAAAGTTCTTTTGTACCTCACCTATGCGATCTAATGCCCATTTACTGGAATTTTTTTTATCAAATATTGGGATCATGATCTAGGTGCATTTGACCTACAAGGTGAGATTCTAGAAATTGCACTAGAAGACATCTATATTATTGCGGGTTTGTCACGATAGGGAGCTCCTATTAACTTGGAAGATACCGGCAAGGGAGGTGACCTTCTAAGTGTTTATAACTATATTGACACTTACTGCATGCTTGTCACTCAGAAAAGGGGAACTTCCATCCCTATTGCACATATCCGCAACTTTCCATTATAGGTGTTGGTAAGCGCAATAGTAAGGGTTACAGGATCTTCATCACTTCATATTGCAACTCAAAACCAAATGAGAATTGCGGCAGAATGTCTATAGGGGCTTTATTTGACTGGTGTTTGGGAGTAATCCCAATAATGAAGAAGAAACTCTCTGACTGTAAGAGAGGCTGATGGAAGAAATTCGATTATTCTAGCATATTGGTGGCCTTTTTCTTTGAGAGAGTACCCACTCTGAGCCCCGTAGTACCTCTACCATCTTTCTCTCCCTGTCAGCCGAGACTGAGTAGGTGGGGAGAAATATACCTCTGCTAGTGACGGTGGATCGGTTCAGAGTGTTTACGATGATGACTTCTACCTATGGTGGGAGCGACAACTACCAGCACTGGAGCATTTTCCATATGCTGGGATGGATTTTCGAGGTGACAATGACCTTGTCCTCCCTCTTGGAGGAGCGTGGGGAGCGTAAGGTATTTTGGTTTTTTCAAATTTTAAATTTTTATGAATTTTTAATCATAAATAAATATACATATGTATATAAGTTTTTAATCCTGGAAATGTTTAAAATGAAGATATTGGACCGGTCCGCTCAGATGGGCATCCTTGTATGTATGTGCGACCGGTGGCAGGAGAGGATCATGGTTTGATTAGGGTTCTTGAGGGGAAGCTGGCCAGGCTTACCAAAAGAGTCCCTACTTTATGTATTGAGCAGATCCCTGCCATTATGCAGGAACTAGTGGTTCGTATCCCACCTACCTGGATATGCCTTATGAGAAGGGTAGCCAGAGCAATGCTTGTTTACATATATTTCGCTGAGGCTGTTGCAGCCGAACAAGATGAAGAAGCCTGAGAGCATGATGACTAGGATGATCAGGTTGGCCAGGGCGGTCAGGATGACCAGAGTGGTCAGGACAACCAGGGTGGTCAAGATTAGACGAAAGGGAATTTTATGGATTACGATCCATTTTTTGTATATTATACAGTTATGACTAGATCTGAGGATCAAGAAATCGACCTATCTATATGGACATTACACACACACACACACACACACACACACACACACACACACACACACACACACACATATATATATATTGTCGGTTTATTTATATGTGTTTTTCCAGTGTATCTGTTGTGTATTTTTATGAAATATGTGTTAAGTGCCAATCCAAGATATAGTTTCCATATGAATCAGTTAATGAATTTTTATCTCTTGGAATATGATTAAATGTAATAAAATATGCATATGCATCAGTTAATCAAAATTTATTTCCAATAACTTAACTTGCATAAACTGACGTAATAAAATAGGGTTCCGCACCTGATAAGCTCGATTGAGCTGGGAAACCACCAGTTGAGAGTCAAGTCTGACTTCTAGCTGGGTGATGCCATGTGACAAGGCATCCCATAAAATCTCAATGACAGCCATGTATTTGGCCACATTATTGGTAGCAGTACCTAGGCAAGCACTTCCATAGGCAACTAGTTGTCCTAAGGGTGAGTAAATAACCCATGCGGCTGAAGCTAGGTTGCAAGTGTGACGACTAGTACCATCTGCAAAACCTACGAACCATTCAGAAGATATCTATAAAAAACAAAAGATGATATAAGAATACAAACCGGTGAACTATTGTACATAAATTTATATACAATAAAAATATAAGAAGAAGTGCTAGGCCTAAGCATAGTACTTCTTCAAGTAGATCCCATTTCTAGGCTCGGGAAGCTTATTCCCCTCGAAATCAGTTAATTCATATGCAACTTTCTTCAGAAATTTTGACACGACAAAGGGTCTTAACCGCACAGACCTAAGACAAGTTCCCCTTCAGAAAGGATCATAGGTTTGACCGATTTATCGTATTTATTTTTTAACCTATTTTTATGAGTCTCGTTTGTAGTCAACGCATCCCTACACTGCTCATCTAGATGTTCTAAGTGTAACAAATGTTCTTCTAGCTTAGTCGTATCAGGTAACACATGAATAGCAATTTTTAAGGATGGGATTTCACATTCAACCGGGGTTACTGCTTCCACCCCGTGAATGAGTTGGAAAGGAGAAAACCCTGTGACATTTTTTACATTGGTTCGATAATCCCAATGTGCAGGATATAGCATGATGTGCCAATTTGACCGAGCTGCATTAATAGTACGTTTGAGAATAGTCTTCAAGGTCTTATTTATTTCCTTGACTTGACCATTCGCTTGTAGGTAGAAATAAGACAAATGCTCTTGTTTAAACCCTAGCATAGTGGTAAATTTAGTCATCATGTTGTTTTGGAAGTGACTGCCATGGTCAGTGACAATATATTTAGGAATACTAAAATGTGTGATAATTTGGTTAAAAATGAAAAAAGCTTCAATTTCCTCGTCATCCTTATAGGTGGGCATTGCCTCTGCCCACTTCATGAAGTAATCTACACCGAAAATGATGTATTTTCTCCCCCGGCCAAAACAGGGTTGCACGTCATGTAATCTATCCCCCACTTAGTGAAGGGGCACACTAAGATGATGGGAAATAAAGGAGCAGGGTGTGACCGCATCTTTCTGGTGTAAAGATGACAAGGATGACAGCGCTTCATGGCTTCTGCACAATCTTTAAATATTGTGGGCCAAAAATAAGTGGAATGTAAGATCTTCTAGGATTTTTCTAAACCAGACAAATGACCCGACACGCTCTTATATGGGCATCATTTAGGAAAATATCAGCCTCTTTGTGGGTAAGACACTAATGCAAAACAGATTCTACCCCTCTACGATATAAACTATCTCCAATAAGGAGGTAGTTTTTTGCATGTAAATGTAATTTGCGTTGTTCTTCCCACGAAAAGGTTGCAGGGCAGTTCAGAGTCTGGAGATAGAAAAGTATATCTCCATACCAAGGGTCAGAGGTGGAAATCAAGAAGATGTGCTCATCTGGGAATGAGTCTTCTTCAATGGCTACATCTTCTTCAACAGGAAATTTTGCAATGAGCTCTGCAATAACTAAGGATTTCTTGGATTCGACAGATTGAAAATCTAAGTCAAACTCCTGGAGAATGACTATCCATTTATTGAATTTGCCTCCAACTATCTCCTGGAAAAAAAAATACTAGAAAGGATTAACATCTTCCACTACTATCTTAGTCCTCAGTAAGATGTAGTGACGCACCCTCTGAACACATACACAGCTGCTAATGCCAACTTTTCGATGTGGTAATACCTAAGTTCAATGCCATCTAAAGCATGGATAATATAGTAGATGAAATTATCTTGGAGCACATCATATTCCTGGACTAGTACTATCCCTATGTTCGACTCGAACATAGATAGATACAATATAAAATCATGAGAGTAATATGGCGGATGGAATAAAGGTGCTGACAACAAAGCTTTCTTCAATGCCTTGAATGCAAGTTGTGTGGTTTCATCCCATACAAATGGGGTGTCCCGATTCAACAAGCGCATGAAACCTTTGGTGATCTTGGCATAATTCATGATAAAATGGTGGAGAAAGTTGGAATTCCCTTGCAAGCTCTAAAGCTGCTTGATGGAACGAGGAGGAGGAAGATTTAATATGGCCTTGGCCGTTCAGAGGATCCACCTGAATACCTTTGCTAGAAACAACAAAACCAAGCAGCCTACCTGAATCGATATAGAAACACATTTGTGGGGTTCCAAAACTATTTTATAATATCTGCATCTTTCAAAAATTAAAGGCAAGTGATCTGGGTGATCAATCCTCTTTTAAGAATATGCTAGTAGATCATCTAGGTAGGGTTCAACAATAGACTTGATGTCATGAAAGGAAAAATTCATTTCCCGTTGAAAGGTGGCCGCTGCATTTTTCAATCCAAAAGGAATTTTCTTGTACCCAAATGTACCCCAAGGACAAATCAAAGATGCTTTATGTTGGTCTTTCCCTTCGATTTGAATCTGATTATACCCGAAGAAACCATCCATAAATGAAAAGACCTCACTCCCTGCACAAGAATCAATGATTTGATCTATGAATGGTGTGGGGTAGTTATCCTTAGGACAATATTTGTTTAAGTCATGAAAGTCAGTATAGACACGTATTTTCCCTTTCTTTTTGTCAATAGGAACAGGGTTGGATACCCATTCTGTCAAAGCTATTGGGCAAATAAAACTAGCTTTCAGCAGTTTTTCAAATTCATCCTTAGTAACTGCTGCTTTACATGGATTGAAAGTTCTAATTTTTTGTCAAACTAGTTTGGCATCATGATAGGTTTGGATTTCATGTTCAACTATCGATGGATCTATGACTAGAATATCCTTATATGACCAGGAAAAAATGTCACAGAATTCCTTAAATAAGGCCGTATAGATAGAAATCTCCTCCGGAGAGCAGTTTGCACCGATATATACATTTTCCAGAATGTTTGGGTTCACAGAGATGTTGATAGGAATAGTAATGGAAATGTTTTACTTATTCCCCTCGTAAAATATTCCCTCCCTTGGTAAGGGATTGATTGGTATATCAACATCACTTGCTAGTCTCATATGGAATTCTTGGTTTTTAATCCTTCCTAATTCTGGAAGAAAATAGGATTGATGATGAAGATCTTCTCAGATCTTATCTTGTCCACACCTATCTTCCAAAATGGCTTTGTTAGATGGAAAAACTATATCTAAGCAGTCTTCAATATGCAAAGAGTTCTCTTCCCAAGCAGACATATATGCTTATTCCGGCTCCTCTGAGATTGTGAGAGGGACTGAAATGGCATCAACAAAGATATGAATGATATCTTGATAAGCTACTTTCACTATCAATAAGGGAACTTTAGGTTCATGATGGGAAGGAAGAACCTAAGGGTCCATTCTATTGACAACCGTTGTGATAGACTTCCCTACACTAGTAGAACCTAAGTAATTAATAGGGGCTAGAATATTGAATGTTCCCATTGATAATGAATACATTCCAAACCCTAAGCTCTCTGAATCAGGTTTAAACTTATCAACCAATGGCACAATTGACTCATTAGCTTCCATGTGTCCCTTCCCAGTAACCAACTTCCCTTCATGCAGAAACACTACTAGCTGAAGAATGGCTGATGCAATATCAGACATGGCATAAGTCCAACTTATCCCTAGGATAAATTTAAATCCAATGGTGCATAAATCACCTCTACCTCAACAGACACTTCCTTCCCTACCAACTTTATCTCGAAATCTAGTAGGATACCATGTGGATGAAATGACCTTCCTTCGAAAGAAGTAAGTAGGGTGTTCGATGGAACTAGCTCCTGAGATCCAAGAGCCTTCTAGTGAGACAAGGACATGACACATGTGGAAGAAACCTCATTGACAACTGCCCTTCCAATGGTTTTTCTGCCGTGGATGACATCTATCGAGAAGGCCACATAATACGGAAGGCGAATTTTGACATCAGACAAATTAAACTTTTCCATGAGGCTCGACAAATCCATACTACCTAAGGCTACCAAGAGTGTATCTCGCTGGGTGGGACAACTCTGTAACACCTCTAAAGCTGACATCATGCAAGGGGTTTGGGATAAATATTCAACTATAGAGTAATTGGCTACAACCCTAGTGTTAAGATTGTGCAATGTTTTCTTGAAGACACCTTTTGGTATCTTAGGCATGGTTTCAACAGGTTTTTCAATTGTGAGAGAGTTAGAAGTTTCACCTATGGACTTACCCTTCTCCGGAGCCTTTGTCTCATAGTTCTTGTTCCTACTCTGGAGTAATGTCTGGGATCGAGCCATGTTGATATAATTTGGTTCAAGGGCATTTGTAGTGCCCCCTGCTACATTAGAAGTTGAAGCTGAATTCCATCCTTGGGGAAAAGGATCCTTTAGGACAACCAGTTGTTGGATTTTGAGCATCTTCTGAGCTTGGTCCATAAGGGGACATTTATGGGTTAGGTGATCCTCCTGACACAAATTACATGGAAATTTCACCTTCTTCTTCTCTTTTTTTCCCCCATCAGCATTGTTTGTGGGTTTTATCTTGTTTTGGTTTCCCTCAGCTTTCTTCCCCTTTTTCTTTTTCCCATTGTGATGCTAATTACCCTTTTGGGAGGATTGTGGAAAAAAAATTGCATTCTAGGGTGAGGAGGTACCCTTTGCTACCTCTGCCTTAGAGTGTTTAACGAAAAACTCATGGAGCTATTTAGCCAAAGAATCTACAGTGGGAGATTTCACTGAGCCAACCACACCATCATCATGGGGTCCAGGCTTAGGCTTCTCAACACTATGTGTTGGCCTCGGTGCATCAGGGATGATTTCATATAGAATCCCAGACTGGGAATATGTCAAATCGAACTACTAGGCCCTGAGGATAGCCTCTTACTCATTAGTTACTCCTGAAGTAGATACATCCTTAGATATATACGGCAATAAGGAATTAAGGAACCATTCTAGTAGAAACACGGGAGGGATAGTGGCCTTAATGAGCCTCTTATGCCTTCTCCATTCTTGGATGTGATCTGAAATGTCAGTGTCTTTGTCCTACTGAAAGGTGGACAATAAGACTATCCTAGCATCATACTGGATAGGAAGTTGGAAATGGTTAAGGAACACATTGGCTAAGTCCCAAAAACTACCAAACATAGCAGAGGGTAGTTCAATGTACCACTTTGCTGCGACACTAGTAAGAGTTCTTTGGAAAAGTATCAATTGAACGGTGTCATCGTTTAGTGAGTTAGAGGAGCACCATAAGTGAAACGTGGTGATATGAGCCCCTATGTCTTCACCAACTTTTCCTTCGAATTTTGGGATATCTGAGGGAATCTTGGTAGGAACAGGTGGCTAGTAGACATCATGTCTCACCGGGTCATTCATTAGCTTGGAAAAATCTAGAAAATTCAAAGTTTCCAAGAAAGGAAGCTTGGGCCTAACCAGAGCATGAAAAGTACCGGCTTGGGAAGTAGAAGTACTTGCCCCCTGGTTCCCAAATGTGAAGGTGGGGTTGCCCCCAGCTACCGGTTATGAAGTAGTTGGACCACTTTGGAAAGGATTCCATCCATAATCCAGTGGATTGTTCATATGAGGTTTGAGCTGCCTCAGTTGAAACTAGAGTTTGGAAAACAGGAGCAGGTATCCATCCGCTAAAAAGAGAGAAATGAGAGCTCATGAAAGGAGCCAAAACCAGTGTTTGGAAACCTTGACAATAAGGGTTAGTGTTTATGAACTGCACCACTACATATGCAGGTGTTTGACCTACATATTGAGCAAATGGGGGAATATGCCCCCCATTCCATGGAAAATTGTGGACAAATGAAGAGGATCCAACATGACCACTCTGATTAGTGTGTGCAAAAGAAGTTGAAGAAGAAGGTACACTAGGGATGTTAGTGACCACCCCACTAGAAGTGCCTAGTACATTTGTTGAAGTCGGTGGTTGAACGACCTGACTAGCTGGAGTTAAAGGAGTAGTAGGTATATGTGTTCTAGGGGAACCAACCGGGGGAGGTGGCACTCCTTTAGCCAAAACAGATGAGGTGGAGGTAGAAGGACTTTCTCCTGCACTAGACATTAGTCTACTCACAGGAACACCAATAACAGGTGAGTTGAAAGGACGAACCTGGACGATCACTGAATCATTTAGGTTAGTAAGAGGCAAATTAAATTTTCTCACAAACTCATCAGCCTGCAAGTCTTCTATCTCTACTATGGTTGTATCAACCTGGTTTGTCCTAAGTTCTATTTCACATGGAACTTCACTTATTCCTACCGGTTCGAAAGAACTATCTGTGTCTAATCTCCTCTTTTGAGGGAGCAGTGGAGGTTCCACTATAACAAGCGGAGGATGGTTTTGCAGGCTTCTTGACCTTCTAATAGGTTGGTCCTCCATGATTGAAAGTTTGACTCTTAACACCCTAAGGGTAGCTAAACAAAAACAAACCACAGAGAAATCACTACAAAATTTCCTAAAGTCACAAGAAACACAAGGGGTATAAGATATGCTTTCCAGAAGAAAGCCGAGAGACAATTACTTGGCGTCCTTGAAGATGTTCTTAGGCACAAGCATAGGAATCACCCATGACCCTACCACACTTTCTACAAGGGTTACCTTCCAAGCTCATCCAAGGTCAACCAAAAATAGCCTTCCAGTGTACATGTGTATGAACCCTAGATGTTAGAGAGGATACAGGCTAGCTCAACTATATTGATAGTCTAGGGGGAAATTCTCAAGCCTGGTTTGTATGCATGGGTAGGGTAGCAAAGCTTGAAACCTTGTCTAAGAAAAAATCCCCAGATCCACAAAAACCTTGGTCTATGCTTTGACACAGAATCAGAAGGTTATCTCCTCAGTCCAAGCCTCCATGCGGCCTTATGCTTAACTCTCATTTGAGAGGAGATTCCCAGATAAAATCAACATAGAAAAGGGTTTACTTAATGATTGGCCAATTACGTATGAATTTAAACACTTGTGGAGAGTTTAAACTTCCTATACTACAAGTCTAGCCTAAGCTAGTTGGTGTATGACCCTATAAAATAAAACTTACTAATAATTTTTAAATTATATCATTAATTTTAAGGGCTATTCTTGGTGAGAATGTAAATGGCGTGAAATATTGTGATGTTATAGACTCGATAAGAAAAAGCAAAATGATGTATAAAGCAAATTCCAAAGCAACTTGAAACTACTTAAACCATTTTTTTTTTGTAAATGTAAGATAATGAAATTGAAACTAAGTGTTGGAAAACTAAGACTTCTTTTAAAAAAATTTGGAATTTTATTTGAAAATACTGAAAATAAAACTACTAAGTGCAACTAAATGCAAAAGCATAAGATGTTTTTCTTCACTTTTTCAAATTCTTCAAAAACTATAATGCACCTAAATGCAAAATTTTGAGCGAGATTGAATAATCATAACATATAAAAAGAAAAATGAAGTAGAGAGGACCCACAATAACCAACTTCAACCAAGCAGGAAGAAAACTTGGTGAAAAACCTGACTTGGAAAAAACTAATGAATAAAATCCACCACATTTACTAAAGAACAAGTAGCAAACTGACACTACACAAAGCAACACAAAGTATACGGTATCTAACGCCCCGATCACTGACGTAGACACACAGCACCGAACTCATAGACCAAGCAGGAGGGCCAAATTCAAGTCACTAGATGAAAGAAGATTCAAACAAAGAAAACTCAAAGGCTTAACAACAAGCAAACAATATGGCATACAGGACTATGGACTTACAAAATCATGCAAACAACAGAAGACCCCTAAGCAGAAAAAAAATAAAACAATATAGGGACAAGAAAACCCTATCCAAAATTTTATGGTACTACAGGATATACGCGACTGTGTTATAGAGAAACTTGCGTACCATACGCGACTATCTTGTAGAGAAACCCACGTATATAAGTTGCTATACACAACTGTGTATCACAACAACCTGCTTATACAACAAAAGAAATTTCAAAGAAAAAATTAAAGGTCTCTGGACACACTATACTGCAAATCAAAAGGAAAGATAAAAAGAACACACTCAGAATCAAAGAAAATATTGGTAAAGCACCTACAGGGAGAACCCACAGCAGGCTGGACTCCCCAGCGCAGTTGCTAGTTCTATTTTTCAGGGCATTGCACCCTTGTAACCTAGGGTCTGGGGTTACCAACTTACTACTAACTTACAGAAAATCATATTTTTTTTTAGAGAATGGAAAGAGAATAGGAAGAAAGTATTGACTTACTCGATTAACGACGGTTGATCCAAGCATGATCTGCTCTCGCTCCAATTCTTTCCAAAGCTTCTAGGGATGCACCTCTTCACCTGCAAAGAGAAAATCGTTCAAGTAATATCTCGTGCAGATATATATCATAGGTTTGATGAAAAGCATATAAATAATATACTCAAACATATTGATTAAACCAATATACATGAAATAGACACAATACAATATTGGAAGAAGAATTCTCTTCATTGACAAGCGGGGAATAATATAAGAATACAACACAACTTCTGAGACAAGGACTCCTCTGCAACCAAAGGACTCTGATTTCTTCTGCTCCAATATTCCGAAGGTATACCACCAGCATAACTTTGCTCTCCAAAATTGATTGATTAGCCTCCACACCAAGGCCTCTATTTATACTTTGGGAAATAGAGTGCTTTCGAAGGTTGGGATGGTTGAGATGGTTGGGATGGTTATGGATTAGGACCCAACTAATCTCATCTAATATTGATTTATATTTTTTAATGTCAAATTAAGGTATACATCGGTATTAATATAGGAAAATCATGTATAATACACATGTTGCTCAAAGGGAACTCGTGTATGCAAGTATACGTGGGTTGCAATGGAAATACTCGCATTTGATATGCGAGTTGCAATGCATATAGTCATGTATGCAACCCAAAACTTAGAATAAAAATATGTAAGGCTGGTCTGAGGGTAATGTATCAAAGCTCATGCACATCTATAGTGTTTTGGCTACTTCACTCCTAATTTTTCCTTATGTGTACCAACATGAGGAATGCTGGCACTCGGACGGAGAAGTGCCATTTTGGCTGATAACAGGTTATGGAATGAGGTGTCTCGTTAACATCAAATTTCCAATTCATATTTAAGGCAGGGCCACTATTGTAACATATCATATTTTGGCCTATCATCCAATATAAATTATTCTCCAACATGATAATCGAATTTGATTATTGACAGATCAAACGGACTTGGTTGCTCCGATTCCCAGATAGGTGATTATGAAATGGATTATATTATTCTGGACTTGGGATCACATGTTAACATTATTACCAGAAAGACATGGGAAATTATGGTAAATTCAAGGCTCGTACGATCTCTTGTTCAATCGATATTAGACAATCAGTTGAAGGTTTTGCATATTGGTCAACTCACATAGGTTCCTATCAAGATAGAAGGACTGAGGATGTATGCATATTTTGAAGTTATAGATATTTTCTATGATATGAATATGTATTCCACACTTTTGGGGATCAACTGAGCTATAGACAATCAAAATATTATGAATTTTAAGAAGAGGATATTGACATTTGACGACACAGAGCTAAGGGTGGTCGCTCCAATTGATCGTTTGGAAGGCTAGAGATATGTCGAGCAAGTAAAAAACGCAAGATAAGATGAATATGTGGATCATACCTACAATATTAATTCTCTGATGGGTGACTATGATAATCAGAAATCCAATGGAAAACTCAGTTGGTGAAGCATTAGTTCCTTCTCATCAGACCCAGGAGAAGATCAAGAGAACTAGCATAACCAACTACATGAAGTATCAATGCGTAAATGGGAAAGAATTGAAAAGTATATGCGACAGGTAGGTACTGAGGTATGTTATATACCTACCTATTAATGTTTACCTAACTTGGAATATTTTCTGACAGAGTTTGAAGAGAAAGTAACTGAACCGTAGTGCTTGTTAGCCCTAGATTTGGAATTGAAGGCTACACCTAGAAGATGGTGGGTTGTGCATAAGCACTATTTCATAATGGCCTCAATTCTGGAAAGAGTTGGAAATCCAATTGGGAAAAAATGTTTCCTATAGTGGTCAGAAATACACTGGAATTACTAATCATGTTGAGCATATTAAGCATTGGTGCACGACATGGTAGACATCGTCGCGATAAGAATGGGTCCACAAGTTTGTAAATGCACTGGACATGATACCAAGAAAATGGTATACATCGGTTGAACTACGATAATAAATAGTTGAATGGGAAGATTTTGCTCCCATTTTCATGCATACATTTGAGTTTTCGGATGATAATCAGATAATTGATGCATCCTTGCAAGTAATCAAAACCAAGATCTTTAATGACATTCCTGTGTCGTGACAAGTTTCCATCAAAGCAACGCGACAGTTTAGGATTGGATGGAGTGATACAATATAACAGGTGAACCTAATAATTATGATCCACATGTAATAAATATTCCCAAATATTAGGCTACTCGCACACTGGAAGGATCAGGTTCCATAAAGTGAAAAGTTTCTGAGTCCTTTGAAAATAAAGAAAGTAAATATTGCTTCCTTAGGGAACCCAAAATTTTCCAATATCAGAGACTACTAGGATGATGAGACCATAGGAAATATTACTGAATTATTGCATGAATTTTAGGATCTATTCCCCACAAAAATTTTAGAAATGAAGGGAATTGTTGTTGAAAATGGAGAAATGAAGATTCCCTTGAAGCCTAATTCCAAACCTATCAAACAATGACCATACACGCTCAATATAAGATACAAATAAAAATTCAAGGTAGGGTTCGATAGAATGATACATGCAAGAATTATAGAACTTGGCGAGGAATCTGAATGGATTAGTCCTATGGTGGTGTAACACAAGAAAACTAGTGAAGTCTGTATATGTGTCCACCTAAGGAAGATGAATGATGCATGCCTGCATGATCCATTTCAGACCCCATTTACAGACAAAGTGTTGGAGGGTGTCGGAGGATAAGAAGTATATTCATTTAATGATGGATTCTATGCCTACCATAAAATCAGAATTGCGAAGGAATATCAGTACCAAACAACTTTTGTGATAGAATGGGAATGCTTCCAGTATAGGGTAATACCCTTTGAGCTCAAGAATGGTCCTGCTATTTTTCCTAGAATAGTCGTAGTTTCTTTTAAATATTTCATCCATATATTCCTTGAAGTCTACTTTGATGATTGGATAGTATGTTGGCTATTAAAATATCACATTGAGAGTCTCAGAATGATGCTCTACCAGTGTAAATAGTTCCATATTTCCCTTAATTTAAAGAAGTTCATTTTTCGCCCCTTTTGGAATTTTGTTGCGTCATGTGATTTGTTGCAATGGAATATTGATGGATCCTGCCAAGATTATGATTATTGTCAACCTACCACAACCATCTAAAATGAAACAACTGAGAACCACTTTGGGAAATACGGGGTATTACAGAAAAATTCATGAGAGGATATCGAGAGGTTATTGCCCCTATGGAGAAATTTTTTAAGAAATACATCAAGTTTCAATGGAATGAGCAATGTCAAGAGAGTCTAGATATTCTTAAAAACAAGATGGTTAAAGTGCCTATATTGGTCTTTATAGTCTGGAAGAAAGAGTTTCATGTACATGTCGATGCATCGTCTGTCATGTTGGGCATTGTACTTGCTTATCCAGGTGAGGGTTCTATTGATCACCTTATTGCATTTTCTAGTAGAAAAATGTCGACGACATAAAATAACTATAACATGATAGAAAGAGAAGGAATATATATGGTATACGCTCTTCAAAATTTTCGACATGATTTGTTGGGAGGACACTTCCAGATGCATCCATACCATTATGCATTGAAGTATTTAGTCAATAATCCAATGTTGGGGGATAATATTTGTCGATGGTTCTCCTATTCCAAGGATTTTGTCAAGTTATTGTCAAGTTAGCTTAGCTAAATTCAGGACCACACCATCTGTCAAGGTTAGAAATTGGAGAAGATTTTGTTAGTCTCGATGATAGTCTTCCTGGTGCACAAGTATTTGCATTAAATATGTTTGATGATCACTATAGAGATATTGTACATCTCTTAACATTAGGATATGCAACATAAGGATTTATTCCACATAGAAGAAACAATTAGGTGTAAAAGTTTCATATTTCCAGTTGATCGTTGGAAAATTGTACAAGATGGGACCAAATCAAATCCTTGTCACTATGTTTTGGAACATGAGAGACCAATGGTTTGGAATGAATCACATACTGGTGTTGTAGGAGGTCGCTACGCACGAAAAGAAACAATGTGAAAGACATTACAAGTAGGATTGTGGTGGAATACTTTGCATGCATATGCTATAGATTATTTTCACAGATGTGATATTCACCAAAGTAGTGGAAATCCGTTCGATGAGATGAGATATAGCTGGTACCACAGGTGACTTTGTAGGAATTTGAATAATGGGTTGTTGATTTTGTGGGTCTTATTAATCCGCTAGGAAAAAGGAAAGGTGCATGTTATATAATTACTTTGCTAGAATACTTGGACATATGGGATGAAGTAGTGCAAGGATTTTATTTCTGTGACTGCAGCAATATTTTTGTTCGACCATGTTGTGAATTGATTTGGTTGTGCAAAGATTTTGATAAGTGATAAAGGAACACATTTTATGAATCGAGTGATTAAAAAATTAATTGAGGAATTTCATATTCATCATCGAAAAACAATTTCATATTACCCACAAGCGAATGGTGTTGTCAACGCATTCAATAAGATCTTGGAGAATGCATTGAAGACATATGTAATATTCATAGGGATGATTGGGATCAGAAGATATTTATGATATTATGGGATTATTACATAACCTATAAAATGTTGACATGAAAAACTCCATTTATAATGGTTTATGGACAAGAAGCTACCATTCCCCTAGAGTATATGGTACCTAGTCTCAATATAGATGGAATTACGGAGATGCACGATGTTGGTACTGTAGAGGAAATATTGTTGTGGCTTGTGTAGTTAGAAGATGATCATTTTTTCATAAGCTATCATCAGCGTGTTAAGAAGAAGAGACAAAAATATTGACACAATCGTCATATTAATTTTAAGCAGTTTCAGACCGAAGACCATGTTATCCTATATGATAGTAAGTTTTTTAAGCATCTTGGAAAGTTTTGAACACATTGGCTAGGACCATATGTTGTCATCCATATTACTGAGGGAGGTGCAGTTCATTTACTTAAATTAGATGGTACACCCTTCAAGGGGTTAGTAAATGGAAGTAGCCTAAAGGCTAATTAGGATAGCTGCACTTTGGTTGACTGATAGTTCAAAAAGATAAGGAAAGAAGTTATAAGAAAAAACAAGTCATAAATTTATGAGTATTTTTGTCGCATGTTTATGAGTTTTTTTTCAATGTGTATAGATTTGTCGCAGACTATATGTCTGTCACAAGAGAAGAATTGTTGTCACGGGCTATATGTCTGTCACAAGAAAAGATTTTTTGTTGAAGGATGAACTTTTGT
>LPNX010335250.1:202218-267863 GCA_001517045.1 Pseudotsuga menziesii | reverse complement strand
ATAAGTTTTATAAAAAAATATATGAAATTAATCAGTTTTATATGCAAATTTGTAAAAAACAAAAAAAAAATTTACAACATTATTTTTTTAAAGATTTATAAAAGAAAATTGACAAGAAAAAACTAAAGAAAATAAAAAAAATGCTTGAATTATTTTTTGAAAAAAACAAAAAATTTATAACAAATTTTAAATCTTAAATTAAAAAAAAAAACAAAAAAAAACACAAATTAAACGATAAAAATAAAATAAAACAAAAACATAAATTAAAAATAAAAATAAAAAACAACAAAGAAAAATAAAAACCCTACCCTTCTTCTCTCTCCGTGTCTCGGAATGGCGTCATGAGAAAGTAAGTGTTTCACACTGGGCGAGTTGTGAGGATGGAGAGGGTGGAGGGGAGAGAGTGGGGTAGTGGAGGGGAACAAATAGAGGGGGGATGGGGTAAAGGGTGGAGGGAGAGGAGGAGGGAGGATAGGGAGTGGTGCAGAGTCTGAGTTGAGGTTGGCTAGCGGCGACGCGATTATGGAAATCACGGTCGGCCTCTAGGGGGTCGTGTGGGTATATTTATCATTTACATTTTTTTATTGATAAATTATCTTAAAATATTTTTTGATTTTAATTTGGGTTTTGAATTTTTTAATAAATTTCACATTTTTGAATTTTTCACTTTTAAATTTTTTTTTCTAAAGCTATAGTTTTTTAAAATTTTAACCTTTCACAATAGTGACAATTATTTTAGGAGTTCCACTTTTGAATATAGGGGTGGATTTAGGGTTTTGATTACAATGATACCAACCATGGTTCATTTTAGGGTTGTTTTTTTTGTGTTTTTGAGGCAAAAGTATGAATTTTATAGTTTAATATACCGTTTGATTATGCATTACATCATAAATTATCTTATTTTATATGGAAAGAGTGGTGAAATAATATCTTCAATAATTTGTGTTTAACTAAGTGCTAGCTACATGTAATATTACTAATACATTTAATAAATAGAATTTTAAATTATGATACATTGACATAATAATGTCGTTTTTTTTAAAAGTGTGCTATCGGTAGAATTAATTTTCAAATCATGCCTTGATTTTAAGGTTATTGTAAATAACACCAGCATAGATCCAAATCCTAGGCTCTATCAAGCACCGAGAGGGATAAAATTTTTGGAGGTACAAACCTCTTCTTAAGTATTGCACACAACTACGAGCTTTGGTGTGATTACCAAAAGACACATCTGTTTATTTAAGGTTGACATATAGTATTTTTATTATTAATATTTAATACTATTTATGGCTGACATATAATATTTTTTATTATTTTTTATTTTGTTAGGAAAGAACATTACAACATCTCCCCCATACATGGTTTTAGAACCATGTTCAAGGTCCTCGTAAAACCATGGGTTGCTTAGGAGGCCTTGCACTTGGTCTTAAAACAATTTGCAATGACCTCCTAAACCATGTATAATAAAACTACGGGTTATTTAGGAGGCCTTGTACATTGTTTTAAAACTATTTGCAAGGCCCTCCTAAACCATGTACAATAAAACCATGGGTTGTTCAGGAGGCTTTGGACATGGTTTTAAAACCATGTCAACAAGCAATATTTTTTTTGCGCATAATTCAATTTTTTATTTTTTATTATTTTCTTAAGTAGGAACATTACAACATATCCCCCATATTGTGTTGTTTTTCTTACCGACATTTTTTTCCTATAATTTTTTTTTTTTTTTTTACTATTTTTTTAGGTAGGAACATTACAACATCTCTTTTTAGGTAGGAACATTACAACATCTCCCCCATATTAGGTTGTTTTTATGGCTGGCATTTATTTTGGAGGATAATTAAATTTTTTATTCTTTATGGTCAATATTTACAAGAGGAATGTTACGTAACGTTACAAGATCTCCCTCATACTAGGTTGTAGAGCACCTCTCGACGTAATTAAGGAGTGTTTTTCTCCATGTCCACATTTTTAGCCATGAAAAAATTGGTGCTACTGGTTGCACCATATTTTGATTTGGAGGTGTGTTTGGGTGTTTTTTTCACAGAAATTGGAGTTTTTGTGGAAAGAGTTCTCGTTTTGAGTATAAATTGTTAGTTTTTTATCATTTAAGCAATCTTAAGATACTATCTGAGAGAATTCCATGCACAACAATAATCATAAGACACAAGAGACACAAAGAATTTTCCTCGGGGAAACCATAAAGTAGAAAACCCCACAACTTCCTTGGAGATAGAATGATCACCAATCGCAGTAGTGAAACTCAAAGACAAATAATATGATCTCCAACAATAGTTCTCTCTCTCCCACTCATGCACCCCAGTGAGGGAGTGTGCGTGTGATAAATAGAGAGGCCCACTCTCTATTTATATTATTTCATTCACTTAATGTCCATTCCAACAAGTTTTTCTTACATAACAATTACTTACTAGGGATGACATCTTTAGGAGAGTATAATAACCCTAGTGCCCCACAACTGTGGGGAATTTTCCCTTCGATCAACAAGTAGGGTTAACCTTGACTCAATTGTGGGGACTATTTCCCTGACTTACAATGGAGGGTTAACCTCAATGACTTTACATGACTTGTTTACATTATTGATTCTCCTGATAGGAACATCGGGACATGACTCAATTACATTACAAATACTTACTGGAATAAACATCGGGGTACAATACATAAGATATACAAGTGAATACATTCCGAAGTTACAAGTATATCAACACTCCCTCTTAAATAGGAAGGTATTTTCTTGACACAATTTATTAGCAGAAGTCTTGTTCTTTGTATCATCTGGATCGTCATCCAGTCATCTTAATCTTCAAGTCATATTCACCGTTAATCCATCTTCATTATCAAGTCATATTAATCAAGACTAGATCATCACTTGATCTGGAGTATCACTGGGTCATCATTAAGTCTGGATCATCACTTGATATGGAGTATCACTGGATCATCATCAAGTATGGATTATCACTTGATTTGGATCATCATCAAAGTTGGATCATCATTGGATCATCACCATCATCACTGCTTCTGCTATCTCAATCAAATGGTTCTATCTCTTCATTCTTCTCTTCATAGGAAGTTCTATAGAGCCAACCCTTTTTCATGTTGGTTTTTGGCCTAGCCTCTAGGTAGGAATTCATATTATTTAACACTTATATCTGACCATGAGAGGAACACATCCAAGAACCATGTCAGAATGGCCTGCCCAACACTTACATCTTTCATTCTCAAAGAATGGCTCTCAGCCCTAGGATGAGTGTCAGTCTTAGATTGAAAAAAAATCCTGGTAACTGACCAGGTGCCTCCATTCTCCTAGAGAATGGCCTCTTAGCACTAAGCTGAGCTTCAGTCCCAAGATGAATCAATTTACTGGTAACTGACCAGGCGCCTCCATTCTCCCTGAGAATGGCTTCTCGGCACTAAGCTGAGCTTTAGTCCCAAACTGAATCAAAGTTCCTGGTAACTGACCAAGTGCCTCTATTATCCTAGAGAATGGATTCTCAGCACTAAGCTGAGCTTCAGTCCTATACTGAATCAAATTCTTGGTAAGCTGAGCTCCAGTCCCATACTGAATCAAATTCCTGGTAACTGACCAAGTGCCTCCATTCTCCTAGAGAATGACTTCTCAGCACTAAACTGAGCTCCAGTCCCAGAAAAAATAAAATTTCCTGGTAACTGACCAGGTGCCTCTATTCTCCTAGAGAGTGGCTTCTTAGCACTAAGTTGAGCTTCAGTCCTAGACTGAATCAATTTCTTGGTGACTGACCAGGTGCCTCCATTCTCCCATAGAATGGATTTTAGGATGATAGGACACACCATCTATCATCCGAGGAAAGAGCTCTACACTTACATTTGACCATAGGAGGCCTAGCCTTCCACCATGTCAGAAAGGATTAAGGACTCATCACTTCCCTTTGGAAACTTCACTCTGGCCATTTCTAGCATAGAATCACATCAGGGATGATTAGGTCCAAGGATAACCTACAATCTTTGCCAGGACCAATTACATCTGAGGAAAACCTACAAGACCATTTACATCTAAGCAACTTACGAGCTTCACTAGGATTTATGCTCAAACAACCTATCTCACCAGCTATGCTAGGACTCCCTCTTTTGAGAGTTCTTGATATGGATCACAAATGGAGCTTCACTACTCCTCTCTACATCATACAAAAATGCAAGTCAGATCAATCAAATCAAACAGTAGTTTTCAAAATAAAAATACTAGGTCCCAAATAGAAAGTGGAAACATATTTTTCCTTGGTTGCACTCAACACCATGTAGGACTCCATCCTTCCAAACCAAGAGATCACACCTAATCTCATACTAAAGTAGCACCTCAAAGTGCTCTTCCTATCAATGGCACTACCTGCCCAATACGAATCCACATAACCCTCCAGGTTAATCTTTTGATTTGTATCATACTTGATCCCATACTAAATTATACCCTTCAGGTACCTCACTTCATGCTTTGAAACCATCAGGTGAACATGTCTCAATGTAAAATCCACTACATTTACTAAAGAACAAGTAGCAAACTGACACTACACAAAGAAGCACAAAGTATACAGTATCTAACGCCCTGATCACTGACTCGGACACACAACACCGAACTCATAGACCAAGCAGGAGGGCCAACTTCAAGGCACTAGATGAAAGAAGATTCAAACAAAGAAAACTCAAAGGCTTAACAACAAGCAAACAATATGGCATACAGGACTATGGACTTACAAAATCATGCAAACAACAGAAGACCCCTAAGAAGACAAAAATAAAACAATATAGGGACAAGCAAACCCTATCCAAAATTTTATGGTAATATAGGATATACGCGACTGTGTTATAGAGAAAATTGCATACCATACGCGACTATCTTATAGATCAACCCGCGTATACACGTTGCTATACACAACTGTGTATCACAACAACTTGCTCACTACTACATTTTGATCCAAAATCGGACGGCGCTTGGATTTCTTTTCTTAAACCTACCAAAAACCACAAAGATATTTTTTTTTTTTAAATGTGGCCATAAGCGTCGCTTAAGCGATGGATATTCTCATAACCGTCGGATAAGCGACGACGCATTAGTAGTAAGCGTCGCTTAAGCAATGGAGCCTTTAGATAAAAATAAATAAATAAATAAAATGGTGCACCCTCCACAATAAACTTTGTTGAAATCCTCTAACAAATAGTAGGCGTCGCTTAAGCGACGGCGCCTTTTGATTAAAAAAAAATGGCACAACGGCCTTTCTATCCCATGATTTTTCTCGGGTATTTCTTGCCTTTGCAAACTTTAAACCCCTACTTGTCCTCGAAAGGGGGCACCAGATCGATCCACATCGGCTTCTCATTCATCCACAATCGCTGCACCAGAGCAAGATTCAGGTCTTCAGAGACCATCGGCCGTGGATATCAGACCATTTTTAAGGTAATCATCTTTTATTTGACTGCCCTGTGTTTGTATTACCCTTGTGCATTGTGAGCTAGCTAGCTCGTTAATGCCATTTTGGGTTTGGTGGGTTTTACTACAAAAATAATAGATAGTCGTGGCCAGGTACAAATGGTGGTAGAATTTGGCTGAAATGGTTGAAATTAGAGAGGGATCTTTGAATTGTAGGGATTTTTGATGTTATTGCTTGTCAATTCCCTTCTATTTTCTTTTTGTTTTTACCAAGAAATAACATTTCATCACATTTTAGAGTATTTATCTTTATGATAAAATAATCCTCCAACTGACTACAAACCAAATGCGCTCCTCCCAGCCATGGAATATTTGTTACACATATTCTCTCTATGACAAATTCCACCCAAAATATGAGACTATCAACACACAAGGGTGAATTCCTCAAGGTCGAGCTCTATTTCCTCATGCTCATCCCATAACGCATAAACTCAGTAGCGCTAAAAATTCTCTTTTCAACTATACCAATTCAACTATCACTCTTCCCCCTCATCTAGCACAACAATATGAAGGGTATTCCCTTCTTTACAAGCAGTCCCTCATGTTATCCCAATTCAATTTTATTGATCTAACATAGGTTGGCCAGGAATATCACTGCTTGGATTCCAAGGATTCTCAATCGTAAGCCAGATTCTTCTCATGGTGATGCCATAATCACTACTCTTCTCCACGGTTCCTGCAATACTCTTCTCCATGGTTCCTACATTCTAGCCTCTTGAGGGAATGAATGAATGGATCCCTAGTTACTCCAAATTCAAACATTATATTTGTGCCATCCTTACTTTTCATGTTGATCTTATGAGGAGCCCACATGTCCCCCTCTAACCCCAAGCTTAGGACAATAATATATTTAGGTTAATTAATCACATTAATAATCATGGGTTTATGTACCTTAGAATATATCACTAGCTAATATTTATATTGAAGTTCCAAGGGATTATGTTGACAAAACTATAAGGTTTACTTCTCTTAGCCCCCTTTCACTACCCCTCTTTTGGAATCATCGCCCCCCATCTCTTTTTTTTATCGTTAGGGTTTCTATATTATATATAAATGTACATACTTTACAATATTTTTGGTCATCTTGGACCATATAGGTTCGGCTTTTAGCCACTTCGTAATTACATACATAGTAAAAAGGGGTGTCACATTCCCCTCCCACTTAATTTATGCACTATCCTCGATGCATCATAAACAATATATATAAAGGGATGAAACTTAACGTTGTATTTAAACATGAACAATATTCCTACACATGGAATCCTCTAGCTCCCAGTTTGCTTCTTCAGTTTCATTTTACACACCCTTATTTTTCCTTGCAATATTGCACATGGTTGTTGGTTATCCTGCATACAATGCATCAACATCAACCATTCACTACCTTGGTTGCCTCCAAGACTTGGTGTATTAGCATGCAGCTATATCAATCATTAAGGAGACATATGCATGTTATAACCATTATCATGCAATAATTATTATGTCCATAGTAATTTTCAGTATCATAACTATGCATGTATATTTATATCACCAAATAAGTATGAATTTTTTGTCCAATAAGTACTTATCTGTAAGAATATTTATTTGATTTCATATGGCTACCATAGGCAATAGTTAAGCTCGTTGCTCTTTTTTACATACCCTCCTTGATTCTAGTAGAGTTCCCCCATGAATATCTCGTTATATTCATTTAAGTTTCCTCTTCCTTACCATGCTTTTCCTTCTAGGATCAGAAATCCCTTTCCCTCCTAAAACGTTTCTCGGGAAATCCATCTTTCTAAATCTTTCATGTGCAAGAAGAGTATCAACTCATTGAGTCTTACTGCCAAGAATCCCATTGGAATCCTCCAACTGACTAGTAACCTATGGCAATCATAGGGTTCTAGTGTCATCATAACAACCTTATTCCTTGGATTTCTAGCTCACAATAGTCATCCATTTCCCCTTACCATGTATATTCATTATTCACCTATCTCATAAATATTAATATAAAATATCATGAGTCATATTTCTATCTTTTAGCCAATCTTGGAAATAATTATTACAAGAATTAAATTCCAGATAATACAACAAGTTTCGCATCATACTTAGTTTCAATTGTCTAGGCATCAATCCCTATCTTCATTATGGCTTTATTTCACTACCATATCCAAGACAAATTTTTATACAACTTTGTTCTCCCGACTTGGATGTGATTTGTATATCCGACAGTACAGAGACAATTTTGAAGATTTTAAGCTATTGAAGCCTGACGGTAATGTTCATGTGCACCTTCCACCTCCAAGATTTCCTGACAGATTGAAAGCTGTCACAGAGACAAAGGCTTCTCGATACTATGTTGCTGTTCATATTTTATATGCAAGGGTATAAGAGATTCATTATGTTCTTATCCTTTGTTTTCCTATGGTGACTAATTGTTAATATTTGTTTTTGATGGTATTGTGCAAATCTGGGTTTTCTTCTTGCTTTGTTTCACAGGAGTTAATGTTGACTGAAGATGGAAATGGCCAAAACTTTTTTTGTGCTCTCCATTTAGTAACCTCAACACAAGCATCAGAGGATCAAAATCCTTTTCCTCAGAGTGAAAGGTCTAGATGTCTTAGGCCATTGATGATAGAAACAAACAATCATGTAGTTGGTGCAGTAAACTCGAATGAAGTGTTTATATTTGAAGTTCCTCATCAGGTACTTTTCGCTACAATAAATTTCTCTGCTTGCAACTTAATCATGCCAAATAGTATATCAGGGCAGTTTTTTGTACTCTATTTTTTATTAGTTCAGTATTCCTGCCCTGTACATTCTCTTGTCACACTTGTCATTCTCTCTTATTTTGTTTTTGGAAGTTTATCTCTCTATTTTTATTCATATTATGAACTGGTTTTAGTATAGAATAAGGACAGAAAAACAAATTTCCTTAACATTTTGGATTGTATGTGCTTTCTACATAGGGCTTAACAAGCTTGGAGGTTGTGGTAACAAATCTTTCAGCAAAAGCAAAAAAAGGTAAGCATCAACTGTTTTTTGTCATTGAAAATTTAGTTTTACTCTCCATTTGTCTTAATATGTCATTGCAACCTGTTTGAATGTGTTAAAACACAGCCTTCTATCTATTATGTTTGTTACTGAACTTTTCTAGGCTCATTGCCCTACTCTTTTGGTTACCTGCCGACATTAATAAAATTATCATATCTGAAACTTATTGCATTTTCTATAACTCGAGGAGTGATTTGTATGTCATATGTTTGATCATTTCCAACACCAACTGATGTAGAAAAAAGTACAAAATATTTAGGTTTGCATTGCAGCCATCTGCTCGTATTGTCATTCGTCAACTATTAGCTGAATCAGAGACAATTTTAATGACAACATCTTTATTATGCCATGGTTGCATTCATAAGACTGTTGATGTACAGATATTTTGCAACATGATATATGCCATCATGTGGAAAGTGCATATTATCACTCAGCATTTGTTGCAATCACTTGGAGGTTATTAAGTACAGTATCTTCTTAATAGTAGCAGTCAAAGTCAGTATTTATTCAGTTTTCCATGTTTGAAAGACAGATGAAAGTTTGAAAATTGATAATTAAGCAATATTTGGAAGGGGATATTGAGAAGACTTGTGCTGCACCATGTCACATATTTTTGCTCATACCATCTGTCTTTGGGATCAATAAATGTGTTATTCTCAAATAGGACTAATTATAAACCATGCCATATTAATATTTTGAGTGCATTCTCTGTCATAGATATAATATTGTTTTGGTAAATGCAGGGGAAGCTGTGGGAATGGTTTCTTTTCGTATGAAAAATGATACAAATTATTGGGCATCACAAACATCGCTTTCAAGATTCATGCAAAAATATTCTGCTATAAGTGCCCATACATTTGGCTTAACATTTAGATGTTGAGGTTATGGGTCGTTGTTTAAAGTTTAAACCATGGTAACCGCCCAGGGGTGCTATAAATTGTAATGAAGCATGAGATAAAGATGTGAGAGATGTATGCTACGACATTTTAAACAAAGTTTCCACCATTGTCTTTATGAATATGCACAATCCCTACTTTCGTACAATTGTTACTGTTAAAAATTGATCAATTTATGTTAGATTGACTCTACACATAGAAAACAACAATATAACAAATATTATATTGTTGCTTGCAGAATCCTAGTGACTCTCTCATCCATTTTAGAAGGCTTTAGTCTTTAGATTGTCCTGTTGCTATAATAGGTATCATTTAATATTCTTTGGATTTTGTGAGTCTGTGACACACTAATAGCAGAACAAAAAGTAAATACAAATACCATCTTGTAAATAAACTGTGTTGAGCTCAAAATAAATGAAAAAATACCAATAATAAATGCAATATAAGCTACACAACTACTAGTGTATACTGTGTTGCTCTTTTTACAATTTATTAATCTCCTGAAACAGAGGGTAACTATAGATGCAGAACTTTAGCATTTGTACCATGAGAAAATATTGATTAAGTTTATTTTCTGTAGATGTATTTACCTGTACTGCTTGTAGTGGATTCGATGTCTTGAAATGGAGTCACTGCTTACAATTAACACAGAAAACAACAATATAACAAACATTATCTTGTTGCTTCTAGAAACCTGGATGACTCTGTCATCCCTTTTAGAAGGCTTTAGTCTTTAGATTGTCCTGTTGCTGGAATAGATATCATTTAAGCTTCTTTGGAGTTTGTGTCACACTGATATGAAATTGTAGACAAGTATCTATCCTGTCCAATTTCTGCTTATGGCTCTGATGACCTATTTTGCTACTAACACAATCCCTCAAATACTAATATCTGTTAGTCCAGTCCTTCCATCCTTTCTGGACAATTAAAGGTCCCAAGAAACTGACTATCCCTTTTTTCCACCCTGCCGCTTTCCCCCAGAGAAAGGGTCAAAGAAGAATCTTCTACTGCTAGTATCCTGCACTAGGAAATAAACGAGAAGAGTTAAAACATGACTTGTAGCCAGGTTTCTAACCATGATGATGATTTGTCTTGCAAAGTGAACATCTTTGCATGCCCATTGTTGAAGATTTTTTTCCATTTTGTGCAAAACTTGATCCCAAATAATGTTTACAGGTACATCAAATTTCAAAAGGGAATTATGGTTGGATTTGTTTTTGTTTGATGTTAAGCCACACTTGAAATCCTTCTTGCTCTATGATGAATGCCCATACTTTCCTCTCTCACAATAGCTCTAGCAGCTTTTGCAAAAATGTCAAGGCAGCAAATTGCTTTGTACCTTTAACAGAGTTACAAGATATGTTTGGAGTGAGAGCTGAGTCATCAACAAAATGGATGTTAAGTAACTGCTCATCAGCAAGAAGTGAGTTCCCCAAATTTGTTCCAAAACTCAGCAACTCCAAGAAGATATCCTAGAGCATTGACTGTAATAACATACAAACAAGGGGCCAGAGGCAACTCCCATCTGATGGGAATGATGAAGCAGATATGTTGCTGATAGCTGTCCATTGACACAAATTAGTAGAGGCATTTGAAGAAATGGTTGTGACTGCTTCAGTAAAGAAAAATTCAAGAATCCAGCCATTAGAGCATATTGATGATGGAATCCCACTAAATTTTGTTTTATTCCTTGTGAAAATCAACCTTAGATAACGACCTTTTGACTAGGCTTCCTTTGCCCAGTCAAGACTTGCCTAGGAGTATAAAATTATCGAGGATGAAATGGCCTTTGAGAAACCCTGTTTGCTCAGGTCGAACACTTTGGGCAGCTGTATGTTTGATTCAAGTAGGTACATTAAGCAAAGTTATAGGCTGCTGACCACTCAGTTTCCTTTCATGTTCCTTTAGATATCAAAATAATAAGATCTGCATTTACTTGCTCCCCAGTGTGGCCTTGTGTCCAAAGCCTCTTGGCACATCCAGGAAAGATCATTACCACTGATGGTCATTTCAGCCATGCATTCTAGCTAAAGCATTTTGAGTAGGGGTGGCATGTTATATACCCAATAAAGGGGTAATTATACAATATTTGAAAACTACCTCTTCAGAGTTTGTTCCACATAGAGATTCAAACAGAGATGAGTGCTAGGGCCTGTATGCTGATATCAGTTTTACTTTTCTTAATGATGAGGTCCTATGCTTTAGTGAAAATGAGCATAGACCCATTTGAGATTTCAACAAATGAATATGATACACCACCAGATGCATCTCTTGCTCTGAAAAATTGCTCAATTGTATACAAAAATCCCTCAACAGAGAGGGTAGAAGAGACCATATCTGCACTCCCTGGATGTCAAAAGGGATGTCAATATTTTCAGCAAAACGCTTGATTTCCCATCCTTCAATACACAAAAAACTAACTGCTCACAAAGTGTGAGTAATGAAGTATCTTTAGATGTCTGCTCTATCCAAAATGTGTCCTCTCTTGAAGCTGGGATCTTTCTCAGAGACACTTTCCACAGACCTACCTGGAGCAATGATAAAATTAAAGATAGCCATGCACTATGCCTTAAGAATAACCAACCCCTTTCCTTCACACTATGCTCTTTGTATAATGTTTGAAGCTGAGAGAGTATATCTAGAATGATATTTTCCAGCTGTGATAGCTCCCCTGTATGGCCAAAATGAACATTATGGCGCAGAATTATACTAAAACTTATGAAGTATTCAATTTCAAGCAACTTGTCTCTGCCCAATTCAGGACTCCATGGCAAAGCACCAGCTTCCTTAACATCAATATCTGATAGAGTGATCCAGCCAAGTACAAAACAATATCTTTCAAGTATAAGCTCATGACTAATATGGTGGACATTATTTGATAACATAGTGGGTCTTTTGTAATGATTAGGCCAACTTACATTAATTATAATCTTAATTTAATGACTAATATGGGGGGACTTATTTAGTAGCATAGTGGGTCTTTCTAAATGATTAGGCCACCTTACATTAATCAGTCACCATACATGTACCAACCTTACCACTAATGGACCCTTAGGCCTTTATTACATTACTAGGGAGGGTCATAAGTTATGATACCTTCCATAAGATTGGGTAGATGCTCTAAATTGTTTACTAAGTTGCCAGTCCCACTACTGCTGTTTCTGGTGATTGGTCACCACATCATGTTCAAATGAGTTAAACGTTTCCATTTTTTCGATTAAAAAATAGAGTGGATGGTTTTTGTCAATGTTATTTTGCTATGGAAGATTTCTACATGCTAAAACATGGATTGATATATCATTGTATTATTCTTTTGAATTTACAAGGTTCTTAGCAATGCTTATTCTGCTATAATTTGCAATATCACTAATATTGTTTTTTAGTACATACTTATAATATGCCAGAGTGTAAACATTGCAAAGATGTCTAAATCTTCCAAGCCACAAGCTGCTTGAATTCTTGAAAAACATTACAAAACTAGCTGCCAACCTTCTAGGATACCTGCATTTTTAATCGCATATATTGAAGGGAAGTGATAAAACGATTGACTAAAATTATTGTAATATTTCAACTTCCAGAAAGTTGCCTTCAGTAATTTGCAAGAACTGAGTTGATATCCTCTGATTTAGACTGCAGATGGGAGAAATTGAAGGAGGTAAAAGTTGTTGATGCTCTAAAGCACCCTAACTGGAATATGGGGAAAAAAATCACCGTTGACTCTGCCACCTTGTTTAATAAGGTATGGCATCATTGATTTGTAATTTGTCATTGTTTTATTTCTCTTTATTAACCTTAATGCTTTATTGAGTTGTTTTCCTTTCCAAATCTGAATATCTGGTATCGGAAATGTTATTTTTTCTTAGGGTCTTGAGGTAATAGAAGCACACTACCTTTATGGAGTTGACTATGACAATATTGAGATTATGATCCACCCGCAATCGATAATTCATTCAATGGTTGAGACACAGGTAGGATATGTTGTCTAGCAAATGTACTTGTGTTCAAGATCTGCTTCTTGTTTTTGTCAACACCAAATTCTTTTCTGATGGAGTTTTGGCTGCTTTTATTTACCAGGATTCCTCTGTTTTGGATCAACTGGGTTTTCCAGATATGCGATTACCAATACTGTATACAATGCCATGGCCTGAAAGAATATCATGCTCGGAGATAACCTGGCCACGACTTGATCTTTGCAAGTATGTATTCTTACTAATATGCTGGTTTGCTTGTATTTCTGATTAGAATGGAAAGGACTGGTTATGAGAAACTGTTTTTCTGGAAATTTGAATTGATAATGATTTAACATAGTTACAATTGTCTTATATTGTCTCTTTTGCTGAGTGGCCTGCAAATTTGTACACACATACTGGTTCGATGTGTCATGGATTAGTGAAGCATTATATGTTTTTATACAGGTTGGGCTCATTAACCTTCAAAGCTCCAGATTGTGTGAAATATCCTTTAATGGATTTTGCTTATTCTGCTGGTAGAGCATGAGGAACCATGATTGGAGTCCTTAGTGCAGCAAATGAGAAGGTTGTCGAGTTATTTATTGATGAAATGTGTGTTTCCTTGTTAATATATTTCGCGAGTCTTATACTGGGATTAGAAAGTATGCATGGTGACCATAAAACCAACTCTTTTGAAAAGTTCATATGCAAGGATTTTTAGTTTGTTAATCTGTATAGTTTCCCTGGAAAATGATCCATGTTTCAACTTTCAATATACTTAGTACACCAGCCTATCTTTCTAGCCAACCATCATTAATTGATTCCAAATGGTAATCCATTATTCCTGTTGATTTAGTAGTCAATTTTCTATTACATGGAAGACAGGCATGCAAAGTTGCAAATTTCTGTGTAACAAGTTGATAACATACTTTCTACATGTAAATGGACATTGAAATGAAGTTACAGAAGAGGTGAGCTAACGTTGCCTTTTCTGTCTAAAATTTTTGTTTGTTTCTTTTTGCATAATTTCCTATTTGGATATTTTCAAGATTGTTGAAATGACATGTGAAAAACACAAAAATGAGCTACTGCACCAACCGTCATTGGAAGAGATAATACACTATGACCAATGGGCCAGAAATTACGCTGCTTCCTTGGAAAAATCCAGCTTGGAGCCTGTCACAATCTGAGGAATTAGCACACCAAATCTTTCATGTTTGGCTTATAAATAATTTTGGAATGAAAGATATTTGTAGCAAGATTTCATCTTCTTTCTTATCTTGTATTATTTCAGATGTTTTTATTGAACTCTTTAATTGAACTTACACTTTAATATTGAACACTCGTTTCACTTGAGTTCAGTTTCTTTCAAATGTTTCATAATTAATCTGTTTTATATAACAGCAGATGGCTGATTTTGATTGTTGTGTTTGTTAGGAAGTAAAAGCTTCTTTTGAGGAGAGGTTCAAGGCAGGAAAGAATCGATGGTTCTTTACAAAACTTAGGTTTTGAGATCCTTACTACCAAGAAGTTTTGGTACCATGTTGGAAGCTTCAGTTTTTATATTTGATCAATTTCCAGTAGTTTTGGACCATTGTAGTGTTTGTAATTCCTGGACATCTTTGAGCTGGTAAGGAGTGTTGATAGGCAGCTTAATGCTAGTCTATCTTATATTTATCCTATGTATTTGACATTTTTAGATTTGATTTATCCTTTCATTGGGATACGTTTAAGGTAAAATTATATATTGGAGTTTAACTAGTAAGGCGGCTGGAATTTTTTTACTCGTAATCACACAACTGTCAATGATTAATTTATCTTTAAACCATGCTTTTCACTTATTTAAGATATGAATTTTCCTGCTTTTTATTGGCAATGGAATGTGTCCTTTTTGAAATATTGATAACAACCTGAGATTTACAATTGTGGAATTTTTAGTTGGTTTGCTAAATTGGCTGGCATTCTATGGTGATTCTTGAGCTTGTTTGTTTTAATGCACATTTTCATAGGTTTTGTACAATCAGACATTCTGCAGATGAAATTGAGAATGCCATTTTATCCTTGATCATTACTAGTGAAGGAGCAGTCAAATAAATTATGCTTTTGTAATTTAAGTGGTTATAGTGTTAGACATGGAGGTACCCATATATTTTACTATTAGTTGCATATATTGTCTGGTCAATTAGTTTAGAGGATGCATTTATTACGAACCTATCATTTCCAACCACGCAGCTCTCATCCAGCCTTCATGCAGGAGTTTATAATGGCCTCTTGATGGGTGCAGCCAATGAAATATCCAAGTAGTGTGTACTGATTGTACTTATTGCAAGTAATTCCTTTATTTAGAAACATAAATAGTAACACGGATAAAAGGGTCTGGCTCATTACCTGGTGGAAGACCTCCAGGATGAATCTCTGGGTTCTTCTGGAAGCACCATTGTTGGATGCCTCTGTGATAGACGAAATTACATGCTAGCAGATGCATTGCCATAAGCATTAACATTTACCTTACCACACACTTTTTAGTCAGCACCATTGTTGAATGCCTCTGCAATAGACGAATTTATAGAGTGCGCAGATGCATTTCCTCCCCTCAAATAAAAAATCAAGGCCTGTAAGAGAGATAGTATCCCAATAACCTCAGCCATGAAGATCCTTCCCATTATAGTATACCCATAAAATGCATTGAATGTTCTGCTACAATCCAATCCCTAAAATATTAAGCTATATTGCAAGTCCAAAAGAGAGCTTTCATTTCTATCCTCTCTTACAAACAATACTTAAACATATATAACAATACCGTTGAGTGTATCTTTGCTTTGACTGCCAGGTTCTGGTGGATGGCAGTCAACTCAATACTTGGGATTTAAAGCGACTCCAGTTTTCTTAAATGCATTTCTAATTTTTTTTTTAAACACTTCTATCCGTCGCTTAAGCGACGACAATTTAAAAAAAAACATTCCAAACCGTCGCTTAAGCGACACCTGATAGCATCTTTTTTTATAAATTTTTTTTTACCCCGTCGCTTAACCGATGTTTAGGTTTCATAATCCGTCACTTAAGAGACACCTGCTAGGATATTTTTTTATAAAATTGTTTTTTCCCGTCGTTTAACCGATGTTTAGGTTTCATAATCTGTCAGTTAAGCGATGGCCTGCTATAGAAGCGACGGCTTGTAAGTGTCGGATAATCGACGCGTTAAATTTAACCGACGGTAAACTGATTTGTTGCTTAATCGATGGATTGAAAAGCTGTCGGATAACCGACGCAAATCCACCGACGCTTAAAAGAAATCATAGTGTCATACATGCGACAGGGAAGTGTCTAAAATCCAACAATACGGTCGTCGAATTTTTGGTCGAAATGTAGTAGTGCCTTATCCAACAAAAGAAATTTCAAAGAAAAAATTAAAGGTCTCTAGACACACTATGTTGCAAATCAAAAGGAAAGATAAAAATACCACACTCAGAATCAAAGAAAAGATTGGTAAAGCATCTACAGGGAGAACCCATAGCAGGCTGGACTCGCCAGCGTAGTTGCTAGTTCTATTTTTCAGGGCATTGCACCCTTGTAACCTAGGGTCTGGGGTTACCAACTTACTACTAACTTACAGAAAATCATGTTTTTTTTTAGAGAATGGAAAGAGAATAGGAAGAAAGTCTTGACTTACTCGATTAATGACGGTTGATCCAAGCATGATCTTCTCTCGCTCCAATTCTTTCCAAAACTTCTAGGGATGCACCTCTTCACCTGCAAAGAGAAAATACTTCAAGTAATATTTCGTGCATATATATATCAGAGGTTAGATGAAAATCATATAAATAATATACTCAAACATATTGATTAAACCAATATACATGAAATAGACACAATACAATATTGGAGGAAGAATTCTCTTCATTGACAAGCGGGGAATAATATAAGAATACAACCTAGCTTACGACACAAGGACTCCTCTGCAACCAAAGGACTCTGAGTTCTTCTGCTCCAAGATTCCGAAGGTATACCACCAGCATAACTTTGCTCTCCAAAATTGATTGATTAGCCTCCACACCAAGGCCTCTATTTATACTTTGGGAAATAGAGTGCTTTCAAAGGTTGGGATGGTTGAGATGGTTGGGATAGTTATGGATTAGGACCCAACTAATCTCATATAATCTTGATTTATATTTTTTAATGTCAAATTAAGGTATACATCGGTATTAATATAAGCACATCATGTATAATACACATGTTTCTCAAAGGGAACTCGTGTATGCAAGTATACGTGGGTTGCAATGGAAATACTCGCATATGATATGCAAGTTGGAATGAATATAGTCATGTATGAAACCCAAAACATAGAATAAAAATATGTAAGGCTGGTCTGAGGGTAATGTATCAACGCTCATGGACATCTATAGTGTTTTGGCTACTTCACTCTTAATTTTTCCTTTTGTGTACCAACATGAGGAATGCTGGCACTCGGACGGAGAAGTGCCATTTTGGCTGATAACAGGTTATGAAATGAGGTGTCTCGTTAACATCAAATTCCCAATTCATATTTAAGGCAGGGCCACTATTGTAACATATCATCTTTTGGCCTATCCTCTAATATATATTATTCTCAAACATGATAATCGGATTCGATTATTGACAGATCAAACGGACTTGGTTTCTCCAATTCCCAGATAGGTGATTATGAAATGGATTATATTATTCTCGACTTGGGATCATATGTTAACATTATTACCAGAAATACATGGGAAATTATGGTAAATTCAAGGCTAGTAGAATCTCTTGTTCAATCAATATTAGACAATCATTTGAAGGTTTTTCATATTGGTCAACTCACACAGGTTCCTATCGAGATAGAAGGACTGAAGATGTATGCATATTTTGAAGTTATAGATATTGTCTATGATATGAATATGTATTCCACACTTTTGGGGATCAAATGAGCTATAGAAAACCAAAATATTATGAATTTTAAGAAGAGGATATTGACATTCGACGACACAGATCTAAGGGTGGTCGCTCCAATTGATCATTTGGAAGGATAGAGATATGTCGAGCAAGTAAAAAATGCAAGATAAGATATATCGATCATACCTACAATATTAATTCTTTGATGGGAGACTATGATAATCAAAAATCCAATGGAAAACTCAATTGGTGAAGCATTAGTTCCTTCTCATCAGACCCAAGAGAAGCTCAAGAGAACTAGCATAACCAACTACATGAAGTATCAATGCGTAAATGGGAAAGAATTAAAAAGTATATGCGACAGGTAGGTACTGAGGTATGTTATCTACCTACCTATTAATGTTTATCTAACTTGGAATATTTTCTGACAGAGTTTGAAGAGAAAGTAACTGAACCGTAGTGCTTGTTAGCCCTGGATTTGGAATTGAAGGCTACACCTGGAAGATGGTGGGTTGTGCATAAGCACTATTTCATAATGGACTCAATTCTGGAAAAGGTTGGAAATTCAATTGGGTAAAAACGTTCCCTACACTCGTCGGAAATACACTTGAATGACTAATCATGTTGAGCATATTAAGCATTAGTGCACGACCTGGTAGACATCGTCGCGATAAGAATGGGTCCACAAGTTTGTAAACGCACTGGACACGATACCAAGAAAATGGTATACATCGGTTGAACTACGATAATAAATAGTTGAATGGGAAGATTTTGCTCCCATTTTCATGCATACATTTGAGTTTTCGGATGATAATAAGATAATTGATGCATCGTTGCAAGTAATCAAAATTAAGATCTTTAATGACATTCCTGTGTCGTGACAAGTTTCCATCAAAGCAACGCGACGGTTTAGGATTGGATGGAGTGATACAATATAACAAGTGAACCTGATAATTATGATCCACATGACATAAATATTCCCAAATATTAGGCTACTCGCACACTGGAAGGATCAGGTTCCATAAAGTGAAAATCTTATGAATCCTTTGAAAATAAAGAAAGTAAATATTGCTTCCTTAGGGAACCCAAAATTTTCCAATATCGGAGACTACTAGGATGATGATACCATAGGAAAGATTACTGACTTATTGCATGAATTTTAGGATCCATTCCCCACAAAAATTTTAGAAATGAAGGGAATTGTTATTGAACTTGGAGAAATCAAGATTCCCTTGAATCCTAATGCCAAAGCTATCAAACAATGACCATACACGCTCAATATAAGATACAAATAAAAATTCAAGGCAGGGTTCGACAGAATGATACATGCAGGAATTATAGAACTTGGAGACGAATCTAAATGGATTAGTCCTATGGTGGTGTAACACAAGAAAACTAGTGAATTCTGTATATGTGTCGACCTAAGGAAGATGAATGATGCATGCCTGCATGATCCATTTCAGACCCCAATTACAGACAAAGTGTTGGAGGGTATCAGAGGACAAGAAGTATATTCATTTAATGATGGATTCTATGCCTACCATAAAATCATAATTGCAAAGTAAGATCAGTACCAAACAACTTTTTTGATAGAATGGGAATGCTTCCAGTATAGGGTAATACCCTTTGAGCTCAAGAATGGTCCTACTATTTTTCCTAGAATAGTCGTAGTTTCTTTTATATATTTCATCAATATATTCCTTGAAGTATACTTTGATGATTGGATAGTATATTGGCCATTAAAATATCACATTGAGAGTCTCAGAATGATGCTCTACTGGTGTAAAGAGTTCCATATTTCCCTTAATTTAAAGAAGTTCATTTTTCGCCCCTTTTGGAATTTTGTTGGGTCATGTGATTTGTTGCAATGGAATATTGATGGATCCTGCCAATATTGTGATTATTGTCAACCTACCACAACCATCGAAAATGAAACAACTGAGAACCACTTTGGGAAATACGGGGTATTACAGAAAATTCATGAGAGGATATCGAGAGGTTATTGCCCCTATGGAGAATTTTTTTAAGAAATACATCAAGTTTCAATGGAATGAGGAATGTCAAGAGAGTCTATATATTCTTAAAAACAAGATGGTTAAAGTGCCTATATTGGTATTTATAGTCTGGAAGAAAGAGTTTCATGTACATGTCGATGCATCGTCTGTCATGTTGGGCATTGTACTTGCTTATCCAGGTGAGGGTTCTATTGATCATCTTATTGCATTTTCTAGTAGAAAAATGTCGACGACATAAAATAACTATAACATGATAGAAAGAGAAGGAATATATATGGTATACGCTCTTCAAAATTTTCGACATGATTTGTTGGGAGGACACTTCTAGATGCATCCATACCATTATGCATTGAAGTATTTAGTCAATAATCCAATGTTGGGGGATAATATTTTTCGATGGTTCTCCTATTCCAAGGATTTTGTTTTGAAATTATTGTCAAGTTAGTTTAGCTAAATTCAGGACCACACCATCTGTTGAGGTTAGAACTTGGAGAAGATTTCGTTAGTCTCGACGATAGTCTTCCTGGTGCACAACTATTTGCAATAAATATGTTTGATTATCACTACAGAGATATTGTACATCTCTTAACAGTAGGATATGCAACATAAGGATTTATTCCACATAGAAGAAACAATTAGGTGTAAAAGTTTCATATTTCCAGTTGATCATTGGAAAATTGTACAAGATGGGACCAGATGAAATCCTTGTCGCTATGTTTTGGAACATGAGAGACCAATGGTTTGGAATGAATCCCATATTGGTGTTGTAGGAGGTCGCTACGCACGAAAAGAATCAATGCACAAAACATTACAAGTAGGATTGTGGTGGAATACTTTGCATGCATATGCTATAGATTATTTTCGCAGATGTGATATTCACCATAGTAGTGGAAATCCGTTCGATGAGATGAGATGTAGCTGGTACCACAGGTGACTTTGTAGGAATTTGACTAATGGGTTGTTGATTTTGTGGGTCTTATTAATCCTCTAGGAAAAAGGAAAGGTGCATCTTATATAATTACTTCCATAGAATACTTGGACATATGGGATGAAGTAGTGCAAGTAAAGGATTTTATTTCTGTGACTGCAGCAATATTTTTGTTCAACCATGTTGTGAATTGATTTGGTTGTGCAAAGATTTTGATAAGTGATAAAGGAACACATTTTATGAATCGAGTGATTAAAAAATTAACTGAGGAATTTCATATTCAGCATCGAAAAACAATGCCATATTACCCACAAGCAAATGGTGTTGTCAACGCATTCAATAAGATCTTGGAGAATGCATTGAAGACATATGTAATATTCATAGGGATGATTGGGATCAGAAGATATTTATGATATTATGGGATTATTACATAACCTATAAAATGTTGACATGAAAAACTCCATTTATAATGGTTTATGGACAAGAAGCTACCATTCCCCTAGAGTATATGGTACCTAGTCTCAATATAGATGGAATTACGGAGATGCACGATGTTGGTACTGTAGAGGAAATATTGTTGTGGCTTGTGCAGTTGGAAGATGATAATTTTGTCATAAGCTATCATCAGCGTGTTAAGAAGAAGAGACAAAAATATTGACACAACCATCATATTCATTTTAAGCAATTTCAGACCGAAGACCATGTTATCCTATATGACAGTAAGTTTTTTAAGCATCTTGGAAAGTTTTGAACACATTGACTAGGACCATATGTTGTCATCCATATTACTGAGGGAGGTGCAGTTCATTTACTTAAATTAGATGGTACACCCTTCAAGGGGTTAGTAAATGGAAGTAGCCTAAGGCCTTATTAGGATAGCTTCACTTTGGTTGACTAATAGTTCAAAAAGATAAAGAAAGAATTTATAAGAAAAAACAAGTCGTAAATTTATGAGTATTTTTGTCGCATGTTTATGACCTTTTTTTCAATGTGTATAATTTTGTCGTAGAATATATGTCTGTTGCAAGAGAAGAATTGTTGTCACAGGCTATATGTCTGTCACAAGAAAAGAGTTTTTGTTGAAGGATGAACTTTTGTTGCAAGTGACAGTTGGCTAGCACTTAATTTGAGGTAATGGGATATATATATTTTTAGCTTCTTAAAAGGATATATATATCAACTTTTAGAAGCTCTCTCTCTCTCTCTCTCTCTCTCTCTCTCTCTCTCTCTCTCTCTCTATATATATATATATATATATATATATATATATATATATTTCATAAGTTTTATAAAAAAACTATGAAATTAATCAGTTTTATATGCAAATTTGTAAAAAAAATTAAAAAATTACAGCATTAATTTTTTAAAGATTTATAAAAGAAAATTGACAAGAAAAAACTAAAGAAAATAAAAAAAAATGCTTGAATTTTTTTTTTGAAAAAAACAAAAACTTTATAACAAATTTTAAATCTTAAATTAAAAAAAACAAAACAAAACAAAAAAAAACAAACACAAATTAAAAGATAAAAATAAAATAAAACAAAAACAAAAATTAAAAATAAAAATAAAAAACAACAAAGAAAAATAAAAACCCTACCCTTCTTCCCTCTCCCTGTCTCAGAATGGCGTCATGAGAAAGTAAGCGTTTCATAGTGGGCGAGTTGTGAGGATGGAGAGGGTGGAGGGGAGAGAGGGGGGTAGTGGACGGGAACAAAGGGAGGCGGGATGGGGTAAAGGGGGGAGGCAGAGGGGAGGACAAGGAGGGAGAGGAGGAGGGAGGACAGGGAGTGGTGTAGAGTCTGAGTTGAGGTTGGATAGCGACGACGCGATTATGGAAATCACGATTGGCCTCTAGGGGGTCATGTGGGTATATTTATCATTTACATTTTTTTATTGATAAATTATCTTAAAATATTTTTTTATTTTAATTTGGGTTTTGAATTTTTTAATAAATTTCACATTTTTGAATTTTTCACTTTTTAAATTTTTTTTCCTAAAGCTATACTTTTTTTAAATTTTAACCTTTCACAATAGTGACAATTACTTCAGGAGGTCCACTTTTGAATATAGGGGTGAATTTAGGGTTTTGATTACAATGATACCAACCATGGTTCATTTTAGGGTTGTTTTTTTGTGTTTTTAAGGCAAAAGTATGAATTTTATAGTTTAATATACGGTTTGATTATGCATTACATCATAAATTATCTTATTTTATATGGAAAGAGTGGTGAAATAATATCTTCAATAATTTGTGTTTAACTAAGTGCTAGCTACATGTAATATTACGAAGACATTTAATAAATAGAATTTTAAATTATGATACAATGACATAATAATGTCGTTTTTTGAAAAGTGTGCTACCGGTGGAATTAATTTTCAAATCATGCCTTGATTTTAAGGTTATTGTAAATAATACCAGCATATATCCAAATCCTAGGCTCTATCAAGCACCGAGAGGGATCAAATTTTTGGAGGTGCAAACCTCTTCTTAAGTATTGCACACAACTATGAGCTTTGGTGTGATTACTGAAAGACACATCTGTTTATTTAAGGTTGACATATAGTATTTTTATTATTAATATTTAATACTATTTCTAGCTGAGATATAATATTTTTTATTATTTTTTATTTTGTTAGGAAAGAACATTACAACATCTCCCCCATACATGGTTTTAAAACCATGTTCAAGGTCCTCGTAAAACCATGGGTTGTTTAGGAGGCCTTGCACTTGGTCTTAAACGATTTGCAATGACCTCCTAAACCATGTATAATAAAACTATGGGTTATTTAGGAGGCCTTGTACATGGTTTTAAAACTATTTGCAAGGCCCTCCTAAACCATGTACAATAAAACCATGGGTTGTTCAGGAGGCTTTGGACATGGTTTTAAAACCATGTCAACAAGCAATATTTTTTTTGCGGATAATTCCATTTTATATTCTTTATTATTTTCTTAAGTAGGAACATTACAACATATCCCCCATATTGTGTTGTTTTTCTTACCGACATTTTTTTCCTATAATTAATTTTTTTATTTTTTACTGTTTTTTTAGGTAGGAACATTACAACATCTCCCCCATATTAGGTTGTTTTTGTGGCTGGAATTTATTTTGGAGGATAATTAACTTTTTTATTCTTTATGTTCAATATTTACAAGAGGAATACTACATAACGTTACAAGATCTCCCCCATACTACATTGTAGAGCACCTCTCGACGAAATTAAGGAGTGTTTTTCTCCATGTCCACATTTTTAGCCATGAAAACATTGGTGCTACTGATTGCACCACATTTTGATTTGGAGGTATTATTGGGTGTTTTTTTCACAGAAATTGGAGTTTTTATGGCAAGAGTTCTTGTTTTGAGTATAAATTGTTAGTTTTTTATCATTTAAACAAAATGATCTTAAGATATTATCTGAGAGAATGCCATGCACAACAATAATCATAAGACACAAGAGACACAAAGAATTTTCCTCAGGGAAACCATAAAGTAGAAAACCCCGCAACTTCCTTGGAGATAGAATGAGCACCAATCGTAGTAGTGAAACTCAAAGACAGAGAAGATGATCTCCAACAATAGTTCTCTCTCTCTCACTCATGCACCCCAGTGAGTGAGTGTGTGTGTGATAAATAGAGAGGCCTACTCTCTATTTATATTATTTCGTTCAACTAATGTCCATTCCAACAAGTTGGCCTTACTTAACAATTACTTACTAGGGATGACATCTTTAGGAGAGTCTAATAACCCTAGTTCCCCACAACTGTGGGGACTTTTCCCTTCGATCAACAAGGAGGGTTAACCTTGACTCAATTGTGGGGAGTATTTCCCTGACTTACAATGGAGGGTTAACCTCAATGACTTTACATGACTTGTTTACATTATTGATTCTCCTGATAGGAACATCGGGACATGACTCAATTACATTACAAATACTTCCTGGAATAAACATCGGGGTACAATACATAATATATACAAGTGAATACATTCCGAAGTTACAAGTATATCAACACTCCCTCTTAAATAGGAAGGTATTACAAGTATAGAAGAAGTATTGTTCTTTATATCATCTGGATCATCATCAAGTCATCTTAATCTTCAAGTCATCTTCACTGTGAATTCATCTTCATTGTCAAGTCATATTAATCAAGTATAGATCATCACTTGATATGGAGTATCACTGGGTCATCATTAAGTCTTGATCATCACTTGATATGGAGTATCACTGGATCATCATCAAGTCTGGATTATCACTTTATTTGGATCATCATCAAAGTTGGATCATCATTGGATCATCACCATCATCACTGCTTCCACTATCTCAATCAAATGGTTCTATCTCTTCATTCTTCTCTTCACAGGAAGTTCTATAGAGCCAACCCTTTTTCATGTTGGTTTTAGGCCTATCCTCTAGGTAGGTATTCATCTTCTTCAACACTTATATCTGACCATGAGAGGAACACATCCAAGAACCATGTCAGAATGGCCTTCCCAACACTTACATTTTTCATTCTCAAAGAATGGCTCTCAGCCCTAGGATGAGTGTCAGTCCTAGATTGAAAAACATTCCTGGTAACTGACCAGGTGCCTCCATTCTCCTAGAGAATGGCCTCTTAGCACCAATCTGAGCTTCAGTCCCAGGCTGAATCAATTTACTAGTAACTGACCAGGCGCCTCCATTCTCCCTGAGAATGGCTTCTCAGCACTAAGCTGAGCTTTGGTCCCAGACTGAATCAAAGTTCATGGTAACTGACCAGGTGCCTCTATTATCCTAGAGAATGGATTCTCATCACTAAGCTGAGCTTCAGTCCCATATTGAATCAAATTCCTGGTAACTGACCAAGTTCCTCCATTTTCCTAGAGAATGACTTCTCAGCACTAAACTGAGCTCCAGTCCCAGAAAAAATCAAATTTCCTGGTAACTGACCAGGTGCCTCCATTCTCCTAGAGAATGGCTTCTTAGCACTAAGCTGAGATTCAGTCCCAGACTGAATCAATTTCTTGGTGACTAACCAGGTGCCTCCATTATCCTAGAGAATGGCTTTTAGCATGATAGGACACACCATATATCATCCGAGGAAAGAGCTCTACACTTACATCTGACCATGGGAGGCCTAGCCTTCCACCATGTCAGAAAGGATTAAGGACTCATCACTTCCCTTTGGAAACTTCACTCTAGACATTTCTAGCATAGAATCACATCAGGGATGATTAGGTCCAAGGATAACCTACAAGCTTCGCCAGGACCAATTACATCTGAGGAAAACCTACAAGACCATTTACATCTAGGAAACTTACGAGCTTCACTAGGATTTATGCTCAAACAACCTGTCTCACCAGCTGTGCTATAACTCCCTCTTTTGAGAGTTCTTGATATGGATAACAAATGGAGCTTCACTGCTCCTCTCTACATCATACAAAAATGCAAGTCAGATCAATCAAATCAAATAATAGTTTTCAAAAGAAAAATACTAGGTCCCAAATAGAAAGTGGAAACATTTTTTTCCTTGGTTGCAATCAACACCATATACGACTCCATCCTTCCAAACCAAGAGATCACACCTAATCTCATACTAAAGTAGCACCTTGAAGTGCTCTTCCTATCAATGGCACTACCTGCCCAATACGAATCCACATAATCCTCTAGGTTAATCTTCTGATTTGTATCATACTTGATCCCATACTCAACTGTACCCTTCAGGTACTTCACTTCATGCTTTGCAACCATCAGGTGAACATGTCCCAATGTAAAATCCACTACATTTACTAAAGAACAAGTAGCAAATTGACACTACACAAAGTAGCACAAAGTATATGGTATCTAACGCCTCGATCACTGACTCAGACACACAGCACCGAACTCATAGACCAAGTAGGAGGGCCAACTTCAAGGCACTAGATGAAAGATGATTCAAACAAAGAAAACTCAAAGGCTTAACAACAAGAAAACAATATGGCATATAGGATTATGGACTTACAAAATCATGCAAACAACAGAAGACCCCTAAGCAGACAAAAATAAAACAATATAGGGACAAGAAAACCCTATCCAAAATTTTATGGTACTACGGGATATACGCGACTGTGTTATAGAGAAACTTGCGTACCATACGCGACTATATTATAGAGAAACCCGCGTATACAAGTTGCTATACACAACTGTGTATCACAACAACCTGCTTATACAACAAAATAAATTTCAAAGAAAAAATTAAAGGTATTTGGATAGACTATACTGCAAATCAAAAGGCAAGATAAAAATACCACACTCAGAATCAAAGAAAAGATTGGTAAAGCACATACAGGGAGAACCCACAGCAGGCTGGACTCCCCAGCGCAGTTGCTAGTTCTATTTTTTATGGAATTGCATCCTTGTAACCTAGGGTCTGGGGTTACCAACTTACTACTAACTTACAGAAAATCATATTTTTTTTTAGAGAATCGAAAGAGAATAGGAAGAAAGTCTTGACTTACTCGATTAACGACAATTGATCCAAGCATGATCTTCTCTCGCTCCAATTCTTTCCAAAGCTTCTAGGGATGCACCTCTTCACCTGCAAAGAGAAAATCCTTCAAGTAATATCTCGTGCATATATATATCATAGGTTATATGAAAAGCATATAAATAATATACTCAAACATATTGATTAAATTAATATACATGAAATAGACACAATACAATATTGGAAGAAGAATTCTCTTCATTGACAAGCGGGGAATAATATAAGAATACAACCCATCTTATAACACAAGGACTCCTCTGCAACCAAAGGACTCTGAGTTCTTCTACTCCAAGATTCCGGAGGTATACCACCAGCATAACTTTTCTCTCCAAAATTTATTGATTAGCCTCCACACCAAGGCCTCTATTTATACTTTGGGAAATAGAGTGCTTTCGAAGGTTGGGATGGTTGAGATGGTTGGGATAGTTATGGATTAGGACCCAACTAATCTCATCTAATCTTGATTTATATTTTTTAATGTCAAATTAAGGTATACATCGGTATTAATATAGGAAAATCATGTATAATACACATGTTGCTCAAAGGGAACTCGTGTATGCAAGTATACGTGGGTTGCAATGGAAATACTCGCATACGATATGCGAGTTGCAATGCATATAGTCATGTATGCAACCCAAAACTTAGAATAAAAATATGTAAGGCTGGTATGAGGGTAATGTATCAAATCTCATGCACATCTATAGTGTTTTGGCTACTTCACTCTTGATTTTTCCTTTTGTGTACCAACATGAGGAATTCTGGCACTCGGACGGAGAAGTGCCATTTTGGATGATAACAGGTTATGAAATGAGGTGTCTCATTAACATCAAATTCCCAAGTCATATTTAAGGCAGGGCCACTATTGTAACATATCATATTTTGGCCTATCATCTAATATATATTATTCTCCAACATGATAATCGGATTCGATTATTGACATATCAAATGGACTTGGTTGCTCCAATTCCTAGATAGGTGATTATGAAATGGATTATATTATTCTGGAACTGGGATCATATGTTAACATTATTACCAGAAAGACATGGGAAATTATGGTAAATTCAAGGCTAGTATGATCTCTTGTTCAGTCGATATTAGACAATCAGTCGAAGGTTTTGCATATTGGTCAACTCATACATTTTCCTATCGAGATAGAAGGACTGAGGATGTATGCATATTTTGAAGTTATAGATATTGTCTATGATATGAATATGTATTCCACACTTTTGGGGATCAACTGAGCTATAGACAATCAAAATATTATGAATTTTAAGAAGAGGATATTGACATTCGACGACGCAGAGCTAAGGGTGGTCGCTCCAATTGATCGTTTGGAAGGCTAGAGATATGTCGAGAAAGTAAACAATGCAAGATAAGATGGATATATGGATCATACCTACAATATTAATTCTCTGATGGTTGACTATGATAATCGGAAATCCAACGGAAAACTCAGTTTGTAAAGCATTAGTTCCTTCTCATTAGACCTAGGAGAAGCTCAAGAGAACTAGCATAACCAACTACATGAAGTATCAATGCGTAAATGGGAAAGAATTAAAAAGTATATGTGATGGGTAGGTACTGAGGTATGTAATCTACCTACCTATTAAGGTTTACCTAACTTGGAATATTTTCTTACAGAGTTTGAAGAGAAAGTAACTGAACCGTAGTGCTTGTTAGCCCTGGATTTGGAATTGAAGGCTACACCTGGAAGATGGTAAATTGTGCATGAGCACTATTTCATAATGGACTCAATTCTGGAAAGAGTTGGAAATCCAATTGGGAAAAAATGTTCCCTACACTGGTCGGAAATACACTGGAATGACTAATCATGTTGAGCATATTAATCATTGGTGCATGACATGGTAGACATCGTCGCGATAAGAATGGGTCCACAAGTTTGTAAACGCACTGGACATGATACCAAGAAAATGGTATACATTGGTTGAACGATGATAATAAATAGTTGAATGGGAAGATTTTGCTCCCATTTTCATGCATACATTTGAGTTTTCGGATGATAATCAGATAATTGATGCATCTTTGCAAGTAATCAAAACCAAGATCTTTAATGAAATTCCTGTGTCATGACAAGTTTCCATCAAAGCAACGCGAAGGTTTAGGACTGGATGGAGTGATACAATATAACAGGTGAACCTGCTAATTATGATCCACATGACATAAATATTCCCATATATTAGGCTACTTGCACACTAGAAGGATCAGGTTCCATAAAGTGAAAATTTTCTAAATCCTTTAAAAATAAAGAAAGTAAATATTGCTTCCTTAGGGAACCCAAAATTTTCCAATATCGGAGACTACTAGGATGATGAGACCATAGGAAAGATTACTGACTTATTGCATGAATTTTAGGATCTATTCCCCACAAAAAATTTAGAAATGAAGGGAATTGTTGTTGAACTTGGAGAAATGAAGATTCTGTCACGTCCCCAAGCCTACGACCGGCAAAGAGGACGCGATCTAATGGCTTTAACAGACCGGGCTAAGAGCCCATGAACATGTACAGGCTTAAAAATTGCCTAAAACAGAATGCTGAGAAGAATGCATGACAGTATAACATGCATAAATTCAATTCTTCATCATACACAGCTTAATTAATTCATCTTGCACAGCGGAAGCAACATGCATTCACACAATCATTCTTCAACATGTTCATTTCTATTTAATTAACAGTAAATATAGAATTGTAGAGGTAAAATGAAAAAGATTACTTATCTTATGAAAGCTTTTCTCTGCAACCAGCTACGTCGTTGCAACGTTCCACCCAACCATAGGCCAGCGTGCTCCTTAGTCTCTCAGCAGCACTGCCACCCCCGAGATGGGCATGATTCTCTAAGGAATAAGGGAACTAGAAAGCTTACACATAGCCAGGATACACAAAACACACAGCCAAGCCAACAAAGTTGGGTTTATCAGGCCATTAAGGAGCTGGAGAAGGCAAATTGCTAAGCTGGTGAGCTCATTACAGAGCCAAGAACACCTACACTAGAACTAGCCTGACCTCTAAGACACCCATCCACACCCAACACAAGGAATCGGTCCCTTCTCTGCTACATAGTCCCTCAGGCCTTGCATTCCCTTCCAGTGCTATTCAGGGGTGATGGAGAAGAAGACCAGCCATCTAGTTCTGTCTGTGTGGTTTCTAACACCAGGTTTATCAAGCAACCAAGCCAAAATCCTTACTCCTCACACAGTCCAAAGACCAACAATTGCACTCAGGCAATCAATTTAGCTCTCACAGCTTAAACAGGGAAAAACGACTCCCAAGCAATCATACAGCAAATCCCCAAACGTAACAGCAAAAATGGTTCACAACATGGGGGGAAACACACAGTCCTGAAGCTTATCAGTGAGCACAACTCATAGCAGGGGAAAACGCCCCAAATATCCTGTGCATGAGACCAACAGTTAGTGAGATAGCCAAAAACGTGAATGGCTCTTCACAGCCATGGTAAAAACACATGAAACTTCCAAAAACGTGAATGGAAAATGCACCAGCAGCTCCAAAAACGTGAGGAAGACAACCCAATCCCTGGCACTACAAAAACGACCTCCAATCCATGGGAAAAATGAAGCAAACAGCCAAAAACGTGGAAGGAATCACACAGGAAAAACTCCCGCTGCTCCCAAAACGTGAGGAAAACTAAAAAACGTCCATGCATAGCAGAATGGCATACGTTTTTGGGTATTTTTCCTGCCAAGGAAGTCAGAGCACGTTTTTCAAAAATGGGTCTCTGCCCAATTCGAATTTCTTTTCCCATACTCTTCCCATTCCATGCAATAACTAACTCAACCACATTCTGGCAGAAATAAATGATTGGGGAAAAAGACAAGAAAGGTAGTTGACAGCTTGATGGGTTTTCTCATAGACATTTGGCTTTTCTCCATTGGCCCATAGGTTAAATATTTCACCCCCCCCCTTATCCTTAGGAAATCATGCCCCATTCGATTTAGTTGCCGCGACCGTAGCTGGTTGTGTCCATTAATTAATTATGATGCATATTTACATGATGGCCAACATATTATATGCCGCATGCCCCGATAGACCTTCGGTGACAGTTAAATCCAAAACATAGCATTACCGATCAACGGTGGAGCCTTGGCCTTTAGCTCCACACCATGATCATTACAATATATACATCACATACATCTAATGTAACGGGGTCAAAACCGGGGCATTACAGATTCCCTTGAAGCTTAATGCCAAACCTATCAAACAATGACCATACATGCTCAATATAAGATACAAATAAAAATTCAAGGTAGGGTTTGACAGAATGATACATGCATGAATTATAGAACTTGGCGACAAATCTGAATGGATTATTCCTATGGTGGTGTAACAAAAGAAAAATAGTGAAGTTTGTATATGTGTTGACCTAAAGAAGATGAATGATGCATGCCTGCATGATCCATTTCAGACCCCATTTACAGACAAAGTGTTGGAGGGTGTCAGAGGACAAGAAGTATATTCATTTAGTGATGGATTCTATGCCTACCATCAAATCAGAATTGCAAAGGAATATCAGTACCAAACAACTTTTGTGATAGAATGGGAATGCTTCCAGTATAGGGTAATACCCTTTGAGCTCAAGAATGGTCCTCCTATTTTTCATAGAATAGTCGTAGTTTCTTTTAAATATTTCATCCATATATTCCTTGAAGTCTACTTTGATGATTGGATAGTATATTGGCTATTAAAATATCACATTGAGAGTCTCAGAATGATGCTCTACTAGTGTAAACAGTTCCATATTTCCCTTAATTTAAAGAAGTTCATTTTTCGCCCCTTTTGGAATTTTGTTGGGTCATGTGATTTGTTGCAATGAAATATTGATGGATCCTGCCAAGATTGTGATTATTGTCAACCTACCACAACCATCTAAAATGAAACAACTGAGAACCACTTTGGGAAATACGGGGTATTACAGAAAATTCATGAGAGGATATCGAGAGGTTATTTCCCCTATGGAGATTTTTTTTAAGAAATACATCAAGTTTCAATGGAATGAGCAATGTCAAGAGAGTCTAGATAGTCTTAAAAACAAGATGGTTAAAGTGCCTATATTGGTCTTTATAGTCTGGAAGAAAGAGTTTCATGTACATGTCGATGCATCATTTGTCATGTTGGGCATTGTACGTGCTTATCTAGGTGAGGGTTCTATTGATCACCTTATTGCATTTTCTAGTAGAAAAATGTCGACGACATAAAATAACTATAACATGATAGAAAGAGAAGGAATATATATGGTATACGCTCTTAAAAATTTTCGACATGATTTGTTGGGAGGACACTTCCAGATGCATCCATACCATTATGCATTGAAGTATTTAGTCAATAATCCAATGTTGGGGGATAATATTTGTCGATGGTTCTCCTATTCCAAGGATTTTGTTTTGAAATTATTGTCAAGTTAGCTTAGCTAAATTCAGGACCACACCATCTGTCGAGGTTAGAAATTGGAGAAGATTTCGTTAGTCTCGACGATAGTCTTCCAGGTGCACAACTATTTGCATTAAATATTTTTGATGATCACTACAGAGATATTGTACATCTCTTAATAGTAGGATATGCAACATAAGGATTTATTCCACATAGAAGAAACAATTAGGTGCAAAAGTTTCATATTTCCAGTTGATCGTTGGAAAATTGTACAAGATGGGACCAGATGAAATCCTTGTCGCTATGTTTTGGAACATGAGAGACCAATGGTTTGGAATGAATCCCATACTGGTGTTGTAGGAGGTCACTACGCACGAAAATAAACAATGCGCAAGACATTACAAGTAGGATTGTGGTGGAATACTTTGCATGCATATGCTATAGATTATTTTCATAGATGTGATATTCACCAAAGTAGTGGAAATTCGTTCGATGAGATGAGATGTAGCTGGTACCACAGGTGACTTCATAGGAATTTGACTAATGGGTTGTTGATTTTGTGGGTCTTATTAATCCACTAGGAAAAAGGAAAGGTGCATGTTATATAATTACTTCGATAGAATACTTCAACATATGGGATGAAGTAGTGCAAGTAAAGGACTTTATTTCTGTGACTGCATCAATATTTTTGTTCGACCATGTTGTGAATTGATTTGGTTGCGCAAAGATTTTGATAAGTGATAAAGGAACACATTTTATGAATCGAGTGATTAAAAAATTAACCGAGGAATTTCATATTAAACATCGAAAAACAATGCCATATTACCCACAAGCGAATGGTATTGTCAACGCATTCAATAAGATCTTGGAGAATGCATTGAAGACATATGTAATATTCATAGGGATGATTGGGATCAGAAGATATTTATGATATTATGGGATTATTACATAACCTATAAAATATTGACATGAAAAACTCCATTTATAATGGTTTATGGACAAGAAGCTACCATTCCCCTAGAGTATATGGTACCTAGTCTCAATATAGATGGAATTATGGAGATGCACGATGTTGGTACTGTAGAGGAAATATTGTTGTGGCTTGTGCAGTTGGAAGATGATCATTTTGTCATAAGCTATCATCAGCGTGTTAAGAAGAAGAGACAAAAATATTGACACAATCGTCATATTAATTTTAAGCAGTTTCAGACCGAAGACCATGTTATCCTATATGACAGTAAGTTTTTTAAGCATCTTGGAAAGTTTTGAACACATTGGCTAGGACCATATGTTGTCATCCATATTACTGAGGGAGGTGCAGTTCATTTACTTAAATTAGATGGTACACCCTTCAAGGGGTTAGTAAATGGAAGTATCCTAGAGCCTTATTAGGATAGCTGCACTTTGGTTGACTGATAGTTCAAAAAGATAAGGAAAGAAGTTATAAGAAAAAACAAGTCGTAAATTTATGAGTATTTTTGTCGCATGTTTATGAGTTTTTTTTCAATGTGTATAATTTTGTCACAGACTATATGTCTGTCGCAAGAGAAGAATTGTTGTCACAGGCTATATGTCTGTCACAAGAAAAAACTTTTTGTTGAAGGATGAACTTTTGTCGCAAGTGACAGTTAGCCAGCACTTAATTTAAGGTAATGGGATATATATATATATATATATATATATATATATATATATTTCATAAGTTTTATAAAAAAAACTATGAAATTAATCAATTTTATATGCAAATTTGTAAAAAACAAAAAAAAAATTACCGCATTATTTTTTTAAAGATTTATAAAAGAAAATTGACAAGAAAAAACTAAAGAAAATAAAAAAAATGCTTGAAATTTTTTTTGAAAAAAAAAACTTTATAACAAATTTTAAATATTAAATTTAAAAAAAAAACACAAAAAAAACAAAAACAAAAAAAAACACAAATTAAAAGATAAAAATAAAATAAAACAAAAACAAAAATTAAAAATAAAAATAAAAAACAACAAAGAAAAATAAAAACCCTACCCTTCTTCCCTCTCCCTATCTCGGAATGGCATCATAAGAAAGTAAGCGTTTCACTGTTGGTGAGTTGTGAGGATGGAGAGGGTGGAGGGGAGAGAGGGGGATAGTGGAGGGGAACAAAGGGATGGGGGATGGGGTAGAGGGGGCAGGCAAAGGGGAGGACAAGGAGGGAGAGGAGAAGGGAGGACAAGGAGTGGTGCAGAGTCTGAGTTGAGGTTGGCGAGCGGAAACACGATTATGGAAATTGCGGTTGGCCTCTAGGGGGTCGTGTGGGTATATTTATCGTTTACAATTTTTTATTGATAAATTATCTTAAAATATTTTTTTATTTTAATTTGGGTTTTGAATTTTTTAATAAATTTCACATTTTTGAATATTTAACTTTTTAAATTTTTTTTTCTAAAGCTATAGTTTTTTAAAATTTTAACCTTTCACAATAGTGACGATTATTTCACGAGGTCCACTTTTGAATATAGGGGTGGATTTAGGGTTTTGATTACAATGATACCAACCATGGTTCATTTTAGGGTTGTTTTTTTGTGTTTTTGAGGCAAAAGTATGAATTTTATAGTTTAATATACGGTTTGATTATGCATTACATCATAAATTATCTTATTTTATATGGAAAGAGTGGTGAAATAATATCTTCAATAATTTGTGTTTAACTAAGTCCTAGCTACATGTAATATTACTAAGACATTTAATAAATAGAATTTTAAATTATGATACAATGACATAATAATGTCGTTTTTTTAAAAGTGTGCTACCGGTAGAATTAATTTTCAAATAATGCCTTGATTTTAAGGTTATTGTAAATAACGCCAACATAGATCGAAATCCTAGGCTCTATCAAGCGTCGAGAGGGATCAAATTTTTGGAGGAGCAAACCTCTTCTTAAGTATTGCACACAACTACGAGCTTTGGTGTGATTACCGAAATACACATCTGTTTATTTAAGGTTGACATATAGTATTTTTATTATTAATATTTAATACTATTTATGGCTGACATATAATATTTTTTATTATTTTTTATTTTGTTAGGAAATAACATTACAACATCTCCCCCATACATGGTTTTAAAACCATGTTCAAGGTCCTCATAAAACCATGGGTTGTTTAGGAGGCCTTGCACTTGGTCTTAAAACGATTTGCAATGACCTCCTAAACCATGTATAATAAAACTATGGGTTATTTAGGAGGCCTTGTACATGGTTTTAAAACTATTTGCAAGGCCCTCGTAAACCATGTACAATAAAACCATGGGTTGTTCAGGAGGCTTTGGACATGGTTTTAAAACCATGTCAACAAGCAATATTTTTTTTGCGGATAATTCAATTTTTTATTTTTTATTATTTTCTTAAGTAGGAACATTACAACATATCCCCCGTATTGTGTTGTTTTTCTTACCGACATTTTTTTCCTATAATTAATTTTTTTATTTTTTACTGTTTTTTTAGGTAGGAACATTACAACATCTCCCCCATATTAGGTTGTTTTTGTGGCTGGCATTTATTTTGGAGGATAATTAACTTTTTTATTCTTTATGGTCAATATTTACAACAGGAATGTTACATAACGTTACAAGATCTCCCCCATACTAGGTTGTAGAGAACCTCTCGACGTAATTAAGGAGTGTTTTTCTCCATGTCCACATTTTTAGCCATGAAAAAATTGGTGCTACTGATTGCACCGCATTTTTATTTGGAGGTGTTTTTGGGTGTTTTTTTACAGAAATTGGAGTTTTGATTGCAAGAGTTCTCGTTTTGAGTATAAATTGTTAGTTTTTTTTATCATTTAAGCAATATGATCTTAAGATCTTATCTGAGAGAATGCCATGCACAACAATAATCATAAGACACAAGAGACACAAATAATTTTCCTTGGGGAAACCATAAAGTAGAAAACCCCACAACTTCCTTGGAGATAGAATGAGCATCAATCGCAGTAGTGAAACTCAAAGACAGAGAAGATGATATCCACCAATAGTTCTCTCTCTCTCTCTCACTCATGTGCCCCAATGAGTGAGTGTGTGTGTGATAAATAGAGAGGCCCACTCTCTATTTATATTCTTTCATTCACATAATGTCCATTCCAACAAGTTGGACTTACTTAACAATTACTTACTAGAGATGACATCTTTAGGAGAGTCTAATAACCCTAGTTCCCCACAACTGTGGGGACTTTTCCCTTCGATCAACAAGGAGGGTTAACCTTGACTCAATTGTGGGGACTATTGCCCTGACTTACAATGGAGGGTTAACCTCAATGACTTTACATGACTTGTTTACATTATTGATTCTCCTGATAGGAACATCGGGACATGACTCAATTACATTACAAATACTTCCCGGAATAAACATCGGGGTACAATACATAATATATACAAGTGAATACATTCCGAAGTTACAAGTATATCAACACTCCCTCTTAAATAGGAAGGTATTTTCTCGACACAATTTATTAGCATAAGTCTTATTCTTTGTATCATCTAGTTCATCATCAAGTCATCTTAATCTTCAAGTCATATTCACCATCAAGTCATCTTCATTGTCAAGTCATATTAATCAAGTCTAGATCATCACTTGATCTGGAGTTTCACTGGGTCATCATTAAGTCTGGATCATCACTTGATATGGAGTATCACTGGATCATCATCAAGTCTGGATTATCACTTGATTTGGATCATCATCAAAGTTGGATCATCATTGGATCATCACCATCATCACTGCTTCTACTATCTCAATCAAATGGTTCTATCTCTTTATTCTTCTCTTCACAGCAAGTTCTATAGAGCCAACCCTTTTTCATGTTGGTTTTAAGCCTAGCCTCTAGGTAGGTCTTCATATTATTCAACACTTATATCTAACCATGAGAGGAACACATTCAAGAACCATGTCAGAATGGCCTGCCCAACACTTACATCTTTCATTCTCAAAGAATGGCTCTCAGCCCTAGGATGAGTGTCAGTCCTAGATTGAAAAAAATTCCTGGTAACTGACCAGGTGCCTCCATTCCCCTAGAGAATGACCTCTTAGCACTGAGCTAAGCTTCAGTCCCAGGCTGAATCAATTTATTGGTAACTAACCAGGTGCCTCCATTCTCCCTGAGAATGGCTTCTCAGCACTAAGCTGAGCTTTAGTCCCAGACTGAATCAAAGTTCCTGGTAACTGACCAGGTGCCTCTATTATCCTAGAGAATGGATTCTCATCACTAAGTTGAACTTCAGTCCCATACTGAATCAAATTCCTGGTAACTGACTAAGTGCCTCCATTCTCCTAGAGAATGACTTCTCGGCACTAAGTTGAGCTCCAGTCCCAGAAAAAATCAAATTTCTTGGTGATTGACCAGGTGCCTCCATTCTCCTAGAGAATGGATTCTCAGCACTAAGCTGAGCTTCAGTCCCAGACTGAATCAATTTCTTGGTGACTGACTAGATGCCTCCATTCTCCCAGAGAATGGCTTTTAGCATGATAGGACACACCATCTATCATCCGAGGAAAGAGCTCTACACTTACATCTGACCATGGGAGGCCTAGCCTTCCACCATGTCAGAAAGGATTAAGGACTCATCACTTTCCTTTGGAAACTTCACTCTGACCATTTCTAGCATAGAATCACATCAGGGATGATTAGTTCCAAGGATAACCTACAAGCTTTGCCAGGACCGATTACATTTGAGGAAAACCTACAAGACCATTTACATCTAAGCAACTTACGAGATTCACTAGGATTTATGCTCAAACAAACTGTCTCACCAGCTATGCTAGAACTCCGTCTTTTGAGAGTTCTTGATATGGATCACAAATGGAGCTTCACTGCTCCTCTCTACATCATACAAAAATGCAATTCAAATCAATCAAATCAAATAGTAGTTTTCAAAATAAAAATACTAGGTCCCAAATAGAAAGTGGAAACATATTTTTCCTTGGATGCACTCAACACCATGTAGGACTCCATCCTTCCAAACCAAGAGATCACACCTAATCTCATACTAAAGTAGCACCTCAAAGTGCTCTTCCTATCAATGGCACTACCTGCCCAATACGAATCCACATAACCCTCTAGGTTAATCTTTTGATTTGTATCATACTTGATCCCATACTCAATTGTACCCTTCAGGAAGCTCACTTCATGCTTTGCAACCATCAGGTGAACATGTCTCAATGTGTTCACAACAAAACAAATATCTAGTCTCGTATTAGTTAGGTACATCAATGAACAAATCATCTAACAATACATTGTGGCATCAACTGAATATGATGGAGCAACACTTAATAGCTTTAGGTTTGATTCCATAGGTGTGGTCATGGCCTTGTAGTCCATCATCCTGAACCTCTTCAGGATCTCTACTACATACTTCCCTTATCCCAGGGAGATTCCATCTGCATTCTGTCACACCTGCATGCCTAGAAATTAGTGCATCATATCCAAGTCCTTCATCTCGAACTCAGTAACAAGTCTCCTTCTTGCAACTTTAATGAGTTCCCTTTTCCGTCAGGAACAAGTCATCGACATATAACATGAGAATTACTGGTTTTCCACCTTCAACCTTGAAGCAAGTTTTGGAATGGGATTTACTCTCAGTAAAGCCTAGAGCCATTCGTAAGATTTCCATCCTTTTGTACCATGTCAAACCTCAGGATCTTCTACAGTCACTCCCTCTAAAGCAGAGAATCATACTCCCTCTGTCTTTCATACTCTATGTACTGAAACATTATGTATCGAGTGACAAGTAGCTTCCTCTACTACTATTATTCTATGTATCCATATAGGGTCATTGGATACCAAGATCCTCTATCTTGAACCTTTTCAAAATTTATTCTTGCACCCATCTGTGAACTTGTCATCCTCTATAGGATTTCATCTTTAGCCTTGTAGCAAAGGTTAGAATCTTCATCACTCTAGGTGATCTTCAAGCTCCTCATGTATGTGTTATCCCATGGGTGTATTCTGAGCTCATACAAGGCCTTCTTTAATTTGCACACATGAGTCAACATGTCATGTGTCTTAACTTCCAATGGTTTCAAATGTCTCTTCATAGTTTATGCCTTCTTTCCATGAGAAGCCTTGTGCTACGGATCTTGCCATGTATCCCACAATGTTTCCATCTACTGCATACTAGATCTTGTAGATCCATATTGAAGACATTACAGACTTCACTTCAGGTCTGTATCCTAGACACCATTCTTCTTGAACTGGTATTCTCTTTCCCTTTCTTCCTGGCTACTTCTTCATAGCTAGAAGGATTTGCATTAATGATGTCGCTCAATAGTGTCACGTAACTAGAGTGTCTCTGAGGCCTCTTTCTTTCTTTGAAATTATCGTCCTATTATTCTTCATTTTGGATTCTTTCTTGAACTGTTGTTACTTGTTCTTCGGAACAAGTCTCATCCTTCTTTTCTTGTAGGTGATTGTGCGCGATATTTCCTTCAAGTCAAATGCATTTGTATGGTTAGAAACTTTTCATAAGGAATATTCATAATGGAAAATTATTATGCATAAATATATGATCATGCAACTATTTTATCCAATACAACATTCATCCATATCTCACGGAAAATTTCTAGATGCCTTCCATCTCTACCAGGACAACATTGAGATTGTGCACTAATCCAATATGTCATCAAAGAGGTTTCATTCTAGATAAGTAGAAACAGAGAGTTGTCTAGCACCATGAGCTACTTACCCATCACATGTGTATTAGTAGTATACTATCATTAATGCAAACATTCTATCATGCATAATACATCAACTAAATATAAACAAATGCATAACAAAACAATACCATGAAATGACAATTGAATACTTATCTTTATTTGTTTCGTGGGTAGACTCCTTGAGCCTTCAGCTTCATCATCTTCTTCATTTATCATTTCTTAACCAAATTCTAAGATGGATAAGAGGTTTTTCAAGATTTGAGTCCTTTGTATTCCTCATCGCTTGAGGGATCTTCTTTGGATGGTGAGATCTTGATCTTCAGTTGCTCCCATCTTCTCTTCTCTTATTATGAGTCGAGCTTCTTCTTCTTCCGAGAGTCTGCTGAAAGTAATCACTTCTTTGTGGCACATAGTCCTCAAATGAATGAATCCCATGATCCTGGGAGGCCATTCAAGGTGGTTATCACAACTTCTGTATTCTCTAGTTCTTCTTCTACTGCTTCAAGTTGTTCTTTGATTTGAGAGACCTTCGTAAAGTATGACTACATGATCTCTGCATTCTGGATCTTCACATTCTTCAATTGTTTTCTCAAATTCATCTTCTAATTTATGTTCTTCCCTTCAAATAGATTGGTTAAGGAATCAAACATCTCTTTAGGTTTATTTAGGGAATACATTTGTGATATAAGGTGATTCGTGATTGAATCAATAATGATCTTCTTGGCCTTGACCAATTTCTTCTTGTGTAATTCTTTTAGCCTCATCTCCCTCTGGAACTGGAACCTCTCCACTTATGTAGGTGTCCAATTCATTTTCTTCAAGAACCAGTGGGATCCAATATTTCCATGCTTGGAATTTGTCGGTTTCACCAATATTTTCATCAAGCTGGTGTGACTAGTCATTTAGAAATGAGAACCTCAAATGTAAATAGCAAAATATTATATCTTATCGATTTGAGGTGTCCGTCTTAGTTTTGGAGCTGGCTGATTTAGGGTTTGTCAGAGAAACCCTAATCTTCAAAAACTTGGAATCTTTCAGATCTGATTGGATGGAAATATAGACCTCTTGAATGTTATCTGTCCAATGTACTCATTTTCTAAAAACAGTGGAGGGAAGCTCCTGGAACAAGAAGCCCTAGTTTACCAATTTCTTCTGCAGAAATTCCTGATACAGTTTCTGTGGTATATCTGAAAGTACTATTCACATGTGTTTGAAACCTCACACTTAGGTATCCTTTTAGTTTCTCTTTCCAATGTTGTAGGTTGGAGCAAAATTGGATTCACCAATTGTTACTTATGCTCGTTTTCCCAAGGTGACCTATTTCAGGACTCTTCAGAAGCGAGATCGTGTACGGACTGCCACATGTCACTGGTTCATCTTCAGGGTCTAAAACTTTTACCACATAAATTATAGTATTTTTCATTTATTTAACATATTGAGAAATTTCATTTCAACCTTAGTAGCCCTAGATATAGTAATTTTCCCCATTTGTCATGTTTAGGGATTAATCCTAGGAGAGGCTCAAACCTTGAATTGGAGGAATCATATGTCCCATAATATAATGAATATGAGGCTGAAACATTCATAGAGTGTACATAAATAATTTATCTTCAGATTGTGAAAGTTTGTGTTGCTGATCCTTCTCCAATCACGAGATATAGCAAATCTACCAAAACTATCAGTTTTAGTATTTTAGGGTTTTTTCAGGTCCGAGGTCAAACTAGGGTTTGACTTTCCCGAAGTTTCACCCAACAAAAAATATCGAACCAGGTCTCTAAAATTATATTTTTATGAGGAGAGAAATCCTATACCAGGCTCACTAAAAAATTCCTCTTCTATAAAAATCCCTAATTTCCCACAGCAAAAACTGAAAATGCCCGGAATCAAATTTTGGTTCGATAGAAAGATGCTCCCTTCAATGGAGAGTCATCCTAGGATTATTTTTCTGATGGATTGTGGAGAGAGACCCAATAAGTAAGAAGCCCTAGCTTCTACACCTGCACAGTGTCTTTTTCTCAAGTTAGCTTTGATACCATGTTATATCTTTATCATTTAAGAAATATTACCTTAGGATCTTATCTGAGAGAATAACATGCATAAGAATAATCACAAGAGACAAGAGACACAAATAATTTTCCTCAGGGAAAACATAAAGGAGAAAACCCCGCAAATTCCTCAAAGATAGAATGAGAACCAATGTCAACAGTAAAACTCAAATACAGAAAAGATGATATGAAATAGCAGTTCTCTCTCTCTCACTTGAGAGAGCTTCTCCTCTCTCACTCATGCGCCCCAATGAGTGAGTGTGTGTATGATAAATAGAGAGGCTCACTCTCTATTTATATTCTTTTGTTCACTTAATGTCCACTACAACAAGTAGGCCTTACTTAAAAATTACTTACTAGGGATGACAGCTCTATGAGAGTATAATAACCCTAGTGCCCCACAACTGTGGGGACTTTTCCCTCCGATCAACAAGGAGGGTTAACCTTCAATCAATTGTGGGGACTGTTTCCATGACTTATAATGGAGGGTTAACCTCAATGAATTTACATGAATTGTTTATATTATTTATTCTCCTGATAGGAACATCGGGACATGACTCAATTACATTACAGATACTTCCTGGAATAAACATCGGTGGACAATACATAAGATATACAAGTGAATACATTTTGAAGTTACAAATACATCAACATAAATTTCTCATCAAGTTGTATAACATTTTCAACCAAAATACCACCTTAAAGGTACTTCTAACTTGAAAATATGCAAGGCAAGAGTGTTGAACATTCTTGAGAAGCATGATCTTGATTCAATTGTGACTTTAGTGGTAGAGGAGCCTACCACTAATCCAGAGCGATTCAACCAAAAAAAGAATCAAGAAAATGGAAATAGGATCATATATGACTCTGTGAAGGACAATATCATGTCGATGATTACCTCATCGAATATGGCAAAGGAGTATTTTGAAACATTATAGAACCTTTATGATAAGAAGGATCCCACTCAAATAGGGCCTTGAAGAAGAATTTGTGTAAACTAAAGACGGAGAAGGATGAGACCATAGCATCATTCTTCACAAAGATTTCACAAGTGAAGAATGATGTCCTCCTATCGTCAGATGTAAGTGCAGAGCCCTTCTAACATGGTGGTAGGTGGGTCCTCCCATGGTTAGATGTAAGTGCGAAGCCCTTATGACAGGGAGGTAGATGTGTCCTCCCATGGTTAGATGTAAGTGTGAAGCCCTTTTGACATGGAGGTAGGTGGGTCCTCCAATGGTAAGATCTAAGTGCGGAGCCCTTTTGACATGGAGGTAGGAGGGTCCTCCCATGGTCAGATATAAATGCAGAGCCTTTCCCTAGATGATAGATGGTGTGTCATATCATGTCGGTGGATGTAAGTGCAGAGCCTTTTCTTGGATAGTAGATGGTGTCTCCTACTATGCCAGAGGATTTAAGTGCTGGGCCTTTTTGACTGGGTCAGATGTAACTTTATTTGGATAGTAGATGGTGTGTCCTACTATGCCAATAGATGTAGGTGCTAGGCGTTTCTCTTGATAGTAGAGGGTGTGTCCTACTATTCCAATAGATGTAAGTGCTGGGCCTTTCTCTTGATAGTAGAGGGTGTCTCCTACTATGCCAATATATGTAAGTGTTGGGCCTTTCTCTGGATGATACATGGTGTGTCCTATCATGCCAGTAGATGTAAGTCCTGGGCCTTTAACTAGATGATAGACACTTTGTCCTATCATGCCAGTAAATGTAAGTGTTGGGACTTTCCTTAGATGATAGATGGTGTGTCCTATCATGCCGATGGATGTGAGTGTTGGGCGTGCCTTTTTGACATGGATGTTGGATGTGTTCCTCCCATGGTCAGATGTAAGTGCTGGGCAGGCCTTTCTTACATGGATGTTGGATGTGTTCCTCCCATGGTGAGATATAAGTCTTGAAGAAGACGAAGAACTATATGGAGGCTAGCCCCACAACCAACATGAAAAAGGACGCTCCTTTCTGACATGGATGCTAGATGTGTTCCTCCCATGGTCAGATGTAAGTGCTGGGTGAGCCTTTCTTACATGGATGTTGGATGTGTTCCTCCCATGGTGAGATATAAGTGTTGAAGAAGATGAAAACCTACATGGAGGCTAGGCCCACAACCAACATGAAAAAGGGATGGCTCTGTAGAACTTCCTGTGATGAGTGGAATTAAGAGATAGCATCATTTGATCGAGATAGTGGAGCAGTGATGATGATGATGATCTAGTGATGATCCAACTTTGATGATGATCGAGTGATGATCCAGCTTTAATGATTATCTAGTGATGATATAGTGATGATCCAAAGAAGAAGACTTGTGCTAATGAATTGTGTCAAGAGAAGACCTTCCTAGTTAAGAGGGAGTGTTGATGTATTTGTAGCTTCAGAATGTATTCACTTATATTGTACCCCAATGTTCCTATTGGGAGAATCAATTGTATTTCATTGTATCCTGATGCTCCTATCATGAGAGTCATTAATATAATAAAGTCATGAAAATTCAATGACGTTAAACCTCCATTGTAATTCTAGGCAATAGTCCTCGCAATTGATTTGCGGTTAACGTTCCTTGTTGATCAGGGGGGAAAAGTCCCCACAGTTGAGGGGCACTAGGGTTATGAGACTCTCCTAGAGATGTCATCCATGGTAAGTAATTGTCAAGTGAGAAACTAGTATAAATAGAGAGTGAGACTCTCGATTTGACACACACAGTCACCCAACTATAGCGCATAGGTGAGAGAAGAGGAGTTCACACAAGAGAGAGAGAGAACAATTGTTGGAGATCATATTTTCTATCTTTTGGTTTTACTACTGCCATTGGTGCTCATTCTATCTCTGAGTAAGTTATGGGGTTTTCTCCTTTATGGTTTCCCCGAGGAAAATCTTTGTCTCTTGTCGCTTGTGATTATTTTTCTGCATGTTATTCTCTTAGATAAGATTCTAGATCATATTGCTGAAATAGATAAAAATCTAACATTTCATGTTAAATAGAAACAGATGGTGAAATTGTTGTATCTTATTTTGAAGTATTTCATGCCATTAATCTCATTCCTTCGTAATTTTTACTAGTACATCCTTACCACCCTCCTGTAGATTTATCCTCTTCTCCTTGATTTTCCCGATGTAGGATGGTAGTAATCCTCAACCAAAATATTGGATGGCAAACCCAAGGAACTCATTAGGACTTGATCTTCACATCTCCATAATTTCATGACAATGAGAAATATAAATGTATGTTGATAATCTATAGAACTAGTATGAAGTCATTACGCTGCAACAAATCCTGCAAATAAATATAGATATAGAGTGTTTTTCTTAAAGTTTAACTGTCTAAATAACACAAGTCTAAGAATTATTCATCAATTTTCCATAAATCCAAGAAAATAACTCCTCCCTACAACTTTCTACAAATAGAGCAAGTGACAATGTCGGGGACATTGCCACCACATGGCTCTTGTTTAATATATCATGTGCACCATGTTTAGTTCAATGTGTTTTCAGTCATTCAAAGCATTGATTTACTAATATAACATTTTAAAAACTATGATTTGATCTGTGTTTACTTTTACAGCTATAGCTCATCGATAATGAGGAATCCCACATGACATATTGATGCTAGTAAAGTAATCAAACACCTCGATATGACAATATCAAATTGAAAAATTGCAATGCAATGTGTGTTTTCTTTAATAGCTAATGTGCATTCCATTCTATGCTTCATGTTTTATACTGCATCGTAATGAGGTGTCGTGAAATATGCATCAATGTTAATATTTACATAAAAAACACAATATTCAGTGCATGGTTTCTTTAATAGATACAACACACAGATAATGGGGTATGTCATTGAATGATCCAATGCACGTAAAGGCATAAAATGCATCGATAATGAGAATAGTATTTCTAAAAATTTAATGTTGGATGCATATCTTCTAAAACACCTAATACATATTAGATTTAATGAGTTGATATTTTTAGCTTCTACATGTGTGGTGCATTGGTTGTTATTGATTTGAAGTAAGTTGTTATGAAGAGGTCACGAGTCAGGTCTTACTCATATTCTATGCTAGTGGGTGGTTGTGGGGCACTTAGGGGTATAGCGGTAACGGAAATTGTTTCGCGGACCCTATGTAACACAAGTACCATCCCTTTCGAGGTTGTCAATTCCCCTAGTTACAAAAAAAAAGGGTTGAGCTTTATATTCATGTGCCCATAACTAGGCATCTCAAATGACACACGGAAATAACTAGGCATATTACTGAGGGAGGTGCAGTTCATTTACATAAATTAGATGGTACACCCTTCAAGGGGTTATTAAATGGAAGTAGCATAAATCCTTATTAGGATAGTTGCACTTTGGTTGACTGATAGTTCAAAAAGATAAGGAAAGAAGTTATAAGAAAAAACAAGTTGTAAATTTATGAGTATTTTTGTCGCTTGTTTATGAGCTTTTTTTCAATGTGTATAATTTGTCGCAGACTATATGTCTATCGCAAGAGAAGAATTGTTGTCACAGGTTATATGTTTGTCGCAAGAAAAGAGTTGTTGTTGAGGGATGAACTTTTGTCGCAAGTGATAGTTGGCTAGCACTTAATTTGAGGTAATGGGATATATATATATTTTTAGCTTCTTAAAAGAATATATATATCATCCATGTTATATATTTATCATTTAAGAAATATTACCTTAGGATCTTATCTGAGAGAATAACATGCATAAGAATAATCACAAGAGACAAGAGACACAAAGAATTTTCCTCAGGGAAACCATAAAGGAGAAAACCCTGCAAATTCCTCAAAGATAGAATGAGAACCAATGTTAGCAGTAAAACTCAAACACAGAAAAGATGTTATGAAATAGCAGTTCTCTCTCTCTCACTTGAGAGAGCTTCTCCTCTCTCACTCATGTGCCCCAATGAGTGAGTGAGTGTGTGATAAATAGAGAGGCTCACTCTCTATTTATATTCTTTTGTTCACTTAATGTCCACTACAACAAGTAGGCCTTACTTAACAATTAATTACTAGGGATGAAATCTCTATGAGATTCTAATAACCCTAGTGCCCCACAACTGTGGGGAATTTTCCCTCCGATCAACAAGGAGGGTTAACCTTGAATCAATTGTGGGGACTATTTCCCTGACTTACAATGGAGGGTTAACCTCAATGAATTTACATGACTTGTTTATATTATTGATTCTCCCAATAGGAACATCGGGACATGACTCAATTACATTACAGATACTTCCTAGAATAAACATCGGTGTACAATACATAATATATACAAGTGAATACATTTTGAAGTTACAAATACATCAACATAAATTTCTCATCAAGTTGTATAACATGTTTCAACCAAAAGACCACCTTAAAGGTACTTCTAACTTGAAAATATGGAAGGCATGAGTGTTGAACATTCTTGAGAAGCATTATCTTGATTCAATTGTGACTTTAGTGGTAGAGGAACCTACCACTAATGCAGAGCGATTCAACCAAAAAAAGAATCAAGAAAAGGGAAAGAGGATCATATATGACTATGTGAAGGACAATATCATGTCGATGATTACCTCGTTGAATATGACAAAGGAGTATTTTGAAACATTATATAACCTTTATGAGAAGAAGGATCCCGCTCAAATAGGGCCTTGAAGAAGAATTTGTGTAAACTAAAGACGAAGAAGGATGAGACCGTAGCATCATTCTTCAGAAAGATTTCACAAGTGAAGAATGATGTCCTCCCATCGTCAGATGTAAGTGCAGAGCCCTTCTAACATGGTGGTAGGTGGGTCCTCCCATGGTTAGATGTAAGTGCAAAGCCCTTATGACAGGGTGGTAGACGTGTCCTCCCATGGTTAGATGTAAGTGCGGAGCCCTTTTGACATGGTGGTAGGTGGGTCCTCCAATGGTAAGATCTAAGTGCGGAGCCCTTTTGACATGGAGGTAGGAGGGTCCTCCCATGGTCAGATATAAATGCAGAGCCTTTCGCTAGATGATATATGGTGTGTCATATCATGCCGGTGGATGTAAGTGCAAATCCTTTCCTTGGATAGTAGATGGTGTCTCCTACTATGCCAGAGGATTTAAGTGTTAGGCCTTTTTGACTGGGTCAGATGTAACTTTATCTAGATAGTAGATGGTGTGTACTACTATGCCAATAGATGTTGGTGTTGGTCCTTTCTCTTGATAGTAGAGGGTGTGTCCTACTATGCCAATAGATGTAAGTGCTAGGCCTTTCTCTTGATAGTAGAGGGTGTCTCCTACTATGCCAATATATGTAAGTGTTGGGCCTTTCTTTGGATGATAGATGGTGTGTCCTATCATACCAGTAGATGTAAGTCCTGGGCCTTTAACTAGATGATAGACGGTTTGTCCTATCATGCCATTAAATGTAAGTGTTGGGACTTTCCTTGGATGATAGATGGTGTGTTCTATCATGACGATGGATGTGAGTGTTGGGCATGCCTTTTTGACATGGATTTTGGATGTGTTCCTCCCATGGTCAGATGTAAGTGCTGGGCATGCCTTTCTTTCATGGATGTTGGATGTGTTCCTCCCATGGTGAGATATAAGTATTGAAGAAGATGAAGAACTATAGGGAGGCTAGGCCCACAACCAACATGAAAAAGGGCGCGCCTTTCTGACATGGATTCTGGATGTGTTCCTCCCATGGTCAGATGTAAGTAGTGGGCGAGCCTTTCTTACATGGATGTTGGATGTGTTCCTCCCATGGTGAGATATAAGTGTTGAAGAAGATGAAGACCTACATGGAGGCTAGGCCAACAACCAACATGAAAAAGGGATGGCTCTATAGAACTTCCTGTGATGAGTAGAATTAAGAGATAGCACCATTTGATCGAGATAGTGGAGCAGTGATGATGATGATGATCTAGTTATGATCCAACTTTGATGATGATCGAGTGATGATCCAGCTTTAATGATGATCTAGTGATGATATAGTGATGATCCAAAGAAGAAGACTTGTGCTAATGAATTGTGTCAAGAGAATACCTTCCTAGTTAAGAGGGAGTGTTGATGTATTTGTAACTTCAGAATGTAGTCACTTATATTGTACCCCAATGTTCCTATCAGGAGAGCCATTTGTATTTCATTGTATCCCGATGCTCCTATCATGAGAGTCATTAATATAATAAAGTCATGAAAAGTCAATGAGGTTAAACCTCCATTGTAATTCTGGGCAATAGTCCTCACAATTGATTTGAGGTTAACGTTCCTTGTTGATCAGGGGGGAAAAGTCCCCACAGTTGAGGGGCACTAGGGTTATGAGACTCTCCTAGAGATGTCATCCATGGTAAGTAATTGTCAAGTGAGAAACTAGTATAAATAGAGAGTGAGACTCTCTATTTGACACACACAGTCACCCAACTATAGCGCATAGGTGAGAGAAGAGGAGCTCACACAAGAGAAAGAGAGAACAACTGTTGGAGATCATATTTTCTATCTTTTGGTTTTACTACTGCCATTGGTGCTCATTCTATCTCTGAGGAAGTTGTGGGGTTTTCTCCTTTATGGTTTTCCCGAGGAAAATCTTTGTCTCTTGTCACTTGTGATTATTGTTGTGCATGTTATTCTCTTAGATAAGATCCTATATCATATTGCTGAAATAGATAAAAATCTAACATTTCATGTTAAATAGAAACATATGGTGAAATTGTTGTATCTTATTTTGAAGTATTTCATGACATTAATCTCATTCCTTCGTAATTTTTACTAGTACATCCTTACCACCCTCCTGTAGATTTATCCTCTTTTCCTTGATTTTTCCGATGTAGGATGGTAGTAATCCTCAACCAAAATATTGGATGGAAAACCCAGGGAACTCATTAGGTCTTGATCTTCACATCTCCATAATTTCATGACAATGACAAATATAAATGTATGTTGATAATCTATAGAACTAGTATGAAGTCATTACGCTGCAACAAATCCTGCAAATAAATATAGATATAGAGCGTTTTTCTTAAAGTTTGACTGTCTAAATAACACAAGTCTAAGAATTATTCATCAATTTTCCATAACTCCAAGCAAATAACTCCTCCCTACAACTTTATGCAAATAGAGTAAGTGACAATGTCGGGGACATTGCCACCACAGGCTCTTGTTTAATATATCATGTGCACCATGTTTAGTTCAATGTGTTTTCAGTCGTTCAAAGCATTGATATACTAATATAACATTTTAAAAACTATGATTTGATCTGTGTTTACTTTTACAGCTATAGCTCATCGATAATGAGGAATCCCACATGACATATTGATGCTAGTAAAGTAATCAAACACCTCGATATGACAATATCAAATTGAAAAAATGCAATGCAATGTGTGTTTTCTTTAATAGGTAATGTGCACTCCATTCTATGCTTCATGTTTTATAATGCATTGTAATGAGGTGTCGTGAAATATGCATCAATGTTAATATTTACATAAAAAACACAATATTCAATGCATGGTTTCTTTAATAGATACAACACACAGATAATGGGGTATGTCATCGGATGATCCGATGCACGTAAAGGCATAAAATGCATCGATAATGAGAATAGTATTTCTAAAATTTTAATGTTGGATGCATATCTTCTAAAACACCTAATACATATTAGATTTAATGAGTTGAGCTTTTTAGCTTCTACATGTGTGGTGCATTGGTTGTTATTGATTTGAAGTAAGTTGTTATGAAGAGGTCATGAGTTAGGTCTTACTCATCTTCTATGCTAGTGGGTGGTTGTGGGGCACTTAGGGGTATAGTGGTAACGGAAACTGATTCGCAGACCGTGTGTAACACAAGTCCCATCCCTTCCGAGGTTGTCAATTCCCCTAGTTACAAAAAAAAAATGGGTTGAGCTTTATATTCGTGTGCCCATAACTAGGCATCTCAAATGACACACAGAAATAACTAGGCATCTTAAATGTAAAAAAGGCCAAATTTAAGCACAATTGTATATTTTAGTGAGATTAAATTGGAAATAAAGAGGTAACAAATAATTTCCCTTGTTTCTTTGGATTTGGATGAACACGAAATGTTACATATATCTATACATATACAAACATGAAACATGATCACTTCTAATAGTAATCAATAACAACTCAACAAGTTACTTTTACATTATATTTGAAATAAATTGATATGTGTTAGAAATAATGGCTAATAGATACTTAAAAGAAATATGATTTTAAGAAAATGACTATATAATGAAAACAAGATAATACAATTTATATTAAATAGGTGATCATCATATTATATTAAAAAGGTGATCACCAAATTATGTTGTTTTCATATTTTGTGTTTTAAGAAATACTAATGGTTACTAAAATTAGATAGGATAAAAAAAATATCTATATAAAATTCAATAATACAAAACAAGTAGGAAAAAAATATAATGCCATATTTATAATTAATATATTCACTAAAATAATACAATTCCAGAAACAATAAATAATCAAAAGTGAGATAATTACCATATGTCTAAAATATTTTAATTATAAGATATACCATAATTGAACAAATCATGTCTAAGGCCTTGTAGTTGGCATTGGTGCATATTGCCTATTGCCTTATCCAACACACTACTACGACAGCCCACACAATTTACTCATAAGAGCATCTGTGATTCATAATAGATATGACATGTAAACCATGACATGTTGTGACACTGAAGATGACATGTAAACCCTGATATGTTATTTTTTCTTCTAAGATATAAATGTATACATAATAACCAGTTGAAAATATATGCTTTAAGAGTATGAAAGATCTTGTAATGATGCGTATTAAAAAAATATTACAAGGATTATGTATGGAGAAATGAATGTGTTGCTAAGGACGATCAACAGATCGACACGACTAAAATTCTCGACGGCAGACTGGACAAGTGTTACTCGATCTCAACCAGGGCGAAACGCAATGTGGGTGGAATATGTGAGCGCAATGGAGTTGCCCCGCCTCCTCTGCCAATTCAAAATTGTCGTGGCAAATTGGACAGCTTGAAGTAATTCTATTGTCATCACTGATATGGCCTGCTGAAATAGGAATGGGTATGATGTCCGCCATTAATGGCTTATCATCAGTTTCATGCAGTTGTCCTGTTTCTGTTTCTGATTCCATTTCTGATTCCAAATCAGTACTGATCTGGTACTGTCCAATAAATCGCATTATCCTCTCGTCAACCATTAACTGCTGATCATCAGTATCAGATCCAAATTCATCTAAAAGCGTTATGTAGTATGAGAATTGCTCTGGAAAACGTTGAAGCCGTTCCGTTAGTTCGGTTGATCTCCGACGTAATTCGTCGACATTCATTTGATCCTGTAACAGATGATAATAAGATAAATGTACCCATTGTCGGAGAAATTCCACTGCTCTATTCTGTATCTCATCTGTTAGGACTGCAGTGCGTTCGGGTTCATGATCGGGCCCCTGCAACCGTTGCTCGAGTTCGCGCAAATCTGTTAGAATCTGCTGCACGTCAGCTAATAATAGTTGTCCTGCATCCATTTCCGCTGGTTGTAAGAAACGTTCACTTCGTTCCCCAAGTTCTGCTAATCTCCGTTCTAACTCGACATTAATTTGATGATTTGCAGGCATTCGATGATAAAACTGCCTCCATTGCAGAATAAATTCATTAGTCCTATTCTGTAACTCAGAAATGCGTCCGGATTCTTGTTCTTCAACTTCACCCAACTCTCTGAGAATGTCCTGTACTTCAACTAATAGCTGTTGTCCCTCCGCTTCCGCTTCCATTTTTATATTATATTAATTAAACAACTGCTGCTTTGCTTTCTCTACGCTACGAAGACCACCAAATCAAAACTGTTACGGAACAAACTGCAGTATGCTCGCTTCAATTTAATTTATAATGAAAAATTTATGTCCCTTATATATTTCAATGTGCGTGTCGGTTAAGGGTACGTAATTCAATGGCTGTGTCGGTTAGGGTTACTGGTTTAAAATTTATGGACATTAATTTATAGTTAAGTTTAAAAGGTTTTATGGATAAAGAAGGGCTAAAATTAATGAGTGCAAGCTCATTGTTGACTGAGCAATGATTGCTTCAAAAGCAAATGTTAAAAAACTATAAGAAGCCATCTGGAAGCTTCAAAACAATTGAAGAATCAAAAGTAGGTAAATAAAGCTAGAGCTAGAAATCTCCAGTCCAAACTAAATGATGTCTCGGTATCAACATCCAAGGAAAATTTAAGAATAATTATCTTAAACGAGGAAGTTGAGAATAATGCATTAAGAAAACAACTAAAACTACTAAATGTTGATTCAGCTGAGACTACAGACATAATTGTTCTATTTGAGAAAACTGAACAAATTGATCACTCTAAATAAAAAAAAATCCTAATTGGGCAAGCATTGTAAATCTAAAAATCTAAGATAATGGAGGAGTAGACCTCTAAAAGTGAGCAGTTGCAACACAAAATTTTTGAGCATGAACATATTCATTTCAAGCTAATGATTAGAGCAACATTGAAGAAAATGTACATGAATTATATATTTTTAACAAACCACAATAACAATCCATTTAAAGCATTTAAAGGGTAAGGGATAGCTCTTGATTAACTTGTGACTTCTCCTAATATCCTGGATCTATTTATTTCTAGCACAAATACCAAATTAAATAATATTTTATGTTGAAAGAATGATTGCTCCTTCTTTAATCCATTTTATTGGTCCTAGTAAAAGATAGACATAATTTTGTTAGGCAAGATGAAAATTCAAGCCAAGGCAAGCAAAGAGCACCACTGAAGAATATGTCACAAAAGAGGACCAGAGCCACAAATTTTTGGGTAAGAGGTAGTTAGACTAATAGTCTATTTTGAGAATATCGGTCGACTCTAAAATGGGCTGATAGTGCCTATATTGAGATGTAATGGGTGGGTATAACAATGTGTTGATATGTGATTCAATCAACAGTTAAATTAAGAAGTGTAAAAGCTTATAAATTCGATCCAAGCCGTGTGCTAATGATATAGCTACATGTAGACAAAGAGATATGTATACCTAGAAAAAGAGACAAAAAACTAGAGAGACCAAAAACGAGAGAGCATGAGATGAGTAAAGAATTCATCAATTGTAAAGAAGATATAAAGAAGAGCGAGGAGGTTGTGTGCACACAACAAAGGTGTTCAAATATTACTCATTCCAGATGAAGAGCACCTTTGTGGTTTTTTGTGGATGGGTTTCCATGTTAACTTTGTGTCTTTGTCTCTTTGAGAAATGTGTCTATGATTGAATGAATATATGTCATGAATAAATCTATTTAAGTATGTTGAGAATATAAACGATATATAATACAGAATGTTGATCAATGTATGTTAGAACCTATATGTATTACATGTTGTTTATGTTTGTTGACGGATTTATATGTTGTATTCTCTCACATAAATTTGATCTCATTCTCTAGTTTCTGTTGAGTGGTATGACAAATGCTGATGCAAGAAAATCCCCTTCCATAACTGCAGAAACGTGGTTCTCAAAGTCCCCATAAGATATCTCGGGTGAGACTTTATCTGCATCCTAGGTATTGTCGACGAAGTTCTACTATGTTGGTTCAATCCACAGGGGCTTCACTTGTTGGCCAATATCCTATCACGTTAGTTCATATTGTGGGTTTTAAAATGATCAAAAATCAAACCAATATATTGCAGGTATTGGGGGGATGGGGGGTTTAAGGTGGGGGTGGGTAGGGTGGTTTATAAGGATTGAGGTATAAAAAGGGATGGGGAGGAGGTTTTAAGTATTGGGAGGGGGTTTCAACAAAAAGAGTTTGGGTCAATATCTCTCGAAATTAAGGGTATTCTTTAATATCCCATGATCGCAAGCGCTATGTGAGAGGTTCACTAAGTGAAGTTCCCGTGGTTCGATCATATTTGTATTTGTTGACAAACATGGAAGTCTAAACCTGGGCCGACCGAAAGCACGCCAACAAATGGTTTTGTTGCGGGGACCTCAATCATTCTAATGGGGATATGTTTTGGCACCTGGCAAAATGATAAATTTAAGATTGGGTTGATTATAAGGCACTATAGTTTGCATAAGAGGAAAGTAAAGCATTGCGACTGAGCTCGACATAATGGTTGGAGTGCTATCTTTACACGGACATTCTTGATATTTTCTTTAGTGAATTTTCCATTTTATTGCATAAGGGGTTGTCAAAGCTAGAAACTTGGAAGAAATTTTTTCAAGGTGGAGAACCTACAAAGTCCTCAGTTGATCCAATGGTTGAAAAGAGTTAGTAATCCTATATGTAGGGCTGTCAACTTCTCGGTTGATAGTATTTTGGAGGGATATATCACATAGATTTCATTCAATACTATAAGGTCATGTAATGAAATGGAAAGAGAATTCTTTCAAAAACCTCGAGGTCACTATCTCAAATATTTGAAATTGTGGATAAATATGCTAGTATGTGAGAAAGGGATCCTGAGAATGGAGTCTGATAGATAAATCCTTGTGCCTGGAGACTTGGGGTAATTTCGGAATAAAGATTTGAATAAAATGGACCAGAGTAATCTCATATATTTTCTGTCAATAGTGAGATTGAAAAATAAGGTGGTCTCCTGGGGAGTCGAAGAAGATTTCAATCGAGAAAAAGAAGAAGGAATCCGACTAGAAGATGAAGTTGCAGTACGGTAGAAATATAGGACTATGATTTGGAGCCATATCTCGATGAAGAAGAGGAATATTGAGTTATCTCTGAAGAAGAATAAGAAGAGGTACTAGATTCATATCAATACTACGGCATAGCCATGACTCCGCGTACATCCCCAGAACCTCAAGTAAGATCTAAAAACGCATCACCAAGTAGTTTTTTCAATAATAATAATAGTACTAGTGGAAATAGCAGTCAAGGAACTTCCACTAGTAGAACCTTTAATTCAACAATACTAAGAGTAAATAAAATGGCTGTAAATTATTCAAAGTTACTGATATTTAATAGGAATGGTTTATAGGACCTAAAGCAACATTTGTTCCTATTCTAACTCTATGGACCGTGCGACAGGTCTAAGATGGGGCTATAGAAAGAGCACAGACGATGAAAATATTTATAGGTCATGTGCTTGACTGTAATATGGAATTATCTATGGTTCCAATAGGGATCCCCTAGAAATCATTACATCAAATACATACAGGACTCATAGATAAGTTTAAAAAGCCTAAAACTGAGGTGAAATTCATCACACAATTAAAAGAGATTAAGAAGTTGTTAAGTGAGTTTGTTTGGGACTTCGACTGAAGATTTAAAAATCTAATGTCTAAAGTGAGTTTTCAGATGTCATATGTACATCATAAAGAATAGTTTATTACTATGATTCTACCATATACATGTGTTCCTTTGATACAACATAAGATTGTATCCTAGAGGGAAGCTCTTGAGATTTCTATGAAGTTGGAGTCTTCACCGATCAAAGAAGCTCTTGTGGGAATCATGAAGATACATTTGTATCTTGCTAACCTCGTGATATAGATAGAATATATCAAGAAGGGAAAAGAAGTGTAGGAGGAACTATGGTGTATACGATTTAGAACTGAAGACCATCATAAAGAATCATGTCAAACATTTATGAATTATCTTACATCAGGCAAACCAAATCCGATAAATACACAAGGAATGCCCAGTTGTAGAATTCGTGAGACTAGAGGACATCGGCTGGAGGAATTATTTTATTTACATAAAATACTAAGCACACCAGCCAACTTATATTGTAAATTATGTCGATTAGCAGGTCATAACGAGAACAACTGCAGTGCATATTAGTTGCAGCAAGAGAAAATAGTCGACACATACCTAATGAAGAATGATCAACATATGCAAGTCGATTGAGCTCTTGAAAAATACCCTCAACCTAGTGTGTGCGCTCTTCTTAGAGGTTGAGGATGATGACGAGGATTTGGCCACAAAAGAGGCCAATTATTTTGTTATAATTGACCTAGAAATTTTGGTAGAGATTACACTGATCCTACTTAGACATGTTCGTATTGTGAAGCAATTGACCACACTCTCAAAGAATTCCCTCAGTTTATTGCTAAGTGGTAGGCCATAAATGTGGGAGAGAAAAACCCACCTCAAAATTCCAATCCAAACATTTAGAATATTTCTGATCGACCGAGGGACCCTAATATTGGTTTTTTAGTAGAGGAGGTGCTGTAACAAGGGAAGATCAAGAAGCACCATATGGATAACCAATATTTCAGGCAACAACACAAAAGAAAGTACCATTTTTGTATATAAATAGAAGGAAGTGTTCTTAGAAGCATGAATTGAATTCATCGAAAGAAATCAAGCACTGAATTCCATTGTTGTCCCAGTGTCGAGTGAAGGATTGGTCTTGGAAATGCCCGAAAGATTCGAATAGTTATTTCCAAAGAAACAAATAGGAAATGTTAGTAAGTAAAAATAATTCTTTAAAAGTTGTTTAACATTGATAGAAGATAAATATGTTGTAGAAGAACTACCATATTTAGTTGAAGAACCTCAATTAGATGTCGAACAAGAAAGGAGAGTTAACCACATTAGGAAAAGACCGAACATTCGTTGCGAGCTAAGGATGAATTCACAAATAGGTGATTATGAAATGGATTATATTATTATGGACACGGGATCATATGTTAACATTATTATGAGAGAGACATGGGAAATTATGGTAAATTCAAGACTAGTATAGTCTCGTTTTCAACCAAGATTAGACAATCAGTTGAAGGTTTTGCATATTGCTCAACTGACACAGGTTCCTATAGAGATAGAAATACTTAGGACCTATGCATGTTTTGAAGTTATAGGTATTGTCTATTATACGAATCTGTATTACACACTTTTGGGGATTGAATGGGATATTGACAATCAAACTATTGTCAATTTTAAGAATAGGATATTGGCATTCAAGGATGTAGAGTTGAGGGTGGTCACTCCAATTGATCCTCTGAAAGTCTAGAGATATGTCGAGCAAGTAAATAGTGCAGGACAAGATGGATATCTGGTTCATACCTATGATATTACTTTTCCCATGGATGACTATGCTAATATGAAAGTCGATGGAAAACTCAGTTGGTGAAGCGTTAGTTCCTTCTCATCAGATCAAGGAGAAGCTCTAGAAATCTAGCAGAACCAACTACATGAAGTATCAATGTAGAAATGCACAAGAATAAAAAAACATATGCAACAGGTAGGTACTGAAGTATGTGATCTACCTACCTATTATGGTTTACCTAACATGGAATATTTTCTTACAGAGTTTGAAGAGAAAGTAATTGAACCTCAACGCTTATTAGCCATGGATTTGGCATTCAAGGATACACATGGAAGATGGTCGGTTGCACATAAGTAGTATTTCAGAATGGCCTCAATGTCAGATATTGTTGGAAATCCAATTCAGAGAAAAGTTTCCCTACAGTGGTCGAAAATACACTGGAGTGATTAATCGTGTCAAGCATATTAAGCATTGTCGTGGGACATGGTAGACATAGCCACGACAAGAATGGGTCCACCAGTTTGTAAAGAAATTGGACATGATACCAATAAAATGGTATAGGTCAGTTGAACTACAACGAGAAATAGTTGGAAGGGAAGAGTTAGCTTTCAGTTCCACGCATACATTTGAGTTTGCAGATAATAATTAGACAATTGATGCTTCTTTGCAAGTAATCAAAACCAATATCTTTAAATAGATTCCTTTGTCGTGACAAGTTTCCATCAAAGCAGTTCAACAATCCATCATTCAATGGAATGATACAATATAAGAGGTCAACTTGATAATGATGATCCATGCGACATAACTATTCCTGAGTATTAGGATACTCGCGCAGTGGAAGGATCAGGTGTATTAAGTGAAAAAAAATTGAATCCTTTGAAAAGATAGAAAGTAAAGGTTAGTTCCCGAGAGAACCCGAAATTTTCCAATATCGGAGACTAGTGGGATGATGAGACCATTGGAAATATTACTGACTTATTGCATAAATGTTAGGATCTATTCCCCACAAAAAATTAGAAATGAAGGGAATTGTTGTTGAAATTGGAGAAAGGCATATTCCCTTGAATCCTAATCCCAAACCTATCAAAAAATGACTATACACACTCAATCCAAGATACAAAGAAAAAGTAAAGATAGGGTTGGACATAATGATAGATGCAGGAATTATAGAACTTGTCGAGGAATTTGAATGGATTAGTCCTATGGTGGTGTAAGACAACAAAACTAGTGAAGTCTATATATGCGTCGACCTAAGGAATATGAATGATGCATGCCTACATGATCCATTTCTGGCCCCATTTACAGATGAAGTGTTGGAGGGAGTCGAAGGAAAAGAATTTTATTCATCTACTGATGTGTTATATGGTTACCATCAAATCATATTTGCAAAGGAAGATCGGTACAAAACAACATTTACGATAGAATGGATATCCTTCTAGTACACGGTAATACCCTTTGAGATCAAGAATGCTCCTGCAATTTTTCCTAGAAGGAGTCGTATTTTCTTTTAAAAAATTCATCCATAAATTTATTCAAGTCTACTTTGATGACTAGATGGTATATGGGCTAGTGAAATATCACATCGAAAGTCTCAAAATGATGCTCTACTGATGTAAACAATTCCATATTTCCCTTAATTTAAAGGAGTACATTTTTTGCATCACTTTTGGAATTTTTTTGGGTCATGTGGTTTATCATGATGGAATATTGATGGATCCCACCAAGATTGTGATTATTGTCAACCTAACACCACCATCGACAATGAAACAACTTAGAACAACTATGGGACATATGGGTATTATAGAAAATTCATGAGAGGATATGGAGAGGTTACTACCCCTAGGGAGAAATTGTTGAAGAAATACACCAAGTTTCAATGGAATGAGAAATATCAAGAGAGTCTAGATATTCTTAGAAACAAGATGGTTATAGTTCCTATATTGGTCGTTCTAGACTAGAAGAAAGAGTTGCATGTACATGTTGATGCATCATCTCTCACATTGGGTGTTGTACTTGATTAGCAAGGTGAGGGATCTATTGATCACCCTATTGCATTTGCTAGTAGAAAAAGGTCGACAAGATAAAATAACTATACCATGATAGAAACAAAAGGACTCTCTATGGTATATGCTCTTCAAAATTTTCAACATGATTTGTTGGGAGGACACTTCCATATGCATATAGACCATTATGCATTGAAGTATTTAGTCAATAATCCAATGTTGGGGGATAATATCTGTCGATGGTTCTCCTATTCGAAGGATTTTGTTTTGAAATTATTGTCAATTCAGATTCACTAAATTCAGGACCAAACCATTTGTCAAGGTTAGAAATTGGAGAATATTTTATTAGTCTTGACAATAGTTTTCCTAGTGCATAACTATTTGCATTAAACATGTTTGATGAGTGACTGCAAATATATTTTCCATCTCTTAACTATAGGATATGCAACATAAGGATTTAGTACACCATAGAAGAAACAATTAGTTGTAAAAGGTTCATATTTCCAGTTGATCGCTGGACAATTGTATAATATGGGACCATATGAAATCCTTGCCGCTATTTTTTGGAACATGAGCAACCAATGGTTTTGAATGAAGCACATATTGGTGTTGCAGGAGGTCACTATGCATGAAAAGAACCAATGTGCAAGATATTACAAGTAGGATTGTGGTGGCATACTTTGCATGCATATGCTATACATTATTGTCATAGATGTGATATCCATCAAAGTTGTGGAAAATCGTCACGATGAGATGAGATGCCACTGGTATCATAGGTGACTTTGCAGGAATTTGACAAATGGGTTGTTAATTTTGTGGGTCATATTAATCCACCAGGAAAAAGGATAGGTGCATGTTATATAATTACTATGATAGACTACTTGACGAGATGGGATGAAGTAGCACAAGTAAAGGATTTTACTTCTATGAATGCTGCAATATTTTTGTTCGACCATGTTGTGAATCGATTTGGATGCACGAAGATTTTGATAAGTGATCAACAAACACATTTTGTGAATCAAGTGATTGAAAAATTAACCGAGGAATATCAGATTGAGCACCAAAAAATAATTCCAAATTACCCACAAGGGAATGGTGTTGTCGAAGCATTCAAAACATTGACACAACAATTACGGAGATGTGCGATGTTGGTGCTATAAAGGAAATATTTTTGTGGATTGTATAGTTGGAAGATGACCGTTTTGTCACAAGCTATCATCGGCATTTTATGAAAAAGAGATAGAAATATTGGCATGACCATCATATTAAGTTTAAGAAGATTTAGATTGAAGACCTTGTTCTCCTATATGATACTAAGTATTTTAAGCATCCTCAAAAGTTTCAAATAGATTGGCTAGGACCATATGTTGTCATCCATATCACTGAGGGAGGTGCAACTGAGTTACATAAATTAGATGGTACACCCTTTAAGGGGTTAGTAAATGGAAGTAGGATAAAGCCTTATTAAGATAGCTATACTTTGGTCGACTAATAGTTCAAAAAGATAAGGAAAGAAGTTATAAAAGAAACAAGTCATAAATTTTTGAGTATTTTTGTCGCAAAATTATGGGTGTTTTCTCAAACTGTAGAATTTTGTTGCAGACTATATGTCTGTTACAAGAGAAGAATTGTTGTCACAGACTATATGTATGTCACAAGAAAAGAATTGTTCTTGAAGGATGAACTTTTGTCGCAAGTGACAATTGGATAGCAGTTAATTTGAGGTAACATGAGATTTCAACGATATACTTTTTGGTCACATATGTCATTAATGCACAATAACTACCGTTTAACTAATAGGAAAAGTGATGGTTTGATTGGTGGTTCCTTTGAAATAATTAGAAATATTGTTCCATGTGACAGAAATTGCCACCACCAATTTCCATTTATTGCATGACTGTGTGAATGAATGAGTCACGCATGTTTGGGCCAAAGTTTCATCATTCCATTGCATCCAAGTGACTCACTTCTTGTATTGAATCATCTATCTCCATTTGAACCGAAGCTATTTTCTCCATTCAAAACAAGTTATACAAATTGACGACAACCCGACATTGTTCTCGATTTTTGGAAGTCAATTTGAATCGTTGTTTTTACCTCCAATTCAGAAAGTGTGTATACTGATAGCACCGATTTTCATTTTGAGCACTTTTGGGGGGATTTTAAAATTTCTTGGTGAAAAAGAAACTTTAAATTTTCAATTTGAACCTTTTTTTGCAATTTTGAAATTTCTAGGTCATAAAAAAACTATAATTTGTATTTACAAATGTTTCTTTCTCAAATTTTACTAAAAATATATACATTTAGGAGCTAGTTAGAATGAAAAAATGTTTAGATTTTTTATTTTTTTAATAAACTTTTAGAATCTAGTTACAAGGATATATATATATATATAGATATAGATATAGATATAGATATAGATATAGATATAGATATTTCATAAGTTTTAAAAAATGATTTATGGCATTAATTTTTTTTAATATTTTTAAAATAAAATTGACAAGAAGAACCTTAAAAAATAAAAAATAAAAAATGCTTAAAAACAAAATTTAAGAAAAAAAAACAAAAACTTTATAAAAAACTTTAAATTTAAAATAAAATAAAAAACACAAATTTAAAATTAGAAACAAAATAAGATAAAAGCAAAACCAAAATTAAAAATAAAAATAAAAAACTACAAAGAAAAACAAAAACCCTACCCTTCTACCCCCTCCCCCTCTTAAAATTAAGTCATGACAAGGGCAACGTTTAGTAGGGTGCGAGGGGTGGGGATGGGGAAGGGAGAGGGGAGAGAGCGGGGAGGTGGAGGGGAAGAGAGGGAGGGGCGACGGGGTAAAAGTGGGGAGGCATAGAGGAGGACAAGGAGGGGGAGGAGGAGGAGGAGGAGGGGAGACAAGGAGTGGTGCAGAGGGCGAGTTGAGCGCGGGCTAGCGACAGTGCGATTATGGAAATCGTTGTCGACCGCTAGCGGGTCGTGTGGGTAGATTTATCTACTAAATATTTTTATTGATAAATTCTCTTAACATTTTTTATTATTTTTTATTTTGATTTGGTTTTTGAATTTTTTAATAAAATTCACATTTTTTAATTTGCCACTTTTTTTAATTTTTTTTTAATTTTTTTTTTAAAGTTGTAGTTTTTAAAAATTTTAACCTTCCATAATTATGACAATTATTTTAGGACGTCCACTTTGAATACTAGGTTCGATTTAGGGATTTTATTACAATGATGCGACCCATGGTTCTTTTTAGGGTTTCTTTTTATGTGTTTGAGGAAAAAATATGAATTTTATAGTTTAATATACAATTTGATTATACATTATATAATAAATTGTCTTATTTTATATGGAAAGAGTGGTGAAATAATTTCTTCAATAATTTGTGTTTAACTAAGTGCGAGTTAGATATAATGTTACTAAGATATTTAATAAATACAATTTTAAATTATGATGCAATGACATAATAATGCCATTTTTTGAAAAAGTGTGCTACTGGTCGCATTAATTTTCAAATGAGACATTGATTTTAAGGTTATTGTAAATAACATAAAGGACTCTTGTTCTCCATGTCCACATTTTTAGCCAAGAAAAAAGTGGTACTACTAACTGCACCACATTTTGATATGGAGGTGTTTTTTGGTGTTTTTTTCACAAAAGCAGGAGTTTTTATGGCTAGAGTTCTCATTTTGAGTATAAAGTTCTCATCAAGCTGTATAACATGTTTCAACCAGAAGACCACTTTATAGGTACTTCCAACTTCAAAACATGGAAGGCAAGATTGTTTAACATTCTTGATGAGCATGCTATTGATTCATTCGTGACTTCAGTGGTAGAGGAACCTACCACTAATGCAGAGCAATTCAACCACAAAAAGAATCAAGAAAAGGAAAATAGGATCATATATGACTCTGTGAAGGAAAAAATCATGTTGATGATTCCGCCATTGAAGACAACAAAAGAGTGTTTTGAAACATTCTAGAGGGTGCATCCATGGAGGTGGGTCACAGTTTTTAGTAAAGCGATTTCAGAAAAAAGAAAAATACATACCCTTGATCAAGTTATTAATACCTCGATCGAGGGATTAATAAGCCCTCGATCGAGGTTTTGTCAAACCCTTGATCGATATTTTGTAAAACCCTCGATCAAGATAGTGTTAGATCTATCAAGGGTTAAACAAAATCTCGATCGAGGGTTTGACAAAACCTCGATCGAGCTTCTTGGTAAATTTTTTTTATAAAAAGGCCGCGAGCAGCCACGACTATTCCCCATTTTCCGTAATACACATCCTCGATCGAGCTAGAACCCTTGACCGAGCTGTTGTGACCTCGAACGAGTTGTTGTAACCTTGAGTGAGCTTTTGTGAAAGGGATCCCCACCTTCTCCTTCCACCACGATGTCAGATCCCGGAGGTAACACCCAAAACTTCTAATTTGAAATCTAAATTGGATGTTACTCTATTATTATTTTTTTAAATGTTAGTTTGAAATTGATTTTTTTTTTTATTAATGATTGTAGGTTTTTTTTTGTCTAATATGTTTGAAATGTGTGCCGGCAAGCAGAAATGCTGCCGGATTTTTATAAAATCATAAATTTTTTCTTGACAAGCAGAAATGCTGCCCAAATTTTTTCAATCTTCCGAGAATACAAGGAGGATTGAAAATTTTCAAATTTGTTAAGTTTAAAATTAAAATTTATAGTTTGTATAAATATTTCTATCCGGCAGTGTTTATGCTGCCGGTTTAATTTTGAAATGTGTGTCAGGAAAGCAAAAATGCTGGCCAATTTTTTTCAATCCTCTGAGAATATAGGGAGGATTGAAAAAAAATACAACTCCTAGACGCGA